>VXAD01008715.1:1976161-2099506 GCA_013399195.1 Dicrurus megarhynchus
GGCCGGCCCGGCCGGGCCGAGCAGGGCCCGGCCCCGCTGGGCCGTGCCCCGGGCCTCCCCCAGTTACCTGTCCGAAGGCCGGAAGTCAGAGAGAGCTTTCCGGGCTCTGTTCGTTCTTAAATGTGTATCACAGAGGCGTACCAAGCTTCTTAAGTGGCTTAAAGAAGTTGTCAATATTCCAACTAGCCAGTTGATTGGTTAGGTCAGGTCTAGAGGAAACTGTAAGCACCTCTGTGCAAAAAATCACTTCCGAGGCTGAAGGAGTCTTTCCTCAAAAACTCAAACTATGCTAACCCATGACACAGGCATTTCAGAGAAGATGCATGCTTTCGTTTTAATTACACATTTTATTGCAAAAAAGATTATTTTTTTAATACTCCTAAAACTGAATTAATTGAGACCTGTTCTAACAAAAACATTAGTCATTTCTAATAAAAATCACATTTTTGTTTAAATCTGCCAGAATTATTTCACAGTTGTTTTAACAGGAAAGTTTCCTGGCCTGCTCTAATTGTTGGAAATATTTTTTAAAAGGATTTTACTTTTCAACAGAGGAAGCATGTACTTGTAAAGTGATTTTTAATTGAGGTTTAATATTATAAGTTTCAAATCCCTACCACTTCTGTAGAGTTGTAAATTCTCATCACCATTTGTCTGCCTATGTCAATGTTATGTTAGTAATTTAAGTAGGCCTCTGTCTCTGGCTTAGCCACTTGCTGTAACTTGCAGAAACTTCCCAGTTACCAAGAGAGCATCTTGTTAGTTCTTGCACATTTTTCACACTTAGATACAAAACTGGACTCCATTAACCTGGGCTATCTGGGGTTTTAAGTGTAAGCAGATTTCCTGCATTTTCAGGTTGGCAAAGCTGTAGGATTTCCAGATTTCTCTTTGAGATTAATGAGCTCCTGGTAGGTGCAAACATGACTGGTATATTTTAACATTATCTGGCTGGTCGTGTTTGTTCATTCGAGGCCACGTTTTTCCATTTTCCTGACTTTTTTTTTTTTTTTTTCAAAACAGTGTTTTTATTAACCCTCTGTTTGGGTGATAATGCAAGTACATGTAGCAGCAAATGATATTTATTAAGAGTAATACTGATATTTCCAAAATTTCCTCATAAAAAGCAGTTTTGAAAGCAGATAGTGTTACTGTATCTGTATCTCAAGAGTAGGCATTATGAAGCTACTCCTAAAGGAAAGATTTATTTTAGAATAATGAAAAGAAAGAATATTTTTTTAAAAATGTCTTTTGTGTCCTGTAACGTCACCATTATTCATGTCTGTCAATTTTCTCGTTCATGTCACAAGTGTAAATATTTACAAGTAATACGAGACATCATAAGCTTTTCCTTTTTTCTCTGAACTTCTCTCAAAAGTTCAGTTTTCAGCATGTTGAAAATACAGATCCATCAAGTTGATAGTTGTGTTCTTAACTCCTATTTTAATCTTGAGCTATGATTTATTTGGTAATGATAGTGTTTGTCTTGCTGTAACTGTGGAGCTCATGTAGTAGTTCTAAATTCAGATTTAGAAAGCAAGTTGGAGACACTCCTACCAAAGTCAGTAATTTTTCACCTGTGTAACCCATGTTACCAGGTTTACAGAAACAACCACGTGCACAACTGCTAAGTTAGCGTACATAATGTATTTATATTTCTTGAGGGACATACAGTCAACTGCAGCAGCAGCTAGCAGTTCAGATATTCTGCATTTAAGTATTTCCATCTGCTGTGCTTGCAGGACACTCTGTGCACACTTTATGTCGAGCTGTTGAAGGTGCCATCAAATGGCCTTGAGATTTGTCATGTTCTGAGTGAGGTCTTTCTAATGCAAAGCACAACTTGCTTAGAATCCAAGGTGTGATTTGTGATTCAGCTATCCTCAGACACAGGAGTGTGTACTGCAGGCACTTCTCGGATTTTAACGACGATGTCACATAAAAATTTCTCTCAGTTGTAATGGTGAAACCCATCAGAGATGGGAGCTTTTGAGTTAGTGTGCCAGGCTTACGCCTTCCAGAGTACTATTGGGCTCTGCTTGGCCTTTCCTTGTTCAGAGGCAGGAAGGTCGTAAATCCTGATCTGCAGATTTCTGTTCATACCTGGCATGCTTAAAACTGTGATATTAAATCACTGCAGTATCAGCCACATCCTGTCCCTCTCGCTCTCCCTTCGTCATTTAGATCATCAATAAAAGAAAACACATGTAATCCTTCAGCTTGGCTGCCACCATAGCCCATGGCCTGGTGATGCTTCTTCAACAGAGGGCAGATTTATAGTACCAGCACTTGCTAACTCCTCTGAAGTCAGACTGGGACGATCTTCCTCGTGAGCTCCTGTTTTGTTGGCAGTTAGCAGGTTTTTCCCTTTGCTTGATGTTTTAAATCTGTCCAGCTTTTTTCTCATCTCAACGTTGGCCCTTTTTGTCCTTTCGTAGTGGCATTAACTTTTTCAGACCTGTTGCCGTGGTTTTTATCATTTTTTTTCTCTGCTCACATTTAAAGCAGTGATGGTTATGCCAAGTAAACATAATATTTTCCATGTTACAAGTGTTGCTTTCTCCAGGCATTGTGCAATGGAAATTTGACACGAGGGAGAGAAGGAGGAGAGAGAAAAGGAAAAAGACAGAATGTTTTGTTTTGAAGAAATTGGTCTGTGAGGATGATGTCTTCTTCAAAACCAACAAAAAAAAAAATCTTTTTCTCTGGAGATAAATCGAGGGCCAAGTTTTGCTCTGGACAGCACTACTGATTTTCCTGAAACAGACACAGATGTGAATGGAGGGCAGCTTCTCTCAGGGGAGAGGAGGCTGGTGTGAATCAGAGTCGTGTCTGCTGAAGTCACTGGAATATACAGATGGAAGGGATCTAAAATAAGATCAAAGACAGTTTTGGATGTGTTTCATGCACTACATATGTGAATTTCAATACAAATGCCAAGGGGATGTTAGATACACCCTTTTTTGCCACAGAGAATAATACAAATAGCCAAACATAACCTGTGGGAAGATAATACAGCCCAGGTTTGTGACTCCAGCCTTCCAGAGTTTAAAATGGCTCTTTGTCCAAAATGGAATCCTGAGATCCATTTAGCACTGAAATGATTAACCCGGTCATTATCAAGTCAATTCTTCAGATAGCTGAAGACCAAGATAATAAAAAGGGAGCAAGTACACCTGGTGCAGTTTGCAGTAGTGAATGCTTTTGTAGGTGTTTAAGATGTGCACATCGTATACTTCACTTTGCACTTTCTGGGGAACAACCTCCACACAGAAAGGCTGCTTTTGGACAACTCACAGAAATGTGGTTTGTGTTAACCACAATGCAAAACCAGTTAAGGGGTTGTTGCAGAAACCTGCTTTTCATATGGCTTATTCATACATTTCCCTTAAAAATGCAGACCCTACTCCGTGAAGTCTCTGACATGAACTTTTTGGTCTAGATGATAATAATTTTTTTTTTCACAGATTGGTTCAGATCTTTTTTAGGTAATTTGTTATGTTTTCCTGTTTACCGAAGAATCATGGAAATAACATTGCTTTTTCTAGGAAACTTGATTGGAGGAGACTCCAAAATGAAAAAACCCCCGCAGAAGTGTCTGGACCTGTAAAGAGCTGCCCTAAGGAGAGAGACTGGGACATACCCAGCACTAATTGATAGTGCACAGTGTTAGGTGTATGGTTAATGCTGGTGAGCACTGGCAGGATTCAGCAGTATATGGACACCCAATGGTTCTCAGTGAGAGCAGGGATTCAATAACCAGAGAGCCTTTTCTCTCTGTTGCTTTGATGCCTGAGTTGTTCCATCTCACTTATCCTTGGATCCCACATCATCTCCCAAAAGAACTTGATTACTGCCAATTATTTGTTAATTCATAGATCTAGCTTTTTTTTGCCTACTGATTTATAGTCATTGCTTTCAATTTAATTTAGCAAAAGGTTTTTACTTTTCTTCAAATACCCTTCTTCAGAACTTAAGCAGTACAGAATCAGAGACCACAGAAAAAATAGAAGGAAAGTGAGAGAACTATAGTTGATTCAAAAATAAGGGTGCCTCTAGAACATGAAAATTGTAATGAGGCCATGTGCAGTGCCATGATGCTTACATCTAATTGATTTATTTAATTGTTGATTTCTATACAGTTCTTTTGTAACTTTAGTGGAATCAAGAAGCAATTACGCCTGTATAAATTTCTATATGAAGGAAGAACTTCAAAGAAAAAGTCTCTACATAAGTGGGTTTCCTTATGTATCTCTAATTATTTGTTTGAGGTCAGTGAGATTGCAACTTCTCTAACATCATGCGTTACAGTAGCTGCTAACAAATAGTTCTAATAAAAATACAGATGGCTTGGTTGCCATCTGCACTTCTTTTGAGATTCTGCAATGAATATGTGTTTAACCTTCTGTCACCACTTTTCAAAATAAGTTTTTCTGCTACCACTAGCTTTCCTTGTACCTCCTCTTTGTCCCCTCACCTCTTCCCCTGCTTGGAAACCTCCAAACAAACCTGAAGTTTTTGTGGATAATTGTACTCGTCTGTATGCTTTAAGCATTTGTGGAGGATAAAGGAAAGTACATTGGAATTTTATGTTTCTGTACCTTTCACGTGACAAGAAGCAGACTCCCCAAATGGCTGGGTTTGAAAGACTGGGACAGATAATTAATTCATAAGTGGGTGCTGAAGTGGAAACTGTCAGGCCACAGCTTTCCCAGCTTTCACTTAATCATTTGAAAGTCGTTTTCTGTTGTTTTCACTGACTGTAATCCCTTGGAGAGAATATAAAACTTGCACCATCCAGCCTGGAATTCCACTCTTTTAATGACCTGGGCTCTGTGTTGACTCACTTTCACTCGCTGTTGTCATTCTATGCAGGAAAAGCCGTACCAGTGCTCGGAGTGTAACAAGGCTTTCAGTCAGAAGCGAGGCCTGGACGAGCACATGAGGACCCACACCGGGGAGAAGCCCTTCCAGTGTGATGTGAGTTCCTCTCCTCCTTTCCCTTTGTCTTCTCAACCTCAGTGCAGCAGCAGGATATAATTGCAGGGATATTGTGGCCTTGCACCTATTGGTTGTGGCATAGTTATACTTCACATGGGCTTGAATTGCCCAAGGAATGAAAGGCCATTCAGGGAATTTTATGCACCCTCTTTGCTTGCCAAGAGCCTTGCACACCCCTTAATTTTATGGTTTGGGATCCCATAAGAGTTATTTTCACCATTAGTAATGCAATTTGGATGTTACCATTTACAAATTCGTGCTGGTTGGGTTCCTGTATGAATTGTATGACAGGTTAATAGCTGGAGATTAGCTTGTGTAGGAAAAAGGATTTCATTTATTACATGGAATCTGAATGCTTTGGATGTTGAATGACATGAATATGAATTCAGAATTGCCTGTTTCTAGTGAAATTTGGTCTGATATTTTCAACATCTGCTCACAGCCTTGTTTTGTTGTTCAGTGAGGAAATCTGGGATGCTGTGCACGCTCGCAGCACTGAAATGCAGCGTATCCTGTGGCAGTTCATAGATCACTGTCGGGTACCTTTCATGCAGCCTACCCCCCTTGTATACAACATCTCTCAGCTTTTGGGAGGTAGGTGGGAAGGCTGAATGTCCAGAAACTGTTGGGGAATAATGTCTTTCAGAACTATCAAATGCCAAAATTGCTGCTCAAGGATTTAGAGAAAGGCATCAGAATGGGTGTAGAATTAGTGTAGGTGTTTTGTTTTGTGATACTGACTCTTCATGAGGCAGTCACAAGGGGACTGCCAGCTCTCAGTTATATCCTAGATAGCTCAGTCTGAGCAGCTGTAAATTCGCTCAGAAATTTATATACTTAGATGCAAAATTAGAATAACTTGGCAGGAAAGTTTTAATGGTCTGTTAAGTGTTCTGGTTTTTAATGAATGATCTGATGTCATTTCATTGAGAATAAAATATATTAATTTCATAAAAAGTTCAGCTAAGATATTTTGCTGATGTCTACAAGTTAGGAGATTTGCTGTATTCTTTTGGGATAATCTCAGCCTGGCTCTGGATAGTACCTTGAGGATTTCTCTAACTCCAAATCATTGTCAATAACTTTTTCAGCTTTCAGATTGCTGTACTGTTTATCAGCTCTTGGCCAGCCTGCAGTGTAAATGCAGTTCTTCCCACACTGTGGATCCAAGATTCACTGCTCTTGGATTCACAGTGCACTTTTGCAGACTGACTTGGTATGGTGGTTCTGTGTTATCCTTTTTCATTGCTTTAATAAAAATAGGAGCTGTATGAAAACATACTTCCTTATTTCAACTTTTCCTTCAGTTTTCCTTATGGACTAAATAGAGCTGGACTTCCCCAAACCATAGCATTTCTAGCAACAGCTGTAATCTGTGTGTGCCTTTGGTTACTGGAGATATTTTTTGTACTTCAAGTTTCTGCCTTGTTTCACCGAAATTACTCTTCGGAAGGAGCCTTTTGCTGGCTGCACACTGCAGAGACTGCTGACCTTTTGGGGTTTGGACATAGCAGCAGTTGCCTCCACTGTTCACTCCTGCACTCCTCAGTCACCCAGTCACACTGTGGTCTGTTGCTTAATGCACACTCAGAGAGGGTTAAAATCGATGTTTTCAATCGTTGCTCCTTATTTCACCTGGGCTCCTGTTCTGCACATGCTGAGGACACAGTAAATGTCACCTGGAGCAGACCATTCCTCCTGTCATGCACATTGCATGATTCCAGATGTTTTTGTAGAAGTTACAGGAAAACCAGTAGTGGACAATTACAGAAAAATGTCCCTATGGGGGACATTTATTGTGGACTACCCGATACTAAATTTCCTTTTTACTCTCAAATATTTTCACCTACAATTTTTTATTCTGCTCAAGATAGCTGTAGGTGCTCTCACTGTTTTTCTTATAATGACTTGAGTGATAATTTATGGCAACAACTTCCAGAAGTTCTTATCTCTGGAATACCCCATACCAATTCTTTTAGTATTCTTTTAGTCTTTATTTTTGCTTTAAATAGATTTTTTTTTTCCAGAATCAGAAATAAAAGTCATGTCTTCACTTCCTGTCTCACTCGCCTCTCTCTCAGGCACATGGAACAGTCATTACAGTGCAGGATTGAGTTATATGTGAAACTAAACCTTGTACTCTGTTTGAGGAAGGTGCTACGGTTTATTTATGTGTCTATTCCTGTGTCTTATCAGTCAGCAAAAGCATTTTCAGACCTTAATGTCTCAAAGCTCTCACATCCCACGGATAATAGTGGAAATTGAATATTACTGTTTTAAGATGGCAATTCTAGTACATGTCATCTAGGAAAGTGAAAATAACTGAAATATGGAAATTGAAATGCAATTTTTCATAGTAAATTAGATATCTGTCCTCTCCAGACTGGCCTGTTTTTTTACTGGAAGGCCAATTGAACTTCGGTTTCTCAGAGACAATAGATTATTTTTGGGGGCCAGAAAGGTCAAGTACTGCCTGTCCTGGTTTCTTTCCAGTACAGTATTTCCTTCCACTCTGCCTCTAGTTGACCTTACACTTACTTTCAAATGTCAGTCTTTTCCATCCTCCCTACTTGACCAAAACTTTGATCATTTTGAAGAGATTGATTAGAGCTCAAGTGTGGTTGTAAATCTATAAAATATGTCTTGCTTACAAAATTGATATATGAAGCAAACTCTTAAAAAAAAAATCCCCAAAACTTTTCTGTGTAAGCACAGCACAGGATGTGCCATATCTTTAATAATCCTGTGCATTCCATTTTCTTTTTGAAGAAGGAAGGTAGCACCACATGCTAGAACTTGGAGGAACAGAAGGACATATTCTATTAGTTAATGAGCATAAATGAGTATAAATGAAAAAATGTACTTTGAGGCCGTGTTATAAGCTGTTTATTTTGGGAAGTGAAGAGGTGTGTGTAAGATACACAGAACACACACGTATCTTGTATGTGTGTATATCCCTGCTTGGCTTCCTGGCTCTCAAGAAACATGGAGTATTTACAAGTGTGTGACACTTCCAGCATGCTGGGATATGTGGCTGTGATTAGATAAATGTTATGGGTTCCCTTTATGTGCTCTGTGGAGGAGAAACAGAAACTGGTGTTTGGCAAAAGCAGTGCTAAGAGCTGACCCACGGGTGCTGTAATTGAGGTTCACTGTCAGTAACAAAAGGGGGGACTGTTGTTTGGGTCTCAAAGACGTGATTATTCAGTGAGGGAAAAGCTGGAGAGCTGCAGTTGCTGTATGAAGGTCCTCAGCATTACATCGTGTCATAAAGTCAAAAATGTTCTATTGCAACAGCACACGCAGTGTGGGGAGAAATTATTTTGGGTACAAAACTTGCCTCTGGCCATTGCCATCTTACGGTCATTGTATGGTTTTGCCTTAATTGGCATAAAATACATATGCTGGAGGTCAAGATGATCTACTTGGGTAGTCAACTCTTGTTATCATGCTTTCGAAAGGAATCAGTCATCATTCAGCATTTGCAGTGGTTTGATGCCAATATAAATTTAAAGCTTCGTTTTTTTAAAGAGGGGTTGTCCTGGGTTCCTTGAGTTTTTTTCTGTGTGGAAGAGATACTGTCTGGAATGAACATGGAATTTTAAGAGTGCAAGCCTATGGATGTTCATTCTTGTTTAATTATATGACTCTTGCCTATTTCATTTGTCAAATCAGCAGCTGCTTCCTTTACTTTTTTTCTTCATTTCCCTGTGAAATTCATGTTACAATATTTCTTTGCGTGGTAGGTGAATGTGACAGCATAACTGCACAGTTTCCGTTGAGTCGGTGTCTTGCCTTAACTTTTAATTCTAACTTTTCTTTGCTGAACTTGTTCTTAACCTTTCACATTTCTCATTTTAACTTCAGGGATTTTTATAAAGTGATGGCTTTAGCATGGCAGAGCCCCTCATGCCTCTATCCATTTATTCAAATGGCAGAATGAACTGGACTGCTTGGAGTACAGTGGAGGAAAGGAAGCAGCACAGCAGATAATAAAGCAAAGGAATTGCACCTTCATTTGCCAAATGTCTTCCATTTCCTTGGCCAGGCAGAGAAAGGCTGGAACAATGAGGTTTCCTTTATATTAATAATTAACCTTTCTTGCATGTATTCATGCATTCTTGCATTCTTTCAGAACCTCTTTATTCTCACTCCTCCCTCCTTGTAACTGAGCGATTGGAACTGATTCTTTTGGAACCTGCAGGTGTCATTCTGGAAGTCAGGAAGGAAATACTTCATTTGAACTGATAGATGCTTGTGATGTTTTGTCATAATTTTTGCTGCATCCCAGATAGAACAATAGCTTTAAAAAAACCTGAACAAACCAACATAACATTACCAGGACACCTCAAGGTGTTGGTATTTTGAAGATTGGGTCTTTTTTAGACAGACAGCATCCGTGTGCCTGTGCTACCACTGCTAATGTACAACATTAAAAGATACCAGGCAGAGTAAAAATCTATCAGATGCTCTCTGGAGGAGTTATTCTTCCAAAGACCAGCTCATTTCTTAAGTACTGCAGGTATGTGTGGCTGTGGCCTCAGTGATGTAACATAAGGAGTGCTATACATGCTTGAAATTTCAGTACTTCATTTGTCTTTGTCTTGTCCTCACTGCCTCAGGTTTGTGATCTGTCGTTCAGCCTGAAGAAGATGCTGATCCGGCACAAGCTGACTCACAACCCCAACCGCCCCATGGCAGAGTGCCAGCTTTGCCACAAGAAGTTTACAAGAAATGACTACCTCAAAGTGCACATGGAAAATGTCCATGGAGAAACTGACAGCTAAATACGGCCTCTGTGAGCAGAGTGGATCCAAAGTGGTGCATTTGTATGTGTGCAAACTCCAGACTTTCCACCTGGCCAGTAAGCACGGTCAGGAGAAACAACTGTAATGCCTTCACGTGCTTTTTTTCCCCACTTCTGTTGAAAATATACTAGTAGGGAAAAAAAACCCAAAGACATTCACCTAGTGTAAAACAGCTTGAAAATAAAAAGTGGAAGATACAAGAACTTCAGAAAAATTGTATCCTCATTTAAAAGAAAAGCTTTAAGCAAACTTCTCTTTGTTAATTACATCCTTAGAAACTTAGATATTAGTAGCAGTGCCTGGAAATCCTGGACACTTGCAACTGAGCTCTTGGCTGTCTGCAGTTGTATTTCTGTATCTAACCTACAAGGCTCCATTAAAATTATTTAATTTGAAACCACACAGAATTTGTCGTTCTAATTGACTGCTGATTGTATCCAGGCTTGTTTTATTCATATCATAATTCTGCATTTTGTTGTTGCATTTTGTCTCATTTTATTAGCAGCTTTCTCATTACTGTATGAAACTCATTAACTTGAATTGGTTCTTGGGATGCCAAAATGTGTGGGTAGAGAACTGTGGAAATCTGTCAACGTTCACTATTCCTGTATGAGATTGAGGAGGATTTATTTCTTCTGGTTACATGAAACAAGACTGAAGTGAAATTTTTGAGCAATTTAGTTTTAAGTGCTGTATTCATACTCATCACTGTGGCTGGCAAGGCAAGTGGAAAGACATCTGAACAGAGTGGCTTGAGCAGCAGCTAGTGTTGTTGAGTTAACATGTATTTGATTTCCTGGTGCATAGCTGGTTCCCACAGTGTTTCTTCCTGCTGAATCAGACACCCTGGGTTTCTTCATCCCACTTAACTGCCTTTTTCTTTTTTTTCTTAATTCTGTTCATGAGCACTGGGAAAAATACTGCTTTAAAACCAAGTAACAAATCCTTCTTGTTATCAGAGTGAGTTGTTTGCTGCAGAAGACTCTTCAAAAGAGTTCCCACAGGCCCTCTTGTACAGCCAGATAACCAAGAAATTCTTATCTACAAGGACAGTAAAACTGTAACTTCAGAGGGTGATTGCATGTGGAATTCCTGAGTTATCAGCAGTTAATATTAAGGCTCTGGCATTAACAAACTGTTCTGATTCATTTTGGACCTGTCAGTGTTTTGCACAATGAACTGGGACATCTATATAGGGTTCCTGCAGATTTTGGAGAAGTGTAATTATGAATAATTCTCTTGTTTGTGACAACCTCCTATGTGTAAAAGCATCCTAAGCCTTCATGCCCTATTTGCTTCCTGAGAGGTTGGTGAAACTTGGAGACTTTGCCAGTTCCATTCCACAAATCATTTGTTCGTTTAGATCAAGTATATTCTATGTGTAAGAAAATGTACTAGAAATAAGCATTATTAAGTTGAGTAGAGAATATTTCCTCTCCTTGTTTTTAGAGATTTTGTTACAATTTATCAGAACAGTTTATTTCTAGGTCCAGAGAACTTTAATACACTGATAGTTATTATAAAAATTAATATAATTTGAAGTGTTCAGTTAGCAAAAGCAACCAGTATCCTATACTAAGTTCTGTGATGGTTTTTTAGCTATATGTTCTTAGTTATCTCCAAGGAGAATTAGGTTGGTGGATTTTTGACATGTCTGGAGTGGGTGACGTTGTTGTTGCTGTTTACCTTTCTGACATCAGTGAAATCAAGAATTTAGTCATAGAAAAACCAAGATGACAATTCTTTGTTTTTCAGCCTTTTATATTTTTCCTTCTTCCATTTGGTCAATACAAATTCAGGCTCAAAAAACAGCAGAAGGAAAATAAAACACTAAAAAAACCCACAAAAAAACAAAAACCAAACACACAAACCAAAAGTGAAGGTTTTCTAAGGAGGTTTTGAGGGACAAGTCTGTTAAAATATGAAGAAGAAAATCCTTTTGGGGAGAAAGAGAGGATAATTTAACATACTTACATGTTTCGCATTGGAATTTTGCCAGAAATCTGTACTGTAAAGTTGCTACATGTTTAGGGTTAATACCTGCTTTTGAGAAGAATACCTAGTTGTGAAAGTCAATAACTAGAGAGCAGAATGTCCTTTTTTAAAAATTATTTCTAGGTAAACTACAGCATATAAAGATTAATCATGCCGTATTTAATCAGCAGCAGCAGTTAAGCAGCTGAAGCTTTTAGTGGTGTCAACAGAACAAGGGATTGACAGGATCAATGTGGGAATTCAGACCTTCCTGGGAAACACAAGAAGTAGGTGCAGGAGGTTGAAGCCCAGCTCCAGGTGAGCATCTCTTCCACCTTGTCCCCCAGGAACTTTCCCTTTGGGCTAAAGTGGCTTCAGACCTGGGCTCCTACAGAGCCAGCACCTGGCTCGCCAGCCCCAGGTGTTTCCACAACAAGAACTGCCCTGTTCTTGCCGTGGGGGCCTGAATTTCTCCCAATCATAGGTAATATGTTTCACATTGCTGGATTCATGAACTGTGTAATTGATTTTATATGCAAGGCAGACTTACCAGTATGCTACATATTTTTATTTGATCGTAGCTTTCTTAAAGAAAAAAAAGGCACAAACCAAAACAAACAGGAAAAAAAGCAAACCAGCCAACCCTTCTTCTTTGACTAAAAATTTCCATTGACAGTGTCCCACTTGGTATTACCTGGAAAAAATGGAGAATATTCCCTTCATCTGATTTTGAGAAGTCAAAAATTGAAACCTGTTGCTCTAAAGGTAATTGTAAATTTTTTAGTGTTGTGTTTGTATGTTTGTCCATTAATCATCATTTATTAAAATACTGGCTTTTCCATAGTAAATTGTGCCTTGCAGAATAACGTGAAAATCTAGAGATGTTCCTGAAATAATGTGTAGTCACTGCAATTTTAGAAGGTTGTGATTTTTTCCTCATGTTCTATAATTTTCTGCAGATATCATTCTGTTTGTTCTCCTAATTTTTCCATTACAGTTGTCCCCTCTTGGAGAGAGCACCATCTCTGATGTTAGGAACAGCAGCACTCTCACTAGTTCCTTTTGCTTTTTGTTCTGATCAGCTGTGTGGCCTAAAGGTGGTACAAATCATTAAGATGATAAATATCCTTTCATTTTCAATGTTGGAATTCTGATTTGTGTGTGTGACTGTGAAGGTTTTCATGCGTTCTTTAATTTAACCTATCAAGTCCTAAGTAGAAATCAGATAAAGGAGGCAATAGTGTAAGTTAATGTGTGCCGGGCATTTTATGTTGTTTTAGATTGCAGCCTTTAATGCTCTGCATTTTTTTCATTAAGTACCAATGCTGTTATTCTTCCAAGACATCTGACTATGTATTTATTTGAATTTTTCAGTTTAAAAGGTGGCATAACAGTCCTTCTGAAGCATCACTTTGAGTGAAGGAGCTCAGTGTGCTGCTGGCAGTGTGTGATCAGGGTGCAGTAGAATGTTTTCAGTTCAGTTACGTACTCATTGGGAAGTATTGGGATTCTTTTCACAGTGAGAATTGAAATCTGCTTATTTGGGTTTTTTAGGCAAGTGTGAGCTTAGAATACAATAGCAGTTACAGCTGTAAAGCTGTGTTCTTGCACACACTTGAATTTTGGCAGCTGATTTTTGTCTCGTGTATGGTCTGTACATCAAGAAGATGGGGGAAATTTAAGTAATTTAAGTCACAGCTGAGAAGTTGTCACTGATAAAGTTTCCTTGACCTGGAAAATTATTCATTGAACATTTCAACCTGGGATAGCCCGTCTTTTATTTAATAGTTATTGCCTATTTAGTCTGTTTTATCTCCTGTTCCCTTGTCTTTCTAAGCTGTTACTGACTCTGTGCTATGCTGTGAGCAGGGGCAGACAGTGAACTGGCAAAGCCCAGTGTTTGCAAAGTGTTTGCTGCTCACTTTCCCTTGAACCCTGTTTGTTATGCTCAAGTAGCATGTCTTGAGTTTGCTAACATCAGCTGCCTCTCACATTACAGCAGCAGTGGGATCAGAGCTGGGCATGATATCCAAGCTGTCATCACCCTCCAGTGACAAGGGAAACGAGGGGGAAACACCCGCCCGTGTCACAAGTGCAGGAGAGACTTGATGGTCCATTTGTCTCCATGGACTCCAGCTGAGGTAGGCAGGAAAACATTCCTGGATCTCCATCACTGCGCGTGTCCCGGGCCTGGCCACCTCAGAAGAATCTAGATAGTAAGTTGGAGAAAGAAAAACAAAGCCACTTAGTGTTTGACTCCTGGTGTTTCTGTGTAAGACCATGAAGTCTTTCTAACAACTAAGCCAAGGGCACATGGACTTAGGCATTATTATTCAATTTAAGAAAGAGAAATGTATTCAGAGTTGCCACCTAAGTTTTTGAAATGGCGTAATCCCACAAGGCTTTCAGAAAAAGGAATGCATGCATATGCATAAACTGTTACATAGGTCAGCTCTATAAAAGACAGGCTAGAATGGAAAGGTGAGCTCACAGTTTCATAGGCCTCTGAAGCCTGAGTCAGTGTGTGCTCCTGGAAATCAGTAGAGTCTAACTAAATTTTGGAATTTGATTCCATTGTCTAGGTTTTTGCTAGCAGGATGTCCTGATAAGCAGGAACTGGATTCCGGGCAAATACAACCAGAAAATGTCCCAGTTTAAGTTTGATATTTCTTTTGTTAAAAAAAAAATTAGAGCAACAAGACAAACTGTAACCTTTTATGATTAAGTTGTGTATACATTCCCTATAAGACATCTTGCATCACAAACAGATACGATCAGCTGTACTTCAAATATCATTGATCATGTGTTCATACCTTTAGCTGTAAAACCCCTGAAGTAATGGAAGTGTCTCTGGGCATGTTTGTACAGCAGCAGCATCAGGCAGATGTAGCACACAGTGAACTGGGAATAACTGGTTGTCAATTTTCTCACTGTGTTTGTTGCATGGTGAAGCAGCATGTTCTTGGCTGAACAATAATTGAAGAGAGTTTGTTTTCATTTCTGTTTTTCTTTGAGAAGGGCATTCAGCAAAAAGGAACCAGTAATAAAAGTTGTTTTGGGTTTGTGGTTTCAGGGGTTTTGTTGGTTATCCTCCTACAGGGAAAACACTGTAAGCCCTTAAATCCACAAGTTCATTTCCAGTTTACCAGCTGTTCAAACAAAACTGGGAGGAAGTGCTACAACAGGTAACATTGCTGCTGGAGTAGAGACCTCCACTGCAGCATTAGCCAGGTTAACTCTTTGGTACTAATACTGTGATCATTCTCTGTGTCATGTCTCAGACTTTAAAATATTCTTTAACAACCTTGATCTGCCAAATTCAAGATAGATCATAAATCCACTTTTCAAGACAAGAAGCACCAAAGTTGTTTACCAAAATGACATCTTGTTATAAATGTTTTGAAGCGTTCAAGTCCTTTTGTCTGGCATATTCTGACTTTTAAACATAGGTCAGTTATACTGTGATAAAACTCAGGAGGTTTGGTCTCTATATTAGCTTCTACATCTGTATGCAATTTGTTCAGTTTCGTAGTAGGTAAAGTGGGGATTGAATCTGCTGAGATGAAATAATAAAAGCCCTTTGGGCATGGAATAAAAAATTTGTGATTACAGATCTTGCTTTGTTTTCTTCCTTTATCACTTAGAACAAAATTATTAAAAACTTAGAATAATAAAACCATGGTTGAAAATAGCTATTGAATCATATTCAGTCTAGAAAATGCAGGAGGAAGATGAATTATTAAATTAAGAGTACACTAATCTTTACAAGATGCGCACTTTTTCTGTGTTCATGGGAGTTTGCTGTTTCTAACCAGGGGTAGTTGCTGCCTTTCCTTCTGGTATTAAGCACAGAGTTTAGCTTGTAGCTCAGTCTTGCCAGGTGACACTGACAGCTTATGCAGAGGACGTTTTCTACTGTTTGGCTTTTGCAGAAGGAGAAGAATGTTGCGTTTACTGGGTTATTCCGGGCAGAGCGTGCCAAGGCCTGAGCTTTCCTGTCCATCCTTGCAATTTGAACAGCCTTGAGCCATGTAAAGACACCTTCTTAAAATCTCTTAAATCTCTTGCTGTATTTTTGTTTTCTAAACTCACTCTGTATTTCTGAGAGAAAATTCTGCAGCTTTGAGTAACCTGACCCAAAAGTCTTTCTCAAATATCTGCAGTGGAAATTTTCTTTTGCAGTGAGGGCAGTTGTTGGTGAGCCAAGCAGGTGAGGTTATCCCGTTCTAAACTATTTCCTCAGCCATATCCAAAATACTTGTGTGGGATGACAGGGCTGGGCTTAGCTCTTCAATGTAGAAAAAGACTCTGAGGTCAGTTCTGTTGGAGCTGCAAATGAGGCCAGGTGTACTAAACCCTGCAAACCAAAGCTTCTGTAAATTCTTCTGCCCACACCTCTGCAGTGCAGCAAGGATGGCTGGAAGCAGTGATTCTTCTCCTTACTGTGATACTTTTCATTAGCCTAGCAATTGCAGTAAGGTTTGAATGTGACCTTAGAATTCAGATGAGAATTGGAGTAGAAAACAGCTGTGAAATCAATGATTTGAACTTTCTTTGTTTGGTTTTGTTTGTGTTCCCAGTTCTAAACATCACTCTGTAGAAAGCCACCACAAAACTGGACATCACTCAGCTAATCACTGGAGGGGTGGCAAAGGGGTTAAAAGTCAGCTGTTCTCAGTCAGAGGGATAAACTACTGATTGGTATGCAAGTTTAATGATTTCTTTTTAAACTTAATTAATAGCCCATCAGAAGTAAAAGAAAAAAAAGAAGTTGGTTTTCTGTGGTATAAATTAGTGTATTTGCTTTGTACCAGAATGGTGCCCTTCTGCTGGATATTGCAGTGGCACTATGAATTATTTACCCTTTCAGCTGCAATTGTCTAATTTATCTTTTTTTAAATTGACAAATCTTACAAAGAATCATCCTACTTAGATTTCAGGCTAACAGCTACCTGCCACGTGGTTGCTCAGTATGGATGGTGAACAAGGTTATATTTTCTGAGTTGTATTAAATGTTACAAGGCCATGATTTTTCCAGAAATAGAAAATTAATTGTCAGTTTTGGAGCCCTTAGTTGTGGTTGTAAATTGTTACTCTTGAGCATAGTACTGATCATGTGTCAAGTTATTAGTCAGGTGAATAAATTTTTTAAACCTAAGAAAGCCTAACGTGTGTGTTCCCTAGCAGACGTATTTCATAATTGCCGGTAACTTCCCTTGTGAATATAAAAGCCCAGTCAGTAGCCAATCCTGTAATTACAAATTTCCTATGATTAACTGTGCTGTTTCCTAAATTAGAGTCTGAAAAGGTCTGCTCAGGATATGGGCAACTGTCCTGTTGTCCGTGTTGGCCACAGTTCACCTCTCTGTCATAGAGGATGAGCACTTAAATGTTTTGCTTCAAAAGGTATTTTCAGAATTATAAAAACAAATTCTGAATGCGCTTACTCTGAAAGAATCTGGAGCTGCATATTTGCTGTGCACTCCAAGTGGCTGTGGCATTTGCCTTTGCTTTTTCTGAAAGCAGATCCTGGCTGGATAAACTGCTTTCACCATCTCTTTTTCTGCTTGGTGTTCCTCCTGCCATGTTTTGAGAAGACCCAGACGTAAAGAACAATATTTTCTAGAAACCAAGCGAAATAGATCACAGATGAATCCTTGGGTCTGTGTTTCACCTCAGACTTACCTTAGGTGAATCCACAGCTGCTGTAGATTTTGGCAATACATCCTCTGAGAAAATGAAAAATGTTTTCTTGTTCTCATCTTGTACTTGCTTAACTTTGCTTTGGGAAGTTGATTTATACTCATGTAAGAAGAAGAAATTATTATAGTAAATACATGTGCCAGAGTGTGGTTATGGAGTTCGCTGTTTACAGTAGGCACAAGAGGTATATTTAAGTTAAAAAGTTTACATATGTAGCATGCATGCACATACACAGATCAAAACATGTACACCATAGGGAAGAGTTACTATGAATGTGAATTAAGTTTTTAATAATGACTGAACAAGGCAAATCATTTGGTCATTATAATTATCTGTGGAAGCAAAACCAGTTTGGGACAAATGAACCTGGTTAATAGGATTCATATTTTCACCATATGGCAAGGTTATGTTATTAAGTAAAGGCAATCAGGAGTCTAAATGCATTATGAATCGAATTCCCCCTATCAAATGGTCATATTCTTCTTAAACCACAGAACGAAGACAAACCCAACCACACATATTTCACACCACCACGCAGGTTTTGAGGCTTCTTTTGATCTGCTGTCTTTATATGTGTCTTCAGTTTACCTCTGTGTCTGCCCTCTTGTGGATTTTAAGTGCATTAAATACTGTAGATTTATATTATGCAGGTTTTAAGGGTACAGGTCTTTGTGATGATCTGGTGACAAATCTGATTTGCATTATCTAGAACAGAAAGGGGCGTACATGTTCTAGGATTATTCTGCATTTCTTCTGAATGTTTTATTTGACTAAAAGAATTGTTCTGCCTACCTTCTGGTTTGGGAAGTTCTTTTGTTCTGTTTTTAAACCATATTTGTCAAGCATTTGTTTTCATTTCTCACCCCCTACTGTCACACAATTGCTCTTCAAATCTGACTGTCTCAGGGAACCATGAATTGAAAGATAATGAGAAGGCATACGAAATACCGCTGATGTATTCAAAGCTTTGGGAACTTTTCCTAAGGCCCTAAGATAGGTAGATCAGAGCCTTCTAAAACAAAACACTTCACCAATCCTGCCTGTAATTTCTATCTAAAATATTGCTGTGTGTGCAGCAGTAGTAAATTGCTTTAAAGCCAGAGGCCAGGGATCACTCCTGTGCTGAATGCATCCATGAGGATTAGTGTATGTGAGTCTGCAAGGTAGAATATAGTAAATAATGCACAATGTTGTTAATGTTTTTAGGGCAATGCAGCTTTGAATTTTGCTAGAGAAATAGGAGGAAGATGTGGGTGGTGTTCGTGGTGTGCAACAGGAAACTCAGCTAATGTAAAATGAATGACCTATCAGACAGTATCATTGTGTCAACACAAAATATTTTAGAGAGCCTCTTAGATTATAAAAGACAAAGGACAAGGAAGGAGAAATGTACACTACGGGGCCAAAGTCAGGAATTGAAAAACAAGTGTGAAAAGTGGATTCTTGAGCAGAAATTGGAAATAGTTGCTGGTTTCCTCTCACTGTCCAAGGTGCTGATGGCACCTGAGAGACAGAGACAGGCTCTGCACTACAAAAGTGGGGACTTGCCTTCTGGGACCAATAAATCCCAGATCAAGGACAGATCTCTGAGGCAGGTTTTATCCTGTTCTGCGCAACAGCATGGGATGAGGAGCTGTCAGAGCCTGTCCTACTGACAGTGCTGATATTGTGATGACCACCATGGAGTCATGGTTAGAGCCATCACAGAAGCATGGTCAGCTGCATCTTGGCATGAATGTTCCCCTATATTAACAGTATTCCTCTGTGCTTACATTTGAATACTTTGCATGATGTTCTGGAGGGTTTTTTTCCATTTAATTTTGAGAAAGTAGTAAAAATATTCAAAGTCTATGAAAATTCATTTCTGGATGGTTACTGAGCTTTGACATGTCATTTTGCTACCTCATGTAGACTTGGTTCCTAATCTCTGTAATTTTATTGGTTTTTCTGTGTTCATTTTGATGTTGCAGTATTGCAGCAGAGGCTTTAGAGGTCACTTTGGTGGAGGTGGAGCAAAACAACAGATAGAAACTGAGAGAGATAAAGGCACTGAAGTAAATTTCTGCAATTTCTTTGGCAGAGATCACATAGACCACAACTCCTGGACCCAGGAAGATGCTGTTATCATGCTGTGACATGTATTGAAATAAAATTTCAATACTTGTGTTTGATACTATTATTACTTGGCTTTACTGACCATTGATGTCTCCGGATGTAAGGCAGGGATTGTGGAAGGGCAGGCCTAATTCCTTTTTTAGTGTAATGGTGTTCATCACAGAATCCTCTGAAATGGATCTTGTGGCTCTGAGGAGATGGATTCTAAAAGCAGGTGGATTCTAGAGGCTGAACATGAAGCTCCGAGAAAGGTGACAGCACAAGATGCAGACAAAAAGAATCCTAGTGGCTGTCAAGGACAGAATGGAAATAACACTTGTTTAATTGCTGCTTTTTTAAAGCACATTCATCTCTACACGTGAAAATGATCACAGCAATGTTAAATGGTATTTTGATAATTAATCCTTTATTATAGTTATAACCATAAGCTTGTGTGTTACCCAATACTGTCCTGCTGTTCTGTGCTCTAGTAGGTATATGAAATTATTCATTCCCTGCCTAGCACATACATGTGTGTCTGTTTGCTAAGACTCCAAGGAAACATTTTAATGCATGTTGGACTTCTGTGAAAGTCTATAGAGTGCACATGTTTTTTAGAAAATAAGGCAGAGGCATTCAAATGCTTTGCTAAATAGGAAAGTAAGGATGTAAGAAATTTAAGGCTGTTTTTGATGTTCTTGCTAAGTAACAACTTACTTTGTAAATATCTTGGGGGTTTTTGTAAAGTGCTACTTATTCTGAGTTAGTGATAAAAACTTTTCCACATATTTTAATACTGACAAATTCCCTTATTCTGCCAACATGACATTCTCATTTTGCTGAAGAAAACGTAGCCTGTTGCTCTTTTTTGCATCTCAGCTTTCAGTTCTACTAAATCTTTCAGTCACTTCTCTTTACATCTCTATTTTCAGCACATTTAGGTAATCTGTAGGGTTTTAAGTTGTTTTAGCTTGGGTCCATTGTGAGACATTAATACAGCCTTGACAAGGTCCATGGCGTGGAACGTTTTGGTCTCTAACACCAGTAAGAACAGATGGAGGAGCAGAGCCGTGTCTGACGTAAGGCACGCAAAAATGTGGATCTCGCCAATTAATCACTGCACACTGCTGACAAATAAGTGACAGTAATTGATGCAGCCCTTTGAGAGACAATCTGGAACTACTGCAGCCTGGGAAAGCTCATTCATTTCTTTTCCTTTCCTGAGTTAGTGGTGAATAACTGCCCTTCCTTAATTGCTGCCCAGCGTTGCTTTATAGGGTGACAGTGTCAGTGACAAGCCAGGAAGTCAGAGTCTAGTTGGAGCATTATCTGGCTAAGTCTTGTCTGCGCTCTGCTTCTGCAACTATTGATGTTTTCTTTTCAGTGTGTTGGCTGCCAAAGGGCTTATGCACATACACCTAAAGTGCATTCGAGTACTTAAAAGTGTTCTGTTAGGTTTTCTGCTTGACAGTCTAATTATCAAAATGTTTTCATTCTTTATGTTATGCTCCTACGCTGGAGTGTCAGGATTTCTAAGATGCCCAGTAGATTCCAGCAATAAAATCTGTACACTCTGACTAGATCTGGTTTGCACTCCATGCTTTGTTTTAGGTGAATTTATCTGACTCAGAGTAAAGCCAGGTCTTATGGCCGTAAGAAAATGTGTAACTGTTTTAACAGGCAGTGTGCCAGACCAAGGCAACATATATTCAAACCACTGTCTGCTGCTAAGGCCCTGCTTGTAGAGTATTCCTTTTCTTGACAGCAGGGTGAGAAGTCCAGGCTCAGTCCAGAATACCAGAACAAAGAGAGATTTCTGCTGAATTTTCTCTCCAGTAGGCAGTGGCTGCTTCCATCGCATTGAGCAAACTTTTCTTCCAGAACAACAATTGCCTGCCTTGGTTATTACTGGAGTAAGGCCAAAATATTTCACTTCAATGCAATAATATTGTTACAGCAAAAAGAGCTGCTGAGCAAAACCTGGTAGGACTGTCATATTTGTGGGTAGGGCCACCTCCCACCCAGTCGTGATTTAGATCTGCTACCATTTCCTTGTAATTACCGGGCTGGCTAAGATAGTTATAACATCGCTGTTACTCCTGAATGCGTCCTCTGACTGTTTCCTTCTCTTGCTTTCTCACCTCTCTACTGCTGCAGAAGAACAGGTGTCCCCATCTGAGAAAAGGAGGGGGTAAATTGCTCCCACTTTCTGGACCTGGGAACTGGAGCACAAGGCAGTCAGTTGCCCTATTTGCCAATAATCCAAATGTTTGGATCTTGCATTGAGTGGAACAAGAGCTACATAAATTTAGGGCCTCTGTGAACCAAGCTGGTTTCATCTGATTTGCCCAAACCTCTGTAGTGATTCAGTGGCAGGACAGAATGGATATCGAAGTGTAGAAGTGAGGAGGGGAAAAGAGAAGAGCTGCTAATGGATCATGTGTTTCCTTTCACTAGAATCCCTTGCAGTGGCTTTGGCAATTTAGAGCTTCTAGCCAAGAACTGCGCTTCCTCTGTGGCCACAAATGACAGATTTTTTCTTTCTTTCATTGGGCCATATTTGCTTTCTGAACACAAATTTGCCTCTTTAGAGCCTGAGTTGTTTCCTCACAGCACTCTCGTTGCAGTGGTGTTGCTGGAATAATTGGTGAGAGTGTGCTAGCAGCAGACTGCAAGAATGTTATTCTGCTCTAGCAGAAGCAGTTAAAACGTGGCGCTTTGCAGGGTAGGGTGTATAAACTTAGGAGAGGGTATCTCAGAGTTTAGAGTATGGCAAATGAGATGCAGAATGAACTCATACTTTCATCTAAGTTGAGGTGTTTTTTCATGTGGAATAGAGGAAAATGGAATTCTAGCCGTTGCAAAAGTCCTGGCAAATGTCAGGAGTGTTTCCCTGGAAGATTTTACCATTGTGTTCTCAAGTCCGTTGAATCTTTTATTTTATTAGAATTCTTGGAGTAGGTTAGGTAAAAAAAGATACAAAATCTGTTTTCCCTCTTAGCTTTTTTCCCCTCTTTGCCTTTTCCCTTCGGGTTATTGTTGCTGTTACACGTCACCTTCTCAACCCTTCCTTTCCTGGCCATCTTTCTCTGGGTTTAGATCTTTCTCCAAGAAATCTGGAAAGATGCATTCGTCTATTTGCGGAAGAACAAAAGTGCAAAATGAGTGGTGTATTCCCTGCTGATTTCACAACTTGAACCAATATTTTTCCTAGTGTTTTCACATCCTTTCTCCAGAGGCACCTGCCAGATCTTGATCCCTGCTAACTCTCACTGCAGTGGCTGTGCACTGCTGTGGATTTCTAGGATAAAATGTGACCTAGTAAAATGTGACTGCAAGTGGTAGAAGCAGAAATGGATTTTTTGTTCTAACTTAAGTAATTATGCAGAGTTCAAGATCCCTAGGAAAGCTGTGTTCTGGTATGTTTGACACAACCTGTAATGTGTTTTTAACGTTGATGCAGTGTGGCTGTTACTATTACCTGCAGTAAGATACACCTGTTTTACTGAACTGCTCAATTACTGGGTTTTTAGTCACATTTTTCTAACATTTTCAGAGCTGCATGAACAGAGGTAGCCAGCTTTGTTAGGTTCATTCACAAGAGAACTCGAGACTGGCTGCTTGTGATTATGTGTGCAAGCAGAAACTGGGAACATAGATACTGGAATACTTGGCTCCTTGCTACGTTTGTAGTTATCCAGTATTTCAGTATTTCCAAAAGAAGAAGCCAAATGAGACCCACAAGTGAGAGAAGGAGGCATTGTGTTGGATGAGAACATGTCATATCACTCTGGGTGTACCCAGCCAAGAGGAGCCCACTGTGTGGCAATCTCTGTGGAAAATGTATTGAAGGTTAGTAAGGTTGTGGTTTCTTTTGAGTTGTTTTCTTAAAAAAAAAAAAATCCTAATTGCTTATTACAGATACTTTATTGATTCTGTCTTGAGGTGGATTTTCCCTAAAGCATCCTCATTTCACATAAATGGTGCTCTTCTGAGTGTCAGAGTCTGCATGTGAGGAGGGCATTGGGTGGATTTTTGTGCATGTTTTTCTGTTTGGTGAAGTTAGTACTAAACACTGTAATAAAAAAAATTGTTCTGAAAACCTTGTTTTCAGCTTGGAATAGTGTTTGGGTGTTACATGTGTTGTCAGCATTTTCTTGCCAGTTTGTACCTGAAACTGTGACTTCACGTAAAATGTGATTTTTTTTTTCTTGATATGATAATAGTTAATTATTATGCTAAAAGATTGTCATTTGGGAAAATTTATTTGCTGAGAAATTTGTGAAAGGAAGCTTCACTTTCTAATTGAAAATGTTGCTCTAAGAATTACAGTTTTATTTGATGTGTGCTCTGTGGTCTTCTGCTTGTTCTCTCTCAGAGCCTGGGATGCTCTTTCACTTTCTAGTGTAACTAGTTAGTGATTCCTAACCAGTGAGCTTACAGTTTAGATAAAAAGTTAAGAAAAAATGAAGGCAAATACTATTTCCAGTTTGTGGCTGATAATTGACGAAAGAAATAATGAATTGGCCTGGCCATGCTCTGAAGTCTGTGGCAAGGTTAGAATTTGAAACTCTTCTGAGTCAGCAGTTAGATCAGACTCTTTGGGAAGAGTTTCAGCTGCACAAAATGGGGGTTTTCGTATGGGGTAGTTGGGATGTCACCAAACAAACCAAGTTCTCTTCTTGTTTTGACATGAACAACTGAGATTCCCTCTTTTGCTCGCAGACTTCATTAAGTGTGTGGCTTTTTTAATCACTAGGCACTCACCCAAAATAGCCTACACATTGCTGGAGTGTCCTTACTGGTAGGAAGCATGACCTGCTCTCTGATACTGGGCCATCCAGGAGAATGTAGTAAATTTTAATGTGATTGTAACTTAGCCAGCATTTACATAAAAGACAACAATGATCTTCTTGTTATGGAGATCATTAATGAAACATCAGCACTGGTCTGCAAATGTGCTACCATGTTGTGATCCAGCTGAAAAAACAGCCTTGTGTAACTTGAGTACGTTGCATAACAGGAAGTGGAAAAACAAACTAAATTTCCAATGGTTGTTTACATTTTAACTAGATCCCAAAGAAAAGTCTACAGTGAATAGCTTTTTGAGTAATTTAACTTCTGTATCCTCTGAAAGAATATCTGGGAGGCTGAATATATTCTTCCTCGCCTGTTCAGGGCTGGTATTTGTGGTTGCATTTCTCAGTGTGTTAATCTGATGCTAGAAATCCAAACAACACTGAGCTCCAGATAAGTCATGTGGCACTGTTTGCATTTCTGAGTGGAGAAGGGGATGAGTGCTCTGCTCTGGGACTTGTGGCTGATTCAAAATCTATCTTCCTTGTGCAGTCAGGCATGTAACTTGGAAATTTGCTTACCAGTTGGTATCTGGAAAAATCAAAGCAGTAAGTCACATCTTGTGATAGGCAAACTCATATTCTGGTAAACTCATGGGCACGCAATCATTTACAGAACTTACTTGATATTTTTTATCAAACTATAGTTTCAGTGCCAGCACATTCAAGACAAGCTCCTTTCCCTTCAATGGTGTTCTTCAGTTTTTATCTCACTGTGCAAAGGCAAAAGTTGCAAAACTCAGCAAGATTTCAGGAGGATATGGCTAGTCAGGAAAGTCTGCAGCTATTTCTTGTAAGTTCTGCCATTTTCAAGTGCTAAATTCCCCTGAGGATTGTGAGTGATCTGATGCAAGTCTGAAATGTTTGTTAACAGTTTTAAAAGTCCTCCTCTGCTCTTTTTAAACTGAGATTTCTTTAGGAAGTTTATCTTGTTAGAAAGTTTTTCAAGGAAATTGCATCCAGGTAAAAATTGAATTTAGAAAACTGAACTGCAAAATGAAACTGTCAGCTCTTGCTACGGATGGTGTGCAAACTAATGTATGCGTGGAGTTCAGGAGACTTACGTTGACTTTTTATTAGCAGGAGATCTGTTTCTGTGACCCGGCAGAGGGGACACAGACATTGCTGACCCAAAGAAGATTGCTCAGCATCACCCAGCAGATAGATATTGCCCTACCTGTGAATTATTGATGGATGGAACAGCCGCACTCTGAATTGTACTTGGGGTTACTAGCTGAGGAGGAAGGGAGGGTGCTGTGCTGGCTTGTTTCAGTAAACAGTGTGGAGGTGGAAACTTTAAATTTCGTACGAACTGAACGGAATTGCAGGGCACACACTCATTATAGTTTCTTGTGTTATCATTAAAATTAATGGCCATATCATCTTCAGTGAAGACATTCTTTAGTTTGGTGACCCTCCAGTGGGTGAGTGAGAGGTGCAGAGGATCTGTCTCCTTTCAGACATGGCTTGCCCTTGGGTATTTTGTGCCAGCAGGACCTCAGGGTAAATGATGAAAAAGCACTTGACAATGGGTATAACTGCTGTATACCACGGGGCTGAAGTGACCCTCTCAGCCTGTAATATCTGCTCAAATAAACTATGTAGAATTAAATTTACATTAAGTATTGTGGCTTATTTGATCAACAGAGCTCTCCCATCCCTCCCATCCCTGTCCCCCCAGCCACAGATGCAGCAGTGGCTTTTCCCTTGACTGAGGACGCCACATAATTAATGGTTGCCTGGAGATTATTATTTGGATTTGGTTTAACTTTAGATTTGGCTATGTTTTTGTAATTATTTTTTCCTTTATTTTATTTTCCCCATATGAGAATAGTCTGCTTTAGATATATATTGTTACCCTTAGATTTAAAATATGTGACAGTATGCAAACTGTATTTCAAATGGTGCAGCACTGGCCAATTTCCAACCTGGGTTAGATTTATAGGATAACAGTATATTGTGTAGTTTTGTGTCAGATTCTTGGAGTGACATGACACTTAGTTAATTTTCACACCACCACCACCCATCTTTCTCTATACGAAACAAATGTTACAAAACTCAGCAAATAGGTGAAAGCTGCATGCTTCTTTTAAAGGGCTGATTGTTTCAGGGAAGATACTTGATCTAGAGATTTGCTGAGATTGACCCTGTGTGTGTGTGTGTGTTCCATTATCTTATTTGTCTTCTACATTTCAGTAAAGCCTGGAGGTCCTTGGCAGCTGAGCTAAGGGCTGTACACACGTAGTAAGACAAGTGGTCTTTTCTGCAGTTGAAAGAGAGAGAAACAAGAGCTGGAAACCAAGAACAACTGTATAGAGCAGAGCATGTGCTTGGCGAAGGTACATTTTCTGGTGGTTTTTTTACCTTTATAACATACCTGTTTTATGGACTCAGCTTTGCCCTCTGGTTGTCCTATTTTGCAGAGCAATGGCTTGGAATAAAAAAGTTGGTTAAGCTTGGAATGTGCCACTCTGAGGAGAGAGAAAGGGAGGCAGGTGTATCACTTCCTTTGTCGTGTGTTTTGTGGTTGTCTACCCCTGGGAAAACTGGTTTTATAACCCAAGGCTCTGAAGCCCAAAGTGGCAAAGGAAGGACCCCTGAGTTGTTTATGAACCTCTGCTCCTGACATTATGGCAAAGACAGTATCTTAGCAATCGGGATGGGACAATTTTCTGGGAAAAAGAGACATTGGTTTTGTGCTGCACTCTCTGTTTTATTTATTTTTTGTCTGCTTCTCAGTTCATTCTCCTCATAGTTTTCTGTTTCCAAATCTGAGGAAGAAAACAAATTATTAAATGATCGCTACAGGGGGAAGTAACACATTAGAAATCTAAAACAAAAAAAGGTTGTGTATGGTTTGTTTATCCTCTAATTAAAGGTAGATTTTTCTTTAAAAGACAGAAAAATCTTGTTCGTAAACTGCTAAATACCCTATATCCTGAAGTTCAGTGGGAATACTTTGGAAACAGCTATGATCTAGAACTCTGAATAATTTACTGTGGCTACTTGATTCTGTGATCTATCAAAGCCACGCTGCAGTAATTGAAGCTGAAGCTGCTCAGCCACTGGAACTGCATAAGACAATAGGGGTCAATGTATTTCAACAGAGAATAAGGGTTTGATCAAAGTTCTGTGCATTATCGAAAGTAATTCCCTCTTGTAACAGGAGGTTGCCTGCTGATACACATGTTTTTAGCAGACACCAAAGCCTATTTTCTATTATTTTTGCAGGAGGATGTACTTCTGTTCAACAGCCCATCCTTTAGTAGAAGTAAGTTCAAAGAAATGTCGAGCAAATGTCACTAATCCTTTTGAATTAGCGGTGCAAGTTCATGAGGTCACTTGTTACAGTGATGTAATATGCAGAAAACCTCTAATAACTGAACATGTGTTGCATGTAAAGCCAGAAGCAAAGTGAACTGGAACACTGACATGAGATTGAGCAGCGTGTATTCTGTATCCACATCAAAGCTCTCAAATGCCTTCCGCCCAGACGAGGACGTGGAGCTGGTAATGTCTCTCTTTTTCTGGCTGCAGCAGCACACATCAGGCTCTTGGAATACAACACACTCAATTTGAGCCTCTGAACGTGAGTCCAGACTTGAGGATATTTAGCATTAATGGCACCATTGCAAATAACTGGGTGTAGTTTATGTTCTTGTTTACTTCCTTTATCAGATTTATTACACTTGTGTATGTGGTGATAGGCATTTAATGAAATCACGTTTTGAATACCGTTCAGAATTTTTCTGGTTCTTTCCTCCTGAATGGTATCAGAGGTTGCATGCAAGAATTCTGATGCCATTTGCAGTTACATTAAAAGGCACAAAGTCATTCTACATTAGTTAACACTACTAGAAATCAGCATGCTCTGAGTTTGTCATCTTTTCTCTCAAAGAAAGCAGAATGCCTACTCATTGAGCCTGCTGCTTGATGACATTCACCCCTCTACATTTGCTGCTTGAGTTTCTTTGTAAGCCTGCACTCAAAGTTAGGACAAAAGTAACTGGAAAAGGAATGCAAGCACCTCTTTTAAGTTTGCTCTGACTTGGAACAGCCATAAGGTGCAACTCAGTATTGTGTAGATAAACTAGCACTGATCCTTGGAGCAGCAGAGCCCAGCTCTTGGCCTGAGTTAGCAATCCCACTGCTCAGACCTTAAACTGGGAAAAGGCTGTGCAGTCTCAGCTGCTGTGGTTTCCAGGTTTGAAGGTAGTTCAGTGCATCATCACTTGGGGTGTTTGCTTTGGAGTCCATTCTGGAATATAAATCCCTCTGGGATTTCCTTGGAGCAGGGACAAAACATTATCCTCTCCTAGAAATGAAATGAGATTCCATGGACCGTCGGATAGGTCCGGTTGTCTGAGTGCCAGTGCAGCATGGAACGACTGATTCATTGCTCGCCTGTGCTGGACGTAACTGTTTTATACTGCTGCAAAATGAGTGTAAAACCCATGGCTTACACTGGGAGGTGTTTAATTGCACCTCACTGCTGTATTTATGGCTCTGTCTAAGTTCCTGAGTTTAGTGGAGCTTCCGCTGCAAAGCAGCAATGGAAATCCTTTGGGAATTTACGGCATATAGACGTGTAATGCCTGTTTTTTCAGATGCAACTGGCAGTTTAACTGAGGACCTGTGTACAATATTGTTTGCAATTTGATTTATTTTGACTATCAGCAACAGTGAGCTCTTAGAAAATCATTCTGAACTAACTCAGGAAATAAGTCTTTTGATATCTTCAAGACGTTAGTGTTGTTCTCTGTGCTTAGAAAGAACAAAGAGATAAATTCTTTGTGTTCACTGGAATCACTTTTTTCCAAGTGCAGGAAGAGCACAGTGCTTCCAAAATGGCTCAGCATTACTGTACATAGAACATGTGTTTGGAGAGCAGAACATCAGCTGCCCCTAAGTACATCAGCTGGAATTAGGTGGCTGTGGAGTCAGTAAGATTAAAATTCAGAGGCAGATGCCAGCGTTGGCATAGGATGATTTCTGGTCTTGGAACCTTCATGCAAAGTGCACAATATTCCTCCCCTCTAATCAGAAGCAGATCCTCCCCTCCCAGCTGTCCTCCTTACTCTTGCACATTCTTCCATTAGTAGTGTGGGCCAGGCAGTGAAAACTTCATTTCCCATAATATCTTGAAGGAAATCTGTGGGATTGTCACCGCCTGTTACCACTGTGCAGCACTCGGATGCTGCTCCATGCTGCAAGGTGAGATAGAAAGTAAATGCAAATGTGAATGACAATTGCAGGAGCAGATGCCTGGGAAAGAGAGCCTTGCAGGCAGGATTTCTTGCCTTGGGATTCCTATCTGGGTATTTCAGGACTCTGCACTTCAGCCCATGTTCTCTGTCTAGTTTCCTACTTCATCTTGTTGTACCTGCTCTGGTCAGATTGTTTCCATAACAAAAACCAGCCAGCAAAGAAGATGAATTGCTTGTAACAGACCCAGTGCTGCAGACCCTGATATTGGCAAGTTGTGTGCTGTGGGTGGGATTTGGTTTCCTGAGCATTTATCCCTGCTGTGCTCTGGAAGATGCCCCAGGACAACTCACTTGGGTCTGCGTTTGCCCAGAAAGGCACGAGGTCCTGGCTCATTTGTCAGCCTCATGGAGACAAGGAAACGTGGCCCAGGGCAGGCAAAATGCCACTGCACACCCCTGTTTACACAACTGAATCCTACCCACAGTGAGCCCTTGCACTCCATGCAAAGGTTGAGAGAAAGTTTCCTGATGAGTTTTTTGGGGGTTTTTTTTGGACAGAAAATTGAAGTTTTATTTATTCTTTTGTGTGATCTGTGCCTTTCCTGCGGGCAGAATTCCCAATACAAACTTGGTTGTTCACCTCAGAGCAAAAATGCAGCCTGCCAGAGGGGAAAGAAACGTTTTCCAAGCAATTCCATAGCAGCAGCAGCAGCTTACACCAGTGACTCCCATGCTCTGTTGTGTATTATCACTGCTTAGGAAGCCTTGCATTTCTAATGGAGTATTTTGCTGTTTGGAGGATGGTTTCCACTGTTTGTGTGGTTCCTACTTTTTTTGCCAGAAAAAACCCGAAAATAGGAACAATTAGCAGAAAAACAGGCAAATAGCAGGAATGTTTGTCTTCCTGTCATAACCCTAAATTCTTGTAATAGGAGTACATCTGCAGATTAATAACTGTGTCTTCCCTAGAGATCTGAGAGCAAGTAATGAGAAGGTGAAGAAGACCTGAATATTTTCAAATGGAAGAGAATATATTCCTGGAAGAATATGGAACAAAGTGCTGTTGTGGCTCCTTTTTGTTCTCTGCACTGTCTTGTGCAATCTTTGTTGAGGGTGCATAAGAATTTATTTAGGGATGCTGCCCTCACTCTTGTGATCATCTCCACATGGGGCAGAGGTTGGTCTCTATCATTTTTGCTGGATAGGGGTATTAATTTGGAAAAGACCTGGCTAACAGACTGCTTATATGTTTCTGATCTTTCTTAATGTGATTATGGTGGCTTATGCTTCCCTCCTGTTGCTGAGGAGAGGGTTTTCAAAAGTGCTCTGTTGGCCAGAGCCTGTTCCTATTAAAGACATCAGAGAGACTCTCCTGGGTGTAACGGAAGTTGAGACTGGGCAATAATAATCGGGTCTTTTCAAAAATGTTGTCGTTGGTAATTTTGTAGACAGCAGGTGGAACAGTTGAAATGATGTACTTGGTGCACAGGCAGCCTGTCAGTAACTGCTAAGAAAATGTGCGTGCAGAAATTCCACATGGAGAAATGTTGTTACTGGTGCGTGCTGACCAAAAGTATTGCTTGACAATTGGTGTTGCAAGAATGGAGGGAAAAGAGAAAACAAGGGTAAAATATAAAATATATGGTGAGAACGTAGATGCTTATCCCCCAAAACCAGATGAAAATTACTCTGTTTTGTTATTTGTCTACAGGAATTCTTGACTTCTGTATTCTTGTGTCATTATCCTATTATAACCATCCATCTTTGGCTATGATTTATTCCACAGTATGCTCAATCAGCATCGTGCGTGATTGAAAAATATTGGTGTAGTTTATACAATACGTGAATGAAGAATGTTGGTGGGGGAAGTTCACCAAAGCCAACTAGCACAGGTAAAGTACAGAAAAGCCCTGAAAGCATATTTATGTTTTTTCTCAGTCATGTCATGTTAGCTATGACATTGATTGGAGCTGTTCTGCTCACCTGAAGATCATATTAGCAATATTTTATCTGTAGCACAAAACCAAATATGGACATAATAGGCATAAATAGTGCCTGTCTCCATTGAGGAGTTAGAAGGAGAGGAAGCAGACATCCTTGAGGCACTCATGGTTTTTGCTGAAAGGGACAGGATTTATGTCCATCTCTTCTAGCAGGGCACTGTATTTCAAGTCTTATGGATGCTGTCAGTCCCAAGCAGCATTTGTTGGAGAACAGCTACAAGACTGGGGCTGTTCAGTGCTTTTCTGTAAACGTGTGAGAGGATTCTGAAGAGTATTCAGATGATCAGAGCTCAGGCATGAACTGCATTATTCCTTGAACATTGCTTTTATCACCTGACGTGCGAAACCCATTTGACCTTCCTGTACATTGATGGAAATCTGTAGTGCAGTCTGACAGCCTTGAGCTTTTCCTACCTTTTCAGTTTTAGTTAGGAAAGCTATTAGCTGGAAATCCCTGATATGGTTTCCTATTATTGGGATTAGTGTAATCAGATGAGTTTTCTAATTGGCTTGGACAGTGCCACTGTTGAAATATTTCTCCTACAGCTTTCCAGTATCATCAGTATTTATCAGTCGTAGTTCCTCATTAACACAGTATTACATTTCTAGATTATCTGAATTCTTTTACTAGGTTCTCTGCATGCATAACAATGTAGATCTCAGCTGTTTCCTTCATGTCACTTTGTTAGAAAAATGGGACATTTATCAGTCTGTATTGATAGAGTTCCTAGTTCAAGGATCAAAGGAGGAGTTTTGCTTTTTTTTCAGCACTGAGCCTGCAGATGTTTTTATTAATCAAGTTAATCTTCCAGGAACATTTTTTGTCTTTATCTGCTGTCTTGAAAGGGAAGAATAAGTGTTGCTGAGTTTCAGATTTGCTCAGTCACATTTATCTTGTATAAAGTTTCTGTGCTTGATTGGAATTTGCTGTGACAAATATGAATAAAAGAGGGAGAGATAATGACTACTTTGCCATACTGAAAAATGTAGTTGCAGAGTCAGTGCCACTGTCTAAATAAGCTGAAAGAGAGCCAAAAACTTTGCTAGTGTTGCAGAGTTTGGCTCTGGATGCCAAAATGGAATTTGATCTTCTCTGTTGGTATTCTAGTATAATATTCTAATCCTGTCTCATTCCAGAGGGAACCTGTGGCATTTTGATTTATTTTTTGTCTACAATCTACATTGCCCTAAGCCAAGCAGAGAGTTTCTGGAGAAGGATGCAAGACCCTTGTCACAGGGCAGTGTTCCCAAGTTCCAAACTGTTGCACTGCTTACTAAAGTGAACAGATCACCCTCTGGCACCAAGGTCTTTTTTCATTAGCCCCTCTGGCAGTGAATATTACTTTTTTCAGGAAAAAAAATGAAATAAATCCAAAATCCACCTCTGACCACCTCTAGTCCCAGCTATAGGTCTTTGATTAGACCTACTAAGCCAGTTGTATCTGCCTGAAGCTTGGAGCTGTTTAATACAAAAGCTGTCAGGATTATCTTCTCCATTGTATGGCTGAGCTGGCAAGTGGGGAACTAGTTCATCATCTGTCTCCTGGGTGAGGGAGTTTGGGGAATTCCTGGGCTCCCGGCTGGGATTTAAGTCTCACTTGCTTTGGTGACAGCTCTGCTCCATCTATTAGCAGTGGTGACAGTCTCATTCCTTCATGCTCACACAGGATGTCTCTTCCCTGTGTTTAGTAGTGTTCAAGTGAATTAAGTACTAAAGCAGAGTTCAGCAGGGAAACACACACCTTTTAAAAATGGACAGTACATTTACTTGTTATCTGCACTGACCCATGGTGAGAACTCTGAAAAAAGTTCAAGTAAAAAGCTTGATGTCGTAGAACCATGCAACTCCTGGCTCTAGTGAAGAGATGTGGGCATGGAGCGTGTTTGGGATGGGATTGTGAGAGCTGCAACTTGCAAGGCCACATAGTAACCAACATTTGGGAAAAGAGATTTTTTGTGTTCTTTGACCCTGAGCTAATTTACATGCTTCCAGGGACTGCAGGCCTACTGGTGCTGACAGCAGATGGCTCAGGATATTCTCACAGGAGAGCGTGAAGTAACTGGAGAGATTGGATAATTGCATTCATGCTGTTGGCCCCAAAGTCCAGAGCTGTTAAAGGCTGCAAAGCAACCCAAGGAAAGGAGCTGACCACGATGGACGTGCAGCAGTAACGAGGTGAAATTGCATTGCCCTTTCCACAGAACTGATAGCCTGTTAAATATTCCACTGTAAACAGGAGTAAATGAACAGGCAGAGGTTGCTCAGATGTCTGGTAGAAATGTTGGTAATTCAGTTGTGTAGCCGGGGTTGAACAAGCGGCGCAAAGCTGAGAACTGTCTTGCGCTTCATTTGTTTATTTTTAATGGCTTGTGCTTCCTCCCATTTGTCTTGGCCATTCTGTTGAATATATTCAACAAAAAAATGGGAACTGTGTGCAACTGGAAGCATTTCCAGGTGGGCTCTGTGTGACAAGAGGGAATACAGTCTGTGGGACATAAATAACAATACATAGAAACAAAGGGTGTACACCTATGGCTTGGAAGTACATTTAGCATAGTAAATCCTCAGAGTACACCTCAAGGAGTGGAATGCACTCATCATCAACACGTACTGCTGCTACTGTCTCCCTCAAATAAAATTTTCAAAGGGGCAGGATATAGGAGTGACAATAAACTAATGAATGCCTTGCCATCTCTCAAGCCAAGTGGTAAAATTTCTGCTGGAGAATTGAGCTGTTTTGCTTCTAATCTTATATATGTAGAGCTGGAAAATGCATACAAAGGGTATTATGACTGAACACAACATCAAAACCAAACCTCAGACCCTGATTTGTTGGCTCTATAAGCTTCCTCCAGGGGATTTTACAGAAACCATGGCTTCATGTCTCATTGCACGTGTCTAAATAAATAGTAAAGACAAGCATTTTGCATAAGAGACACTACAGTACAACAGCAAGGTTATTAATTTATTTGCCCCTGGCAAAAGCATTTCATGGCTGCAGTCATCAGCTCCAATTATTTGTTATAGTGTCTTGACTTCTTTGAGTATTGTTTTTCCAACAGTGTTTACATAGAAGCTCATTTGTGAGAGGTTTAAACATTTTTACAGGGTGAAGTTGGTATGTGTTTAACGTACATACAAATTACTTTAGAAAATGAGGGCAAGACACAGATCAAAACTGACTGTAAACTGCTGCTGAATTCACAACAGGGAGCTGGACTTACATGGGTTTTAATACTCAGATTCCTCCCCAATCCTTTTATTTTCTCTAAAGCAATTTCCAGCAAAAACACATTTTATTTCCCCTTGCTGAGACAGACCTAAGCATCCCCTTTCTTTGAGAATGTCCCAATTCCCTTAGGCAGACACCCAGGAATGTGTAATTTAAAAACAAAATTAGAAAGAGTAAATAGGTGAGGAGAAGAAAAATACTGAGAAAAGATAGCTGCAAGGGTAATACTGCATTCATAACTAATTCCAAAAAAACAGGGACAAATATAAAATTTCCTCCTGAGTGTAAAATCTTAGTAGGTAGGTATTAGCACTCAATTTATGTTTGTACATATTTGATAGGTAAACATTTGATTTGCATCTCATATGCATACTACTGTTATTTTTGTATCTCATCTTAGAAATGATACTGTTCTGTAGAGATGTCGAGTGGCTAAATCTCTTATTCTTTCATCAGAAAAAGAATTTTTGGCAATTTTTCTGCTCCGTCAAGCAAAAATGAAGCATTCTCATTCCTACCTTGACCATTGTGTGAAAGGAAAAAGTAATGTTTCTAAGGTGTGTAAGTTTTCATTTTATTGTGGGAAATGCTGGGGGCCTTGTTCTATTGTGTAGCTACCTCTATTCTGCCAGCAGATTCCAGAAACTCCCTGAGATGTTTTCAGAAATGAACTTCATGGCTAATTTATTTATGAACAAGAGAATATCCCAAGAGGCCAAAAGTAGGGAGTACTTTACAACAGTAAGATTGCCATTTTGTATATTTTGTGCAGAAGGCACTAAGGAGACTCTTCCTCAGAGTTCTTTGCCTGCTCATGTTTTAAGGAAGGGTTGCTATTTCCATCAATTCATTTGTGACCTGGAAGGAGCCATGGTGACAGATTTTTAGATTGTCCTCAGAGTCGTTCAAGCCCCGGGGTGATGTTTGCTCTGTCTCTAACAAAGGCCAAGATAGTGGATTATAGCGTAGTCCCTGCCATAAATTTAGTATTTCCTCTCTTTAAAACCATCAATTTGGGTTGTACTGTCATTATGTTCTTTCAAAAGTCTTTGCAACTGAAACCCTTCCAGAAGGTGAAAAATTAAATTTCCTGCCTGAGAAGTGGAGATATTAAATCTGCCTGGTTTCCTGTTTCTCTGCAAAAGTCCTACCATTGGATAAAATATGCCAGTTGAACTTCTTTTGGTAATATTGGCTTCATGAATTTTTACATGGAAGTTTTAATTCATCAGCTTCTGGTGAACTGTTTTGGTGATATGTACATTATTTTAGAAAAGGTTTTGTATATGAGATGAAAAAGAGAAGTTGCTGTGCTGATGACAAATGCATGTGCAGTACCCCTGTAAGCAGTTCAGATTTTGTAACTCTAGATTTATTCCTAATGCTTGGTCATTCCCTGTGTTGTTTTGTTCCTTTTATGATGTGAAGAACAAACTTTGAGAGAAGAGAAGGTGTCTCCTGTTTTTTGAAGCCTTGTCCAAGCTGAAAGCACTGCTATGACTTTGTAAGTAGCCTCAAACCCTGGTTTTTGATGGTCCCTTGCTGCTGGAATTGTAGTTCTTGGATGTGTGTCTAATTTCTCCATTGTGTAAGACACGTGTCGTGATGTTCTCCTTCCAGAAGTTCTCAGCTTGAAATGATACAGCAGAAGTAAAGGTGGGAAGTAGTGTCACAAAATCAATTGAAAATGATAAAAAGATTCAGTTACTCAGCCTGCTGTAGACTTGCATGCAAAGTGAAAAGTGTTTTTTTTCCCAAAGCAGAAAGATTTGCAGGATTTTCTAAAAATATCTCTTTAGCTGTGATTTTTTGAAGCAGACGAGTAAAGCAGATTATATTAATACTCAAAACAATCAGCAAACATGATGCTTCTGCAGGCACAACTGTGGGACAAAGAGACTATTTTTCTGTGTCAGTGATACTCCTGAAATATGGTGGGTGCAGTTCATTTCATATTTGATGGTTATTAACATTTCTGAAGTGTCTGAAACACTGGCTTGGCTCTACTGTAATGTACTTTTTGAACTGATAGTGTTTTGTAATCCTCTTGTTTGGTGATGAATATTTGCACATTTTCTTGGGCTTGTGCCCATAATTTACAAGGAGATGCTTTGTAGACTGCAGAAAACCACAGAAAATTTCTTGTCTGCGTACACTCAGACAAACTGAAATAAACCTTCAATTCCAAGATATGATACATGCTATTCTTGCTTTGAACACTGTACCTTCATCACACGCGACCTTGGTGTTTGATGACTTGGCACAGTGCCACAGCAGAATTCGATGATCCACTGGAAATCGTGATTCTTTCATGTGGAAAACAATAAAAAGCATATGGTGTCAATTATACTTCACTATTTCTTTGAGAATTCAAGCACCAGAAATAAAAAACGCTGTCTGAAGACTTTGAATTTCCATTAACTGGAAACAGTTGGTATAAATTATTTTTACTGAAACTGCTCTACTGGCCCTGGGTAATAAAAGCAAAAATAACATTGGCGTTTGATTGACTTCATAGGTGCAAGATATGTCGTGCTCAGAGGGAGCATAAAATTCCAGGTCAGGCAGTGGAATCATTTTATTAAATACCATATTTGTCATGGAGAAGCTCTTGGAAAAATGAGTGTCCTGTTACCTTAATTTCTACTGCATCTCTATTGAGCATGGTGATTTGCTGATCAAATACACTGGGTAATGAACATGATGGGTAGCTACAGTAAAAGGAGGTAAGAAGAGGGGCTTCTGGAGTAATAAGAATTTTGGTGAAAATCAAAGCTGAGTTCTTCAAAGGAACAATTTTGCTGGCAATGTATTTCTAAAGCATGGCTTGGATCTGGGTTTTGGAAATTTCAGAGCTGTGTATGTCATGGTGCCTTACTCTCCTAGGGAGCATGTTCATTAGAACTGGCCTCTCAGAAGTCAGTAACTATGCAAAGAGTTTCTTTTGTTTCTTTGTTCTTTTGTTCAAGATTGGATTACTCTGCAGAATTCAGAGTAATTCTGAGTGGTAGCATCTCCAGTCAATTGCAATCAAACTTATACTGCATTGTGTTTATCTTAACACCCAGCATTTATCTTTAGTGCTTATTACCATGTTTGGTAAGCAGCATTTTTCCCATGGTTTCTGTGATAGGAGCAGCTCTATAAAAATAGTAGCGTGTACTCAAATAGAGACTTAAAATGAGCTGATAGCAGCTCTGAGATAGAAAGTTAAACAGAATGCATCTGCATTTGTTATGGGAAAGCAATAAGCAAATCAATAAAATGGTAACCAGGAACTAAAATAGGAAAGGAAGTTAACTTCCAGGTTTCTATATTTTGTCCATGAGGAATAGACTCTTACCTCTGTTAAATATGACTTAAATCAGTGGGGCTGCTTGTGTAATTAAATACCACCTGGTATTCAGAGGTTATGTGCCTATAGAGTTACAGTGTAGGTTTATTAGGCAATAAAAAGGGACACGGGTAACTCACCTGAGAGCAGCCCGTGTCCATGCTGTCCCTTATTTGGGTCAGTTGGTGATAGGGAAGTGTCACAAACTTCTCTGTAAATTACTCCTATTTTCTGCAAGTAGTTTTAGCTCCAGTCCTGATGACCCAATATACAAATGCTTTCACCAACATCTCCTAAGTTTAATAATATTAAGAACATCATATGTACTTGGAAAACATTAACATTTATTTTTTTGAAATACCATCTGATAGTTAAACTGCCATATTTTTTCCAGACTTCTTTCATTAGAGAGACTGATGACTATTACTACAAATGTCCCACGGAGTATTCAATTATGCTGGAAGGAGGGTGAAAATGATATGCCAGAAGCTAAGCAAGAGAGATGATGCACATTATTCTAATTTTATGAGGTTGTAGATCTTGAGAAAAGCAGAGATTTATAATGCCACTCCCTGCAATAATTAAGAAAGTGTGTGTCTGATTTATGTATATGTGGTGGGAAGCTGGAGAAATTGACTGAAAATATCATGAAAAACAGAATCTCTGTGTAAAAATGATCTGCCCAAAACTCCAAATCGTACACACTTGTCAGGAGATAAGTTTATTCTTAAAATTGAAAAATGTCTTTCTATGCTTTGGTTGTCAGCTGCTGTTTTCTCTTTTGCTCACAGTGGTTTGAAGTTAGCTAAAAAGAAGTGTATTCAGTGAAAAGCACCCTGATAAGCCATCAATATGATGTTTTGTAAATCTTGCCCTCTGAATGAGAACAGAAATCAGGTCATGTTTCTTTACTTCAGATTAAGGATTGGCATGATTCAGCACGTAAGTTAAGCGTATGCTTGCTATTGAAAGAACTTTTTTGAGAAACAAGTAATCTTTGTCTTCGGAGGAATTCCTATTTTGATGACTCAGGAGCAGAGAACAGTGGCAGGTTTATGTAGTGTTGACTTGAGGTCAGTGACAGCTGTGTGTTTGCAGATCTTGAGGTAGAGTTTGGTAAGGCCAAGTCATTTTTCAAGATCTTTTTTTTTCCTCCCATCAATTGCAGCTCAGGATTCAATTTTCAAATGACTGTAGACAGTGAAATTGTTCAAGTCACTTGAATAGAGTATATTCTTTATGTTTGGTGAGTTGCTTTTTGTGGTAATTTGCTTTGCACTTGTTCCAAGAGCACATCGGGAAAGGAAGCTCTCAGTTTCTAGGGGAAATTACAGATAAAATTTGTCTGCTTTCCCCTGAAAGTTCAAGGACAGTAAATGAATACTTCTTATCCTCATAACTGTTAATTAACATGTCAGGCTGTGTTGCAGGATTGATGAGACTGTCTCATCTGGCAATGTTTTCAAGGGAAAAACAAGTCTAAAGACTTTGGGTTTTTCTGTCAAGTCTTCTCCATTCTCTCCAGCAAATTCTTGGATTTGACTGATCTCACTTGCAGTTGTTTTAGATGTTGAATAATAATATTTTGTCTTGATACAGGATTCAGTTGGAAAATTAAAAGTGGAGATGCTGTGTGTCTCATATTTCCCATTGTTTGTGTCCAATGTAAATATCAGGGTTTGGTTTGGGCATCTTTTTATGCAGCATTAATCAACTCTTTATTAATTCAGACTTTGTAACAAATTGGAAAACTGGTTTCATTGCCTGATTCATAATTCATTGGTATCAGTGATGGGATTCCTTCCCATTAATTACAGTGGTAATCAGATAGTAATTATTGTTAATTTAATAGCCTGGGCCTCAAGCGCGGAAGTAATGTAACAATCTGGAGTGTTTGATGGTTTTTGTTGTTGTGGTTTTTTTTTCCCCCCCCAACAAGATGAAGGAAAAGAACCATCAGAAAGTTTTTGTTTGTTTACTAGCTACAAGAGAGCAGAGGAATTAAAACTGTATGCATGTCCATCTATAAAAATGAAAACATAGCATCTGTAGAGTCAGTTCTTTCTAAAAGTAATTTAGTTCGTATGCTAATAACATTTAAATGTGCTATTTATATTCTATAGCAAAAACCTATAGCTGGTGGATACAGATTATTATAGTTTAGCTAAGTCTTTTAAACCCAAGTAGGGTAATCTAATTAAAGTGAACTAAGAGAAAATAAGTGTTGTTTGCAAGTCCATTTTCTTATATGCTTATTTTTTAAAGAAAGAAATCAGTAAATATCTCTTGGGTATGTGATCTGTCTGCCTGGTAGAACAGAGACAACATTACCAGGTGCTCAGCTCAGAACTAGGACTCTTGTGTTGAGATTACAACTGAAGACAGACTTAATCCCCTTTTGTTTTCTGGAATAATACCTGTGTTTACAAAATGACAGAAGTAGCACCTTATTCTGAAGTGAAGTTTGTATATAACCACATCAAATGCATGAATATGTTTTGGTCATGGCAGAGAAGGAGTTTGTCTTCTTCATCCTCAGCAGTCCAGCTCTTCTCACAGTCTTGTGAATAAGAAAAGTCAGCAGTCAGAAATGTTCTGCAGGGTAACAGTAAGAAGTTTTTGTTGCAGGATCCCGGCTGGAAGGGAAGAATGAGCCCTCCCACACGACTTGGAAGCAGGATTTATGCACACCTGCCCCCAGCTCTGCGTGTGAAACAAGGACACCGAGCACTGGTAAGTACCTGTTTTGCTTCTTACACCAAATTACCTACAAGGTTTTTGCCTGCCTGCCTTTTGTCTTTCTGAGTAAGTTTCTTCTAAAGGTCACAGGTGACAGACCCCTTTCCTAAGCTGGTGTTCTTGAGTGTCCTGAGACCTCAAAGGGAAATATTTGAGGTGAGGGAGTGAACTGAAGAGAGACAGGAATGCTGTGCAAGGAGGATGAGGTTATTCCATGTTACTCCTTTGAGAGAAAGGTGGGACTTGGAGGGTTGTCAGTGCTGTACAAATGTGTATTTTTGGGAAAGGAGGAGGCACCTCTTGTTGATTAGTCTGCTCAAAACAAGTCTGTCTCTTTTTTTCTTTCTTAACTATGAGTCAAAAGTATATTTGGACAGCTTGAATAAAATTTTGTTTTTTAGCTGGAACAGTACAGCTAAATCCTTGTACATTATGAATTGGCACCACTGCACTGAAATCAAGGAAGCTTTGTTGATTTATATCAGCTGTTGCATATTCTTAACTAGAAAAGAGTGTAATGTAATGTGTGTTGTAGATGTCCAGATCCAAGTGTTTCCAAGTCAGTTCTTTAACTAGCTTGTTTAGGTGACTGAAATATCCTGAAAAGTACATTAAAAAGAAAAAATCCTATGAATTTAATATAGTACTCCATGTGTCTCTAATTGGGCTATATGCTGTACCACAGTAATCCTAAGGCATGCTTCCTTCATATTTATGTTCTAAATACTATAATATTGAGTGCAGCTCCTGTTTTGAGGGAGGATTATATGTGCCTAATCTTGCCTGGAGAAACCGCAGGATGTGTATAAACAAGTGGTGCCTAAACCGAGGCTGTGACACCAGAATCTGAGGCACTGGTGCAAAAAGAAGATGCAAACTGCCAGAAATGAGGCTCACAGCTTTATAGGGTTTGCTCACCAGAACAAAAGCGTCACACTGGATGGACTGATTGATTGATTGCTTGATCGATTGATTGCTTGATTGCCAAAACCCACTTGGGGTCACACTGGGAATTACCTGCCACAGTGCTCTTCTGGCCAGAAACTTGGGGGAGCAGACTGTGAGAAAAGCATCTCTAAGAGGCAGTGACCCCCCCAGCCCTGAGTTAGAACTTGGGGGAAACCAGAAGCTGTTGGCTTGGAACAAAGTGAGTGTAATTGGTCTCATCTTGGGAGGAAGAACTATTTTTGCTGGCGTGTTTCCTCCTCCACTTGGCAAAGACCAGTGTGTTATGATAAAACCTTGAAGACCATAGACTGTCTGTGGGCTGTTGCCCATCTTTCATATGATCCATCTTCCATACCACAGCAATTTTCTTGACAAGATAGCAGTGTTGCAAAAAGGATTTTTTTTCTGACATTAAAACAGTTCCATGTTGTCTCTCCAGGACTGGTTATCTCTTGGGCCAAGAAAGCTTCAGTTCGGGTGCTTGGAGCCAGGCACACACTGCTTTTGGCTGTATTTGCCAACGTTTGGCATTTGCATTTCTCTCTGACTCTTTGCCTCCAGTTGTAGCTTTTCCTATTCTTACATTTGCATGTGAAAGGTACTCTGGGTCTTTTGCTGGTATCCTGCACCTTAGGCAGTTTCATAGTGGCCTTGAAAAGGTATAAAAGAGGCTTCTTGGCATAGCAGCTCATGCAAAGTGAGCTGCCAGAGCTGCCCCACCAGTGACAGCAGCGCAGGAGGTCTTTGTGTCTTTGCATGTTTAGCCCTAACTCCAGAGCATCATTGTTTCTCTGCTCCTAAGAGAAAGGGATGTGGGTTACAATGTTTTGGCACTGATTGCATCTCCTGAAAGATTCCCAGGGGTAAATGGAAGTCAAGAGAAGTGCGAGCTTGTGTAGAGAGGAATGGTGTGAAAAGTGTTGTGAAAAGATGGAAGTAAACTGTTGGAGAGGGCTTAGGTTTAACATGGCAGTGAGTTAAGAATTTGCAATTCCAACCTCCCTTTATTCCCCAGAGTGAAAGATTGGAAAGGAGAGATTTAACTTTGCATTAAAGCAAAAGCTTTAAGCACAGTGTTCTACATCTGAGAGCAGGCATTGGTTGGAGAACAGGATTCTCAGCCTCTCAGGCCAGGAAGAGCCTGCTGTGCCCTCAGGAGGATGCAGGACCAAATCCCTTTATTGATAAGCAAGGGTTGTCTGCTCTTAAGAATACAAGCAGAGGTGAATATAGAAGAGGTGGCATTGAAAAAAAAGCTATAAAAAACTACTGTTGGGAACCTTGTGAAATGAAAGTTAATCTTCCTGTTAAACAGAAGTCCTTCTGGCAGGTTGTCTAACTGCCTCTTTTATCTGCCAGTGGAACTGGTAGAGGAGGACAGCTTCGGGGAGTTTTAGGATAGGCCACCATGCATAGACACCACAGAGCTTCATCCAGCTGATTTACAGCTGTTCTCTCTCTCTTTCTCTGAAAAGAAAAGGAAAAGTAGACTCATTTACCTAGAAGCTTGGAAAATACCTCACATTTACTAGTCCTGCAAGAAAGAGGGAATCAGAATGAGCATAGAAATTATTGGTCAATTGGACTTCAAAAATTCAAGAAAAAGTTTGGCATGCATTTTGAGTAAAGATTCTTATTTTGGCTCGACAATATCCTTGATCCCTGTTTATTTTGGCCAGTTGCTAATTAGTAATATGATTCTGATGGTTTATGTACAGTATCCTGAATTCTTGAGTGCCCAGAACTCTCACTGGCTTTAATGCTGGTTTGTGTTACACTTGCAATTCATGACTAGGGTTTATTTTAGGCATCTATATTTAGTTTTCTAAGGCACTGCTGAGGGAAAAGAATCTGCCCCAATAATATATCTCCAAGGAGTGCTGGTTGTGTGGAACACTGTATTTATCAAACAGCTTAGGAGAGTGGCAGAGTAAATCAGTGCGGGTATAAATGCAGCTCTTGTAAAGTACATGTTACACTAAATACCAAGATGATATGTTGCATCTCTACACCCTCTTTTTATCTTGAATGTTACAATCATATCTCTTAGTTGTTGCATGGGGGGGAGGGGAGAGTTAAAACAGCCACAAAAATCAGTGTATGTCCAGATTAGAACTCAGAGAAAACTGAGATATATTGGCAAAAATAAATTCCACTCCCCAGATTCAAAATGCACTTAATTGTATTCAAAAATGGCAGAGTGAGCCATGCTCATCATTGAATGACAATGGGATGAGTGTGAGCTGCTGAAATGTACACCACAGTGTGACAAAATGCCCCTGGGTCACTGTTAGATGAAAACAGATAAGCTTTCTAAACACTGGATGCTATACTTTCAGTTTTGAAAATAAATGAGGCAATAGTAATAAAAATGCCGTTATAATTTGAGTCAAGTCAGTCCTACAGCAAAAGTGACCTATTTAAAATACCAAGGTTTTCAGTCCTTATCTGTATAAATGATTCCATTCTGAAAAATGGCAAATGCAGTTCAGTGTTAATTGTTAAGAGATAGGGTAAGCTGGAACAACTAATTGAAAGTTACACCTGTGTTGGAATATATCCTTTTTATGTTATGTGCCACATTACAAAAAGAAAAAAAGGTAATTAAATTTGTACCTTTACAGCCAAGTGGCTTCTACAAATACAAATGCGCTCATGGAATGACAAGACATGATTTATTCCTGTGCAGAACTGCTAGTGTATCAGTGCAATTAGCTGAGTGTCTGAACTACCTAAACAAGTAGTTAATGTGTCTCTATTGACACCTCCTCTCTGAATTTCAGCTGTAGACCCAAGAGTGCTGGCTCACGCTGGTGCAAAATAGAGGTGTAAATTATTCTGCAAAAGAGACTGCTGAGCTGAATGAAAATTTAAATAATAGAAGAGTCTGCCTCCATCTTCTCTCTTCTTGTATGTGACTTATTTTAGACTCCCATCTCTTCAGAGTAGGAAGATTAATACCAATCATATACTTTATTATTCTGTACTTCAGTGCATTCCTCAAAAGACAAATAATAAAGCTTCAAGGATCCAGACAATAATATGATGCAAACAACTGTTCTAGTTCCCCAACTATTTTCTTTTCTAACATATAGCCTGTGTTTGTCCCTGGAAGAGAAGATCTGGGTTTAATTATGCCCTTGGACAACCTAGCAAAAGAAGAAATGTCAGGAAGGGGGATACTTCAGGGAGCAAAACATTTGGGTGAGCTTCCTCTTGTATATTTGGAGAAGCATAGGACTTAATTTCTCTGAAACATAAGCAGACTTTTCTTCCTCTCCCTGGAAAACCTGTGAGTAATTGCTATGCAGAAGTAGTAAATAATATATTCGTGAGTTTAATCCAAAGTATTTCATGGCACCTTTACTTGTGCTCATGCCTCATCTTTGAAAAGCTATGTGAGAAATTAATTGAAGCCATTGAAGTTCTTGAACATACCTATATCCCTCTAAAAATGTGTTTTTCCAAAATGACAGGAGGACACTGACTGCAGACAGGCTGCATAATCACGCCAGCCGGTGGCTCAGCTCCAGGGCACCCAGGACAGGCACTCACAGAAATCTTCCCCTCTCCTCAGACCCACAAAAGAGATCTCTGCCATGGCCAGAAATCTGTTTTTCTCAGAAAGAGCAAAGTTCCTCTGTCAGCCTGCATCCTGATACACATTTGGACTGCCAGGTCTTGTCTTCAGCCATTTCTTGTTTCAGAGGTTTGCCAGGAAAAATTATAATTTCAGCCGGGGAACCATGTGTTCTATGCAAATGAAAGCAAATAATTCTGGTGTTAATCATCTCACTTGTCATTGAGCAAAACAAAGCTTTTGAAGCTAATTCAGAAATTATCATCACATCAACATGCAAGCTTTGCTGGCTCTGCTTACCTGTGCCAGGTTATTCCCATAATACACATCCACAGGACTGCCTTGACTCAAGATCTAACAAATATATCCTGTTTTAGTGAAAGTCACTTGTAAGACGGTATTGAATCTGGACTTTTTAAATTTGTTTTGAAATAACTTGTTGGATGAAGGTGCCAAAACTTGGGAAACGTTAATGGGCATTACTGGAAAACTGCTCTCACTGTGTTTAACAGAGGCCTGTGCTCTGGTACAGCTTGGCAGTCCACTAGTTTATCAATCTTTAGTCCCTTTGCACTACAGATGTTGCTTTATTTTTGAGATAGAAACCAAACACAATTTAAAAAGCAAAAGATGTTCTTCCTGAAGACTGTAGAGCTTTACATCTATGTTGCTCCTTCTCTTAGGGAAGCTCAAAGCCTTTTACTCTCTTTAAATAGCACTGCTTTGTGTCTGTCACCGTACCTGTCATTATCTCATTGTTGGGGTTTGTATGTTTGGTTGGCAACACAGGCTCAGTCGCCTGATTAGCACCATGCTTTAATTTCATTTAATAAGTGTATTTTGGAGTCAGAATGATCCTCATCAACCAGAGTAATTTCACTTTGCCACATAGAATTAATTACGATGAAGACTGTCAAATGAAATGTAAAAAATAATCAGTGGTTCTCATTAAGAGATAATAACAAGATTTTGTCTGTTGTCTAGCAGTTTGGTTTTGGTCCCAGCATCAAATTTTAAGAACTGTTACATGTTGTGAACATTAATTTTAATACATTTGATCTGGCACCGTGCAAATAATGAAATCCTTAAACTTCGTTTGACAACCTATAATTTAGACTTCCAGCTAAATACTGAAAAAGAGCTTTAAGAATAGGTAACTAATTTAGGCATACATCAGAGTTTGATGAAATGTGTAACACTTGAAAGAGGAGCTAAAGCAGTCTCTGATGGAACCTAATGATTGTATCCAACAACTGACTCAGGCCTGATACAATTTTGGAAGATTTGAGGCAAACAAATAAAGAGAAGTTTAAGTTCAGAGAAGTGTGTCAGGGCCCTAAGGGATTTAGAAAAACCAAAGGATTTAGATTAGTTTTATAAGAAGTAGTCTGACATTTCTCTTTTGATAAAGCTGGATGTAAGAAGGATGGTGCAGATGGATTCTCCATGTCCCCTAGGGATAGGACAAGAACTAGTTTGCAGTAAAAAGACGTTTTGGTGTCAGAAAGAGCTGATCTCCCAAAACAGACAGCTGTTCAAAATGGTGGTGTGTCTTCCTTTGGAGATTCTCAAGAACAAGGCAGACAGGTATCTCCCAGGAGTGGTGGGATATACTTCTGTATACTGGAGAAACTACTTGGTACCTTCTCTCTGTCTTTGTTGCCTGTGTTCTTCCAAGGGTGAGCCAAATATGGAGGAAGGCAGTAGGCATCCATAAGGACTACACTTGCTTAATGATACTGCCTCAGCCAAGGAGTCAAAGTGTGGTCTAAACACCCTAATTCATTAAAACTTAAATAACAGTCATGAGATGAAAGGATATGTAGCTTAAAACACAGATGCCTGTTGAACCAGGACAAACATTGCGGACTGGAGAATAATTTTGCCAATAAAAAGTGTTGGCTATGTTTAAAGTTAGGGAAATTCTTTTTTAAATGTGTAGGTTCTATATGATGGCAGCATCATTTGTTTTCTGGATTTCCTTTATGTTGTGACATATTCAGGATAACAGTAAACAAAAAAGTCATCATGAACTGTTCAAGGAGTATCAGCTTTATGGGGTTAGGAGATGTCATCCCGATTGCCTGCAATTAAAATCTAAGAAATAAAGTCTCACCCTTTCCAGCTTGTTATTGGGCTGTGAGCCCAATGAAGTAATTTTCCTTTGATTATGCAGCCAGTCCTGAACATATGAATAGATTTGATGACTGCATGCTGTGGTTTGTTGTGGTTTTTTTCATTTTATGGATTTTATTCTGACTGGAGGCTATACAGTCTGTTATGCTACCCATCAGACTTGGCTACAGAGACCAGCTTGGAAAACACTGTTCTTTTCCTGCCAACTTGTTAAGCCTACAGTCACTCAGCCTACAACAGCTTGTCAGCTCGACTGAAAAGAGCCAAGTAAGACTTTACCATCATGTTTCTTTCCCTCTCCCATGCAAAAGACAGTATGTTTCTTGATTCAGATTGGGCAGAAGTTCTTGTGCTACATGGCCAAGAGCTCTGTTAATATCTCCTCTGTTTTGAAGAGGCAGCCTGGCCCTGTTAACCACTGAGCTCTGAAGAGGAGCCGGGAAGAAAACAATTCTTTCTCGTGAAGTTACAGGAATGTTCTGTTCGTAACGCAGCCATGTTTTTATGAGCTTCAGCAACCTAAACACAGAGGGAGATGTAATTCCAACCATTTTGCTGTGGCAGAGAGAAACAGCATGTCCTGAGATCATGGAATGAAGGGCTACTGAAACTGTGGAGGAATAAAATCCTCCAAGGCATCCATGCAACACATGGCATTATTGTCTGATCCATAGAGCAAAATGCTCAGCAGAAACACCCTCAGGACAGCCCATAAAACTGTGCAGGAACTGCACATTTTAAAGTGAGGTTGCTTTGAGCACACTGCCAGCAACAGAACAGAAACACCAGCGAGAGGAGGAGGGCTACCAGTAGAAACAAACCTGGCATCTATGTTTAGGGGAAGACTGCCTGCAGCTCTGCACGCCTTAGATAGCTCAGCATACCTGTGCAGAACTGTATGAAGCTAGCTAGTACCACAGTCCCACAGATTTATCCCTGGCTGTTCAGCTTCATCACTTTTAGGTACACTATGGACTCTTGGGGTTTGAATGTTTAAATTTTCTGGTAAAGGAACCCAAATCCCAGCTCTGTCCACCTTTTCAGTTGCCACTTCTGAGAACCCATTGCATACTAATTTGCCGAGCATTTTGGCAGGCCGAAGTACCCGCTAGTTCACTCAGTGTAGGCAGGAATCTTCAATTCCAGTTTGTCAAATGGGTTAATGGCACCTTGGAGACTCTGCATCTGCCTACTCTGGCCGTGCCAGCGATGCACAGCAGAGCAAGAAGTGAGGAGAGAGCACAACAATTGCACCAGAATGAGAGCAGGACCATCAAATAGACCTAGCGCATTGTTACAGCTCTAAAATTAGAGATATAATCAGAATTAAAACCTCCTAACTTAATTTAGATTCTTCTCTACGAACTGCCAATGCTTTCACCCCACAAACCAGGAGTTGTATTTATCTGCATTGCCTACTAGCCATGACAACACATGGCTGGGAAGGTCTGTGTGTTGTGGCTGGCCAACACTATAGCTCATCTCTCCTTCTCTCTTTGCCTTTCCTCCCAGTCTCAGTCCCACTGGGGATTTTCTTTCAAGTTCTGATGCCAAATTTTCTACATCTCTCCTGGAAGGTATTCTGCTTGTAAATTGCCAGAGCTCTCCTGTTTTCTAAGTGTTTGCTTCTTTCTTCTCCTGTTCTGTAGTCTTTCCTCTTTTGTTTCCCATTAAATCCTTTTTCCTGTGTCTCTCTCCCTCCCCTGTTTTCATCTTGTGCAGCTTTTACAGCCAACAAGCCTACAAGTTTCTGTAATTGCAATTTCTTGGGGTCTGTGTGGTTTCCTTTTCTTCTGACTGATGTTGGTTGCCTTTTGGATCAAATGTTGACACAGCTTGTGCTTCTAGGTAACATGTATAATACCTCACGGAAAAGAAGGGTTTATATCCTATAAAAGCACTGAAGTGTGAATTGATTTGAATATTTTCAAACTTTGGTTGCTTAAAATTAAATTATTTTTCATAAACTTCACAAGTTATTAGGACAGAATATTGATAGAGGAAAAAAAGTATTTTAAAAGTACAGTTTTCTGCAGTATCATATATTCATCTGCTTTTCACAACTGAATTACTTTGAAATGCTCTGTTAAGCTGAGAGCAAATACAGCATGAGAAATAGTGCTCTCTCTGCAAATGCTGAGATATGTGTATTTTTAATACCAAGTACACTATTATCAAAACACTTCCTATCAATTGCTGAAAACAACTTTCTCCGTGTTTGAGTAATGTTTTGAATTCATTTATTTATCTAGGATGAGGAATAGCAGGAACACGAGAGGCTTTCCTGGGAATGTATCCAAGAAGTGCTGGTGGAGGCTCTCTAGTTAATCACTTTGTCAGAAGGAGGACTTTTTCTAGTATGCAACATTATTCACTTAACTTTTCATTAGGCCTTTTAATGTAAGTACTATCAAAGCAAGCCGCTGTGATATGGAAACCTTCACTTATGCCAGATCACTTGAAAGTCCTGACTTTTCATCTGTGCACCAACAAATTTAGAATATGAATGAAAATAGATCTCATGCGTTGCTAACCCACAACAGGCTGAGCTCCCCCAAATCCCAGCACTTGGTGCAGTCTTCCTCAGAGTTTGCTGTCCATTCCTATATCAAAAGTGAGTGAGTGTTGCTCAGAAAGGACTTGAAGTCTGTAAGTGTATGTGTCCACTTCCACCGTTAAAGTGGATTCAGGTGCTTGGCATGGCTGTCTCCAGGTGGATTTTCCTTAAGTAATTGATAGCTGCACTTACGCTGCCCGTGGTTCTCTGGCTGGATGTACTCACGTTGTGCTTATTGGGCTTTACAGAGCACGTGGTAAGGATCTCACTTTCTTGTTGGTGTGACCTATTTTCACGTTTTCAGGTGAGAAATTATGCCAAATGGGCTTTCTAACACCTGCTATGATATGATGAAAAATTTCTATTTTTACAACCACAGCTGTCCTGAAATGTTGTAAAACTTTTAGTGGTGTGAGGCACTAGGGTTTGATTGCCAGAAGATACTGAATGAAGAAAGAAGAGAGGCATCTTGGAAATTACCCTGCATGGTGTTACGTTAAAATCTTCTTCTGGGCAAAAGGAAATGCATCAAATGAGTTGAACCAGGGACTTACCATTAGTTTAGTTAATATCTTGTTACTCTAGTTAGACATAGCTGATTAATTCAAAAAAGCCTCATAAATGATGTGCTAGAAATGGTACAGGAGGAAGTCTTCCATTATCCACCTCTTTTCTCTGGCATTATCTCTGGGCCCTCAGGGCATTGGTTTTGGTCTCCCTCAAAAAGAATGGGGTGTTTATAAAGTTGTGTCAGCATACCAAGGATAGAATGGGTTATTGTTTGTTAAGGACTGAGTAGCAATTTGTTCTCTGGGTTCTTTTTATGCTTCATAAACAGATACAAAATTTACTGTTTGCTTTGGGCACAGACTCATGGAGCTTGTGGAGATGAGGCTTAGAGCAAACTTGCAGACATGGTGTGGGCAAACAAAGCAGAACATTGCACTGGCTGGACTGGGGTCAGCTTTAAACAAGGCCTTGGTGATACAATTCTATGCAATTAATAATGGGTGTTTGGTGGCTTTTGCAGTGGAATGGCTGGTTTCTTGAAAAAGTTCATTTTGTTTGTAAACCAAAGTACTTAATGACTTGCAGATGGAATTAACCCTTTTGATTATAGCTGTGCCCACATCCTGTGTTGTGCTTTTCAGGTGTAATTGCTCTAAAGAACTGCGAGTGATGTTTTATGCCACAAAAGGATAGCTGCTCTGTGTGTTTGGGCTTCCTCTAGATAAAAGGCAATGCCTATTTCTTAAACATTTTACAGTTTTCAGAATTGCTTTGAAATTCTCTGCAGTTCTGCAATTTTGGGGACAAAACCAAAAATTATGTAGAGACTGAGTGAACTGATTTATGAAAACAGTTTGTTTCTAGCAACTGTTTCCCAAGCAATTGTATATGAGTATAATCTGCATATATTTGAAAGGTATGAGCACTTGAGTCAAAAGAGATGACCAGTGTTGTATCAGCCTTGGGAATAGCTGATTGTATTAATTTTAGTTGTGAAGTAGACTTTAGATCTCCCTTTAAGAAGCTCTTATAAGGGATCCCCAAGAGTCCATTGTTTCAAACACACGTTTTCCTGAAGAGTCTGGTTGGAACTACTGGGATGCTTTTGAACTTCCTCGTGCTTGAAGAACACTGTTTTTGTCAGGATGCTGCACACCTGTAACCTCCACTGATTTTGGGGATTTGCAGTCTCTGTCTCAGCCTGTACCAATTGTTCATCTGGCTGGGTGTCACCTCCTTAACCACAGGTAGCACTTGTTGCCTAATAGAGAGGAACTTGATCTCTTTTTTCCACCTTTGCTGCCTCAATCCTCACAATGAACTGAAGAACTACATTTTTGTTTGACCCTGCAGTTAAGGACAGCTTTAATGACAAGGCTGGTTTCGTAGACAGGCCACTGAATTTTGTAGTCCTCTGGCACTGCAACATAGATGTTTTGTGCCAGTGGTGTTTACATTAGAAAAAAAGAGTTCCTTTATGTACTATGAAAGCAACAGATTCAGTAGAGTAGCTTGTTCTGCATTTTCTGTTTTGTTTGCTCACTATTATTAACTCCAGATAATTTATTCCTTTAAAAGCTGACTTAGAGTTTTCAGTTGTGTAATTCTCAGTGTGCTAAAGGCTACACTCAAGGTATGAGCATCCAAAAATGGTCCAGTAGGGATAGTTTACTTCCACTGGTTATTATTTCAGGCATGTTTGCAGTAAGGAGAAAAAAGGATTTATTGTTGTTTCAGATCTGCCGTGTTCTAAGAAATTCAAGCATGTGCTTTGAAAGGGTGAAAACCTGGAGATCCCAGAGCAAAAATTTTCCAGTCTTGGAGGCCAAAGACTAGAAAGCCCTTTCTCCAGTCCTTACCTGATCATTTTATAAGTGAGAGCATAATTATCTTGTTGCTTTATTTTGTGTAAGTATCTGTGGTCACCTTTTAGAATGGTGATTGTGTGTGTGGACCAGTATGGATGAATTTCCTTCTGCTAGAATGACAGCCTGCTGCAGCAGGCACCACCATGAACAACATGAGGATGGGCTTTGGAGGGGCAGCACGGTTTGTAGTTCAGGAAACCCTGTTCAAGAACATAGGAGTACATTATAGCAGATATTTTCATACCATTGAATGCCGTGTTTGGGTTTTGTTTGGTTTAGTTTTTTCTTCAGAAGGTATGAGAGGCTGCTCCTATCTAAAAAGTACAATATTGACATTTATTGAATGGGAAACAAGCTGGTTTGTGTCTGTTTTGGAGCTTTCCCTCTGCCTTGTGCCTCCTTTTGGTGAATTAGGTGCCTATTTGCTGCCTGGAAAAGCTGCAAAGGGTATGGGGCTTCAGTGCTTTCCTGCCAGGAGGGTGGTATCTAAAGGAGTGGCTTCCACGTGGAGAGCAGCTGCACATCTTGAAGTGTATTCTGTTCCTTAATTTGTAAGAAGAGCCTTATAGGATGGGTACAAGCCCATTGTAGTCATTGCTTGTCATAGGGCTTTGGAAGTGTCTTTAAAAGACACGTGCATGAGCTCTGTGGGGGAAAAGACACAGGGAGTGGTTGTAGAGCAGTGTGACAAACAGATGGACAGGGTGATGGATTGGGAGGGGTAGGCCAGTGCAAAGCTTGACAGTTGGGATAAATAGTAGGGGAAGGAAGTTCCGACACAGGACAAATTTTATGTGGTGATGATGAGTACCTGGCAGGTGGGTTTGAATGGGGAAGGGACACCATCAAATGCTGAGCAAGGAGAGCAGCTTGTTCTTGTTACATCTCATGTGTTTTTGTGGGACTGCAAGAAAGGCAGCTTGGAAAGCCAGGAAAAGGAGTGACACGGGAGCTAGGGCAGAGTAAGGGTATGAAGAAGAGATTAGGGGTGGGGGTGGAATGTAAGCAACCACCCCCAGAACTTCTACAGAATTGCAATCAACAGAGTTCGTAGGTGGGAGGCCCTGGGTTTTGTATTCCAGGTGAGCAATCTCCTGGTGGATCTGCAGAATCCCTGAGGGTGCAGGGCTAAGGAGGAGGAAATGAAGACATGTCAAATATGAAAAATCATAGCTCAGTGTTTGGCTGCGTTGTTGTGTGAGTCCGTCCATCACTGCACGAAACCTCTGTGACAGGCACAGATTTGTCATGAGTAGAGCCTGGTGTATGAAATCAACCTTCTCTGCTGGTCTGTCTGAGAGAAAGAGAGCGCCTCTGACACATAGCACCACTTGTAATTACAAATATTTTATAATCCACAGCCCTAATGGAACTTGGGAGGAATTATTACAACAATGTATTCTTAACAATGTATTGCAAGACCACGTTGGAATAATGCTTTTAAACTTTAAACATTCTGCATCTGATCTAATATTGCAGCTAATCCATCAAAAATTGATCCTGAAGTCTCTCAAAAAATGGCTGTTGCTGGAGAAAATGGATATAATGAATGCTAGTGTTGCCTTGCCAAATAGGAAGTGGCAAAAACAGATCAATAGTTCTACAGATCAGCAGATCTACAGTTCGTAGAAAGATACCCCCAGCAACATCTGATGGGCAGTCCTCTTCATCTCTGGATATCAGTGCTGCAGTTCCCCATGTCAAAAAACAAGGTAGATATTGTTAAAGAAGTACCATGGAATCATTAAAATAGGACCAGAGCTGACCCTGCTTGAGACAGGACCAACTGTACCTAAACCTCTGCACAGGCACTGTGCACAGGGGGCCTGCATTTGTTCTTGTTCCCTGTGTTTTTACAGTAATAAATGGCATTCCCATGCCTGTGCTCTGGGGAGTCTTTTCTTCATAACAAAATTACTCCTGTCTTTTCTTTCTTTGTTTTTCATGAGCAAAGCAAGAAATACAATAGAAAAAAATGGACAACAACTCAGCAGAACATTTCTGCTCTTACAACCAAGTAAAGATAAAATTTCTTTCAGCACGCACCAAACCCGGGGATATGCTGTGTTTGAAAGAGTGAAAAGAAATGTAAGAATTTATGGACCAGCCAGTCTACAGGCTTGCTGATCAACAAAACCAGATCTTTAAAGCCTAAAGATCGTGTAAATATGTTTGAGTCACACTAAGTTTTGTTCATTTCTTAGGAGAGAATATCGAAGGTTTTGCTCCTGATCATGGACAAGAGCAGTAGCAGAGTATATGAGTTGTGATGAATTCTTTTCTTTCCCAATGTTTTTGGGTGACACATTCTATTAATATTAGTGAATTAGCTTCTCTTGGCTCGGCTGTCAGAGCTTTTGTTGCTCCTCTCCAGGCATTTTGCTGTGTTTTGTCACTGTATTTACTCAGAAATGCAGTATTTCTGCTCAACTCCTATTTCACCTAGAAACACTCAGAAAAAAGAGAAGTTTGGGTGTCAGGAAAAAAATGCTGGAACAATTAGATTTTGGGGAAAAAAAATGAAGCTAGTTAAGCAAAGTGGACACTGCGAGCCATTTGGGAGCTAGTTAAACATCACTGAAAATTATACAGGAAGGGAGTAATTCTACAAAATGAAGTGTAAAAACTGGATAATCCAGGTGATAATTTCTGATGGGATCCTTACTGTTTATTATTTGGAGAGAGACAGGCAATGGTCTTGTAATTCCATTGAAAAAGAGAATTGAGACACCAGCATTTGCAGAATTTCAGTGAGAAATAATTGCAATTTTTAAGCTGTTACTTTGCTATTCAGGATTGTACTTGAAATGGAGAAAAAATGCTTTTGTTTCCTAAAGCTCATACAGGAAGAGTGATAGAGAAGAAAGTGAGTTAAACCCAAGGCAAATGTATGTTTTGATTATTAGTACTTTATTCTGAATTTTTGTCACAGCTTTCAAAAAACGTTTTAGAAAAGAAGTAATTGTTACAATATTCTGGTCATTAGTTATCTGGGAGTTTTGTGTTCAAATGTTTATTTTAACATGACAATAATGGTTATTTGACAATATTTTCATAGTTGAAGATATCTCAAGACTACACCTCTTTTTTCACTACCCTGTATGTTTTTCTTTCCCAATTTATTACAATTTAAAGGAATGTAACGTGATACTTGCTTCATTGAACCTCTGAGCTGGCAAACAGATAAGGATGAAATGGATGATAGGAGAATTCGCTTTTAAATTGTAGAGCACTAATTTAGAAACAACTTAGAACAATCTCATACAAGCTGATGTTTGACTTTTTCCATGCCTAGATGAACATTCTGTGGCTGTTGAAGAGAAGAGAGCTATCTAGCGGTTATGGATGTCATCAGCTCTTGTCCAACAGCTCTCAAGGACTGCATCCAACTGAAAAGGAACAGAATGGTTTAAATCAGCCAGGAGTAATATAAGGTTTGGGGTTAAGCTCAGTTACATAGGAGGACAAATTTTGCCACCCCCTATGGCTTTACAAACTCAGTTTTTAAAATACAGGTTTCTCTTCTCACTAATGGGAAGTCCTGTAATATTTTTAAATAAAAGTAGCAGCCAGTAATGTGAATTGAATGATAGTTATGATGGGAAATACAGTTGAAGGACAAGTTGCTGTGGAGCCGTGGAGTGGGGGAGAAAAGGCAGAACAGTTGACAAGTGGCATACAGGAAATTTGGTTACTATTTATTGTGCAGAAGTGAAACAAGGCCTCCATGGCCTACCTTGCTCTGGAGGATAATCAGTGTTTTAGTGGCCAGGGTGATACTCCATGGTGGATTGCACCAGTGTACTCTCTAGAGCCTAAACCCCAGTAACATTGGTTTACCTTAAAAAGGCATGAGAAACTCCAGGCCTAAATGAAGTTTCAGCATTTTTTGTTCCAAGGAATGGAAGTTACTCCACCTCTCACACCTGGTTTTGTGTCTAAGTATGCAAGTACTTACATGAATACAAAGCTCAGGTCTGACTGCAGGTTCAGGGCTTTAGCAGGAGTTAATTTTCATTAATTTAGGATTGTATTTTGTGCTTTTAAGAAAACGAGGTCTCGAAGAATTGCAAAACTCTCAGCTCCCATGCTGGCAGGTAGATCATGAAGAAATAATCTCTGAAATATTTTAAAGTCTTCTGAATAATCAAGTATAGTGACAAAGATTTTTCCAAATGAACTCTCAATACAAGATATTCCATTGCATTGTTCTTCTATAGAGACTGCCAATTTATTTCTTTGCACTCTTTATCTCACATTCTTTTAAGCACATGCTATTACCTTTCTTTGTGCTGCTTCATATTCCCATTATTGCTTCTTCACTCAGTCCGGCCTTTCCAACATACACATTGCACCTGCTTGGATATCTTTAAAACTACCTCTACAAATCCCTAAATCCATTACAGATGCAAACGAGAGCCTCGCAGTGAGACAGTCTGTCTTTTGGATACCAAGTTGTCATCAAAAATCTCACCATCACTTCTTCACCTGCTCATGTGGTACCCAGCTGTGCCTTGCTGGCCCTGCCTTTGCCTGGAGTGTGAGATTTGCTGTTCAGAGGCGAGATTCCCATTTCTCAAAGACTCCGTGTCAATCTCTAGCTGGCCCCCGTATGTTCTTCCAGAGAACATACACAATTAGGTTTTGATGGGGGAGAGGGGAATGCTTTAGTTCTTCTTCCATGTGCATTAAAATATAAGTGCATATTGTAAAGAAAATATAGCTGCTTAAGGAAGCAGAGTGGTTAGAGTGAAAACTTCCAATAACTCTGGAAGCCAGTATCTTTACATGTTTTACATTACAGTTCAGTGTGTTAACACTTGGCCACGGTGCTGTGCAGCTCCTAATGTATCAGAATTATGGAAACATCTGGGCTAAATAGCTTCATGCCGATCCACTGAGAAAATTCACCAAGGATTCAATACTTTTTAAGATATTTCATTTTCTATCTAGGATAGTAAGTTGCATTATGCTTGTATACCGATTTATGAAACACACAGGAACATTTTGTTTCTGTTTTTTTTTTTTCTTTTAGTCTTATAAGTGCCTACAGGGCACATCTGTGCTTTTTTATTAAGAGCTACGTTATGGCTGGGCCTTGCATGGCTGCAGTGTGGGAGAGGGAGCAGAGAGGTTCCTTTTCCCTTTGCACAGCCCATCCAGAGACTGCCAAAAATTACAAACCTCTCCAGAGCCAGGAGTAATCCTCTGAAAGAAAGATGTTTCTGCTGCATCTCTGTCCTGCTGGCCAGGAGAGCTGGCTGACCATGTGGGAAAGTACCAAATTACTCTGTTGCGGCACAGCCAAGGTGCTCTGGTTGGAAGTCCCTTTGCTGCAGGCAGTACTTCCCACACGCTGTCTGTCCCTGGCACACCCTTCTGCTGGCACTGCAGGAGCAGCACATCCACTTGCATCCTCTGATCTCACCAAAGTGCTGTTCTGGGGACACCCAACTCTGCTTTGGTGTGTTTGTGTTGTGCTGGTACAGAGAGGATGGTCTGTAGCTAGCACTGAAATCTGCCTTGAGGTCTCTTGTAGGGCACACACAGCTGCTGCCGACTGTGAGGTCTGTAATGTTGTGCACTGATCCCATTTAGTGTCATAAGGAGCTTTTGGGTTCCAGAACTTCCCCGCCTCCTTGAAAAGCGTGCATGCTGTACATTGCTCTGCTGCCTGACCCTTACAAAAAACTAATGGCAAGATGTTGTTTCAGGTATGGCTTTGGCCTGTGCCTTGCAGGTCAGTGCTGGGCATCGAAATGTCTCGAATTTCAGTCTAGCAGATGATCAGTGTGGGGCTCACTCTGACACCATGTAAAATAACTGCCATTAAACTTTTACTGTTGGGCAAACCCTACATTCTCCTTCCTAAAGAGGTGAGGGGTTGCTACAGAGCCTTCATTTTTTCTCTGGAAGCATACATGTGCTGGATACATCTTTGAATTGCTTCTTCCTGTCTCTGAAAGCTCAGCCTTCATCTGGTGTTCAGGCTGGACTTCAAGTGAGGCAAGGAGCTGGAAAGGAGACATTTTGTGTGTCGGGGACTGGACTGTCCTGTGGCCCTTCCTTCCAAGGTGACAAGTTTGCTTAAGTTAACTACTTGGTCAGGACTGAGTCCCAGTCATGGACTAGAGATCTTCAGGGGTGAGGACACAGAGTCAGTCTGGTGTCAGGATGATATCTTTCTGTGCGGAGAAGAGAATGTTATCATCCTTTCTCTAAGTGTCAGATAAAGCACATTCAGCCGTGCTTGTGCCGCATGAAGAATACATAAACTGTTCTGATTTTTCCCACAAGGATTTTTTCACATTCTTCAATTTTACTCACATTTGACAGCAGTAAATTAAACTGCTTCTCATGGTGTGAATTTCTAAATAGTCTGATACAAAATTTTTCATCTGTCTTCTTAATTAATTTGGATGTCTTTTTTTTCTTCTAGTGAAGGGGATGATTTTCACCCATTGTAATGTTTTAAGCTGACATGATAAACTCTTGCTCTAATGGAAAACCAGTTAAAAAGCAGACCTGGGAGCAGCAATACCAGCTTGTCACCCAACACTGATCTCCTTGAGTCGGTATGTGAACTTTACTATCCCTTCTCCCAAAGGTACAGGTTTTGTGGGGAATAAATAAGGACCGTTCTACGTGCTGACTTGCTCTTCATCAGGCCAAAGAAATTTAAATATAGATCAGGAAATGTTCAAGGCAACCCATGGTGTGGGGAGTTAATCTAATTTATATGCATATGAAAAGCTTTTATAGGGATGATCATCAACACAAGCTCTTGTCTGATGTGCACTGTAAATAAAGTTGTGTCCCAGGCCTCTGTAAACCTCAGCAGCCCAGACTGCTCTGAGCATTGACACAGCCCAGCTCAGCACGGACAGCAGAATGCTGGCCCGTAGCACTTCAGGTCATTGTGAATTTCCCAGCTTTAAACCAAGCCCTAAACACGACTGTAAAAACGCTGTGATGAGGCCTCTATGAGCGTGAGCTTCCCAGGGTGCACTGGGATTTTCTGGGATGAGAACAAAGCGCCTCTGTCTGAGGGCTCAGCGTTCTTGGTGACTAATCTGGAGCTGGAGACTCAGCCCCAACAGCAACTGGTTTCTCTGCTCTGGGTTCCAGCTGCTGGGCACAGTTTGTTGACTTTACTCTCTGCAAACCTTGTAATGTGTATACTTAAAAAGGAAAAAAAGTCTACACATTTCAGAAGATGAAAGACACCACTTCATAAGTCTTCCACCTCTGAGTATAGGAACAAAGAGCCAACATGCAGCCGTGATTATATTTAATGCATTGTTGCCAAGTATTCTGAAAATATATTGAGGAGTGCTGTATGATTTTTGTATGCACTGGAATATAGATGTGCAAAGCTGAATAGAGCTTCATTTCCTTTCTGTGATTGGTGTTTGCAATGACTTAGAATCTGTTAAAATGTTTTGCCAAAGTGGAATAGTGAAGAAAAAACATTTTATTGATAGAAATGCTGTTTTTCTCTCCTTTTTTGGCATCATGAGCCACCATGAAAGCACGTCACCTAGTTCAAAGAGGAATAATGATGGTGAGTATCCCCTAGAGAGGTAGTGTTTTGTGTTGGGGGTTCTCTTTGTTTGGTTGGTTTCTTTTTATTTTTAAATTCTGATTTGAAAAATAAAGAACAAGAATCTCTTGCCTGGAGTAAATGCCAGGGAAGAGACATAGCACAATCTGTTTCTTTGCATTAAATACCAGGTAAGTGCTGCAGCTGGACTTGTTCAGTTGGCATTACAGATGTTTTCAAGTCCCCAAATGTGCTGGTGACTGGTGTGTGTTCTGACATTCAGGAATACCCATGTGTCAGTGAGAATGAATTTCATGTCATTCCTGCTTTGTTGTAGATGCACCTTTCTCAGTTATTCTTAGTACTGAAAGTGCCAAATATCACATTCACATGGTTAAGAAAATCATTCATGAAATAAAAACATATTTTCCAGGACATGTATTGACTTTGTGTCCAAGGGGATCCCATCAGCAGCCCAGGAGGGAAATGCCATTTGGAAAAATCACAGGAGGATGTCCTGTAGCTCTCACTTGTTCTCAGGACACCCATGATCCCTGTCAGTTTTCTCAGGTATTTTCAGTTGGAGAAGGATAAATTGACACAAGCTGTTATATGGAACTGTTCTTTCTTTGTTTACAAATATTTGTTCAAGCTTCTTCATTTTTTTACTGTTCTACATGGTCTTTACTGAAACTGGTGCAGTGTTTATTTGCAGTGTTTTGGAAAATATTACATGTAGTTCATTTATGGTTTAAGCCTTTTTAATGGGAAGAAATAAGGTAGGGTTGTCAGCATGTTCTGCATTCTCTGCTTTCCTAATGGCAAGAACTTCTGTGGAAAGTTGGAGGAAGAAGCTGATCCCACAGTACAACAGGTTTGGCAAATCCCCATGGCCCTGGGATGGTATTTTCCCTGGAATGTCTGAAGGCACCTCAAGGTAGGTGATGATTGTTACTTGTGTTTTACAGTTGGTAAAATTAAACCACTAGAGGTTTAAGTGGTTCACCTGAAGATCAGATAATAAATCCAGAGTGTGTTAAGCACCAAACTCCCCAGTTCTCAGCCTCTGGCAGCATAGCTCCACTTAGTAGAAAAGGGAAAAAATCCCCAAACCCTCTAATTAGTCATGGAAGGAGTGAATGTGCAGGAATCTCATACACTTTCAATCATACAACTATTTTTCATTGATGGAAAGCGTTTCTGGGGCGTGAGTTCACAGGGAGAAAGGGTGACTGAGGTGAGAAGTGTTCAAACAGCTGAACAAACCACACATGCACTTGAAATTACTGCGGGGTTTGTAAGTTCATAAAAGCCTCATAACTGTAAGGTTTATTAGCCGGCATAATAATTTTCCAAGGGAAATAGGGGGACTTGTGAGTTAATTATCCCTCCACTATGCTGCATGTGCTGTAACACTGGAGAAAAGGATTATTTTTCTTTTTTTTCTGCATGTGATTGACCAATACGGTGATGATCCAGAGAGGTTATGTGGCTATAAAAACAAAGCAAAAATCACCAGCAAGCCAAAACCCACCAGTAAGAGTGAGAGTGGGGTGTGTCATGTTGAAATGCTTCCAGTAGAGATAACTCGTTATTAATGCTCCTGCACACAACAAGGGAGCCTTTGGGGAACGTTTTTCTGTATGATTGTGCCATTTTTCTCTGACTTGCAAAAAAGCTGCATTCACACTGAAGCTCATTCAGAGAAATGAACATCGCACATCAGGGGAATGGATTTCAAAGCAAAATCCACAACTTTTAGGTGGAGTGATTTATTTTTATTTTTGTTAGGATATTGATGTTCAAAAGTGTGATTTCTGTGGTTAGAGTAATATCCTTGGTGGGCTTTCATGCAGCTGGCTAGTATGATTCACTAAAAGTTTGTATTTTAGAGATTTTTTTTTTAATTTTTTTTGGAGGAAAAGTAATTTTTTCCACAAGACTCTGAAAGAAATTTATACTGCATATAAATGGAGTTTATTAAGGCTTTGGCAGATCATGACCCACGTTAATTTGTAAAACTCAGCGTCTCGTAGCAAGTAGTCAAGTTTAGTGTTCTTGGGTTCAGGTAAAGATTCATGGATACAATTCTCTGATCCTGACCTCAAGCAGCATATTTTCTTGGACAAGAACATGTTTTCTCCAGTAGGTGTGGGACAGAAGCTTGTATATTGATCAGACCAGCTACTTCTATCAGACTTAAGGTATAATTCACATGTCTGAAGTGGGTAGTGAATATCAAGGTATCTCAACAGCTGCATGAACTAAACAGACATTTGAAAATAATACCACTTATAAGTTCCTAAAGTTTCCAAAGTGTAAGGCTGATTAGTCAGCCTACTAATTTTCCAAGGGAGGTAGGTGATGTGAGTTAACCCTCCAGTGCACTGCACACATTTTAGCAGTCGAAAGTGCCACATGGAACAGTGTTTCACCTTTTTATTTGCTGATGAGAAATCAAAAGCACTGAGAAGTCAAAAGCACAGGGAAAATCCCTACAGTTGGTTTTTTTGGGGTTTTTTTTTCAACTGCAAACTGTTATGCCACTTTAAATAAACATAGTAATCTACCAGACTAGTATTAAGATAAATATTTTGTGGCCTCAGCTAAGTCCATTTCCTGCACTCATTTCTCAGCATGCAATTGAGAATGGCAATAGCTGGAGCACTTGGGAGGGATCTGGACAGACACTGATAAAGTACTCTGTAAAAAAGAAGGAGCTGATCACACCCATGGGTGGTCCTTTGCAATGTTTTGTTTACAGAAATCTCTGGCACTATTTGCAACAAAAGCATTCTTCTGGCAGGAGGCTGTTCTGGTTTTTCTGAAGTGTTCTCTATCAGCTAATGTCCTAAAGAGGGAGATTGAGAGGGCTAGGGTTAAAATCCACTGATGTAAGAGATCGTGCACTTTTTCTGTGTGTAACACAAAACATTTGTCATTTATAAAGGTGATTGATTGCCAACCTGCTTATGTTACCTGAACAGAGGATTTTAACCCAGAGTTGAAAATGGACTGCTCAGCTTAGTGGATTTACTCCTGAGTGAATCCGCTTTCTTGTTTGGGAGACTAAGGGATAATACATGATAGGGCTTTGGACACTTGGGATATCCATGAGATTGAAAGGCCAGGTATTCAGTAAGTTTTCCTTGGGACAGGAAGAAATAAGGCAGGTCTGGCCCTTCAGAGTTGTTTGCAGGCTGAAGAGAGTTCAAGTTTAGCAGAAGGTATTAGATCACTCTAATGATTCTAAAAAGTTTCCAGATAGTGACAGACTTGACAGCAGAATACCAGAAACAGCACTCCAGATAAAACAGCCCTGGAGTCCCCTTTTTTGTTTTTAACTTTTTCTTCAACATCTGTGTTTTTTCCAGTGGAACTTTTTGTACCGGTAAGGTACAGTAGACAACGATCCCTCTGTGGCAATATTTCTCCTCCTAGATCTTGAAGGAATACTGATTCTGCTTCCATAGTTTATTTACTGGCATTGCCTGTGCTGGTTGTAGGAAGATCATAACAGTGTAGTACTGTGAGTAATGATGCATCTGGGGCCTGATGATCTCCCAGCAGGTCTTCTGATGGCTGATGCCACATTGCAGGAAACTTAAGAGAAGCCCTTCAAATCATCAGGTACTTTTTCCCTCTCAGGACCTGCTGCTGCAGAGTTTCAAGATTCCCCTTGAGTGGTGTTATTGTTCCTCTTTGTGTCCTGTGGGAAAGCAGAGGCTGCTTTATGAAGCCAGTCATTATGGGAGTCCTCACTGGTGTCTCACTAGAAATAATGTACAAGATGCCATTGCAAAAAGATAGATTTCAGAATTACATGTATACAGTGGATGATAAATACAAGTGACAACAAAGAAACATCAATAAGAACTTGGTGTAGGAAAGCTACTGCACTGACTCAGTCTCCTTCAGTAAAAATGAGTGTGTTCCATAGATTTTGGTTATTGCAGCAAAGCACAGAGTTTACCTTATCACATTTTCAGTTTCATCTAAACTTGCAGAAAGGTTAATTGGAGCCTTGAACTCTACATCAAAACAAAACCTTTGAGAACTTCGAAACTTTACCAGTCTTTTTTTTCCCCATCCACTCCTTTCTGTTCAAATCTGCTTTTTCCATCAGCTGAGGACATTGGCAGATGAATTGTATCCCTGAGCTAATAATATTCATTCTGGTGGGACCCCAAACTAAGAGAGGCCTTGATGGGTGTTCCCCTCCAGCAGCGACCTGTGGTTCTTGGCAGCTCTGGGAAGGAAAGGGGCGACACCAGCCAGAGGAAGAGTTTCTGTTTTCAGTGCACCAGCCAGACTTTGGGTGCTGCTGCCAAGAATGCAGATTTTATTAGTGCTGCAAAAAGAAACTCTGTTCAGGGGTCTTTATTTTCAATTCCAGTTTAATTCATGTTAATACTGCAGAGCGTATTCTTCACTACCCTAATGCCATTTCACAGCCCCGGGTGGAGTTGCTCTCATGTGATGGAGTGGAAATGGGTTCAGGATCTTTAGGGAGTTTGATTTATTATACCAGATTTGATGCACAAATGGGCAAATTATGTGGGTGGGGGAGAGATGGGGTAGGGAGAGGAGAAGCCTGGGATATGTGAACTGGTTTCAGTAAGAACCAGTGTGAAATTTCATCCCGTTCTCAAGAAGAAACCAGCCTTTTCAAAGTCTCCCCATTTTTCCAGGCTTTAAGTAAGTAAGTAGCTCATGCTTCCACTTGTTGGCTTCCAATGGAACCCAGAACCAGGGGGGTACAAAAGGGACACAGAATTCATGTAATGGCCTGAAAGGAAATAGTTACAACTGGATGAGGATGGGATAGGATTGGTTCTTAAGAATTGCCCTATTTGGTTTCTGTAGCAGAAGAAACCTGAAGAATTTTGTTCACTTATTGGTATGTTTACTATATGCATCAAACAGGCTATGCCAGGTGCTTGAATGAAGAACTACTGAAACTTCCATTTACATTAGCTCTAAACCCTCATTTTGTTAGTAACTTTAATTACCCGAACCAAATAAACACTGAGGAGTGTATCTCACATTAATTTGGGCCCAGACTCAGCAAGGTAATTTAATTAAGCACCAGCATAATTCACAGCACATTAGAAGTCCCACTGAAACCTACTTCTGCCGTTTTGCAGTTGTTTCGAAGCCGGTTCTATTTCTTGACACTCCAAGACAAGCCAAGCTTATTTTTTTTTCATTTCAGCTCAAGTTATGAGCAGGGGAGAAAGGCAATTTGAGGTTAAGTGGAGAAAAATTTTACAGACTACTTGGGGAAAAGCTGAATTTTAAGTAGAAATGGATGCAGAGGAGCTGAAGCACGTGTGGGCTGGGTGTTTCTCAGTCTGCAGGTGGAGGGTCCTTGCTGTGTACTCAGTTCCCAAGGGTGCTGCTTGGATGGGTCTGCAGAGGAGGGGACAGGAGGCCACTCTTTTTCAAGTACCCTGGGGCTGGGCTATGTTGTGCCTCTCATGAGAAGTGCCATGATAAAAACCTTGTTGGATGCTGGCAGAGACCAGATCCGCACTTGATTGCTCACCTTGCTTTCCTGGGTAGCTCAGAGTGTGCGGGGGGAGCCTTTTGCTGCTGCTGAAACTGTGGCAGAGGAATTGCTTGGATGAATTTCTGTTCAGAAGTTCTAAAGAAACCCTCACCTTGGCATTAGTTTGGTTGGAATACTTACTGTTAAGATCCAGCTTGCTCAGAGTGTGGTCCTGCTCATGTTGGTATGAATAACTCCATTATGTAAAAAAAAATTACGACTGCATAAATTAGAAGAAACTTGGATTCTGTGCCGTTCTTTCAAGAAATTCTGAATGCAGTTTGGGATTGACAAATATCTGGAATATTAATTGGAAACACTAAAATACAATTTTTTTTATTTCTTGTTATGGCTACAACAGTGTTACAACTCACTTTCTTTTAGCTTTAAATAATTGTCTAGATAATTAAAGATTTAGTTTTAAACCTATTAAAATCACGCTATAAAATTAGTGCCAGTTTTATATAAAATGTAGAGAAACTTAGCCCATGTAAAATGGTTTCTCGTTGAGGAAAAGGCCTAAACAACTTTCTGGAAGTTTTGAAACATTTTGACAGAACTTCTGTTGTAATGATAGAGAAAATGCTGAAAGGTTAGCATTTTAAACCAAATGTTTTTTGTGTAAAACAAGAAGAATCAATCATCACGTTAAAGGGAGATTGTTATAACAATGAAGCAATTTATCAAATGCAAATGCAGAGTTATGAATAGACTCTAAAAATCTCTTAGCTTCTTGTCCAGAGCTGCTTTCCCACAAAGTTAACATTATGTCACTGACAGGGTTGCTGAGAAACTGGGATACTTGCACATAGAAAATTTGTTTGGAAAATGTTTCTATTTTTGGATTTATCAACACATAGTTCTGAAAAAGACTTTTTTCTTTCTCTCCGTACCCACTCCCTCTGTTTGCTTAAAATTTCAAAGGGGAATGCTGCTGCCTCAAATGAATAGTGGTGCTTGGAAGCATTTTAAGTTTGTACAGTAACATAGAAAATCAAAGTTGTTATTTAAAAAGTTTCAGCAATAATTATTTTAAAAAAGCACTGGTGTGCTTTCAAGCACTTGCAGTTACTACCACTTATTTTAACTGAATTGTTTGTTTAATTTGCAGCACATCTTCTGTGCAAACTGGTCAGTCTGTGGAAACTGCTGGATTACTCCTGTTTCTTTATCTGCTCCTCGGGAAATGTTTCTGAGTCAGCAAAGGGAACCCAGCACATTTTCCAGCATCCAGGAGGGAAGGCTCGGGAGAAAGACGGGCAAACCATTGATGAGCCAGTAACAGTAAACAGAAAGGAGGAAGAGCAAAGTGGAGCAGCTTGAAAGCAAGGCTCAGGTAGACAGCAGGAGGAAGTGCTGAGCACTCTCACTCTGGCAGTGGGGTAAGAAAACTTAGAGCAAGCACACACAGCAAGATCATGATGCATTTCTCAGAATTTAGCCAAATTGTATTGCACAAGTTTATAATCCCTGCTACACTAAAAGTCACAGCAGGGGTGCTTGTCTTGGTCTTGTCTCTGACACTCCTGTTCTTCAGAGAGCTTTATGCTGTCCAGGGGCTGGGGGTGTGGAGGAAACCCTTCCTTCCTCCCAGCTGCTCCTCATGTGTCCCAGGACCGCCACAAAGGGGTTTAGGGTTCTGCTCTTTGATTGGTGCCTTTCTGACTGTCTTCAGAACAAGCAGCCCTAAGCCTTCTCTAATAGGCCCCTCATTGTCCTTGTCCCTGTTCTCCAGGTTTTGTCTGTTCTGTGCACATCCTCCTGGGATGGTGGTGCCCACAGCTGAGCCTCCTGCTTCCCCCCACCGAGCCAAACGCGAGCGTTGCTCCCATGTGTTCTACAGATGACACTTGTTTATTCTTCCCACAATGGTTTTCCATTTTTTCCCAGCAGCATGATGTTGTTGACTCATATCTGTGATTTAATATACTATAGCTCACTAGTGAAATGGTACAGGATTTGTGGGTTTGATTTTTTTTTTGCCTTTCTGACTGCTTTAATAAAAAGAAAAAGAAGGTGCTGTAGAATCACTGGCAGATTTAGCTTATTTAATTTATTGGTTTTCTCAGTGCTGAGGTTAAAAAGCCACATTCACAAAAGTACCTGCTGACATCATGAATGTCACTAAGAGTGGGCTATCAGAAGAATTGTACAGCCCCTTCTAATCCGTATCAACTGAGAGGGTTGTGCTTGACTTCAGGTTTGTTTGTCTTCACAAAATAATTCTAACCATATTTTTTTTAATTGGGTCTGAAGTCAGAGTTTGAAAGTGAAGCTAAAAATCTAGTCCTTATTTCTCTTTTGTTTCTGCAAAGCCAAAAGACTGCTGTCCCCTTGCTGTCTATGTCGCAGCAATCTGAACTTGTTTTCAGCCAAAATGTTATCTGTGTGTCCAAGCCTTTTTCCTCCCGTCAACAAATCCATATTGATGGAGAGCTCAGTTTTGTTATTCATGCTTAAAACTGTGTTTTACCTTGCAGGTCTACACTGGAGCCATCATGTCATGAGAAATATCAGAGATAGGAAGTCCTGCAATGCCATAATTTGTGTGCAAGCTGACACGTTTCAACAGCATGGACAGGGATAAAAAGGTTGTGGGGGGTTTTGGGGGGGTTTTGTTGTTGTGTTGTTTTGATTTTTTGGGGGGTTTGGAGTTGGTTTTTTGGTTTTTTTTTAATTTTAAACACAATTTGGAAACAGATGAGTGATTAACCTCTTGAGACCAAACATATGTTAGTGTGAGGTAGCAAACTTGTGTGTTTGTTGCCCATTTCGTGACTACAAGCTGAAGATATTTTGACATCACTAGTTAGTCTGATAAAGGTAATTACTGGCATAGAAGCACCCAAGATGTTTGCCATGTTGGCTGCCTTTCAGTCCATCCCACTGAATATTGCAGTGCTTTCCAGTCAGACATTAGAGACCATTTCATGAATGCTTACAGCAACCTGGCAAAGCTTCCTGCCACTGTAAATCCCAGAGTATTTATTTCTGGGTCTGTCATTTTCTTCTTAGAAAACAATTTAGTTCTCAGACTTTATCTTCTGCACACATTCAAGTGGGAAAAGAAAAGAAAGAAAAAAGACAAGAAAAAAAAAAGAAAGACTTGCAATATTTCATTTTCAGCTCATGTTTTGTGTTTGTGGATGTTGCAACAGTTGTAGACTCTGCAAAGCAGAATGACTCTTGATTTAGTCTGCGCCATGATTTTGCTCATTCTCTCACTGCTTCCTGAGCTCAGCATGTCCCAGTGTTGTTTGGGAGAGATATGGAGTCAGCTGGCTGCTTTTCCAGGCAGCCTTAGTCTCCCCATGCCTCTCCCTGCAGACAGCAACTTCTGTGTGATAAGGCTAAGTTTTCAGCTCTGAACGTTCATCAAAACACACCATTCCTCTAGGAAGAACATTAAACTGAGATCTCTGATGCATGGCCAATTTGTCTCCTGCACAATGCTCTTCTCAGTTTGCAGCTTTAAGGCAGCAGGGTCGGAAATAGTCAGGACCCTGTGGCTGAGCACACAGAGCAGGAACCAGGAGGTTTGACAATTGCATCTGTGTCATGCAGATAGAGCAGCCTGTGAGAGAAAGCTCTGTATCACAAATGCAGTGGTGGAAATGGGAGTCAGTCCTCTCTCTCTCCCCATCCAGAATTTTGGGCAGTAGGCTGGACAACAGCATGGATGGGTCAGAGCTGTATTTCTTATTTCTGGGCTTTTTTGTCTTCCTTCCTTCCTTCCTTCCTTCCTTCCTTCCCTCCCTCCATCCCTCCCTCCCTCCCTCCCTCATCCTTGAGGCTGATGTGCTGCTGGTAGAACCAGACACTCATATTCAACCCAAATCTCTTCTGCTTTTTTGCCAGCTCTACTTGCCAATTCCAACTGGCCAGGGGAGCAGTGGTTCTAACCAGGCCAAGGTGTGTGTTAGGAAGTGAAAACAGGAGATTGTGAGCTCTTACCAGCAACAAGAAAAGGCTGCAGACAGCTCAGCAGTCATCAGGACTGGAGAGGGATGGGGGCAGGATGCTGGGAGTGCTGCTGGTTCCTGCAGAATTCCACTGGAATGGGTATTTCTGACTTAAGGGGAAAAAACCCTCCCTATAAAGAATAGGGTGGGTTTAGTTTTTAGGACATTTAATGATGTACTGGCACATAGTAACTGCACTATAAATATAGTCTGAAAAAATATGAGCTTAGTTTGGAAGCTGCTCTCAGCTAAATTATGGGGTTTTGATCCTGACCTAAACTGATCCCACATGTTCCTGGGTTCTCCCAATGTTTGAGTGCACAGTAAATCAACTGTAATTTTTGCTTTTTATTGCAAAGAATGAACAGAAGAGATTGGAAATTATATGACTTTGGCATATGTTTATCACATGGTTCAGGATTGTTTGATATCTTTTTAGCTTTAAGATTTAAATAAAGTTTAAAACAGGTATAGAGGATCAAAACTTGTTCACTGGCATTAGCTCAGAGAAAGCAGCCTGAGGTTCACCAAAGTGTTCATTTCACAAACATTCAGTGCCTCTACAGAGAAGAATGCACTGATTTTACAAGTATTCATGTGTTCTGCTCACACATACTGGCTGTGTGAAGAAATAGTACCACAGTAAGGAACAGTAAAGGAGGAGGAAATATCAAGTGACTTCTTTGGTAATGATACCCACTGCTTTAAAGCAACAGCCATTGCACTCCTGGATTGTGGTGCTTCTCCTGCGAAAAATGAGCATGTTCAGTATTTACTCTTTTTACCTCTCCTAAGGCCTTCTCTTCCCTCTTCCTCACTCCTCCTTGTTGTAGCCACTTCAGGGGTGATACCATAAACAAGTGTCTGCTCTGCAGCGTGGAGCTTAGCCTGCCCACTTCAACTTTAAAACTCTTTGCCTTTCTGTTCACAGACACATTTTTGTCATCTGATCCCTGCCCTCCAGCCTTTTTTAAGATACTTTTTGTTGTTGTACCTTGTAACCTCTTCCTATTCTTTGGCTGCTTTTTTTGATTTTTTTCGTTTTTCTTTTAACTTCAGAGTTGGTATTTGTATTCTTTACTGGTACTATTGAAATATGGATAAACTGTCTTCTTGAACTTGGCTTTCCTAATGGACAGGCTTTCCCCTCTGAAACATTAGTCTTGCAGTATGATTTTTGTGAGCTGACTGCCCACACAAGTCTGCTGCCATGTGGGCTGTAGAGTCAGCTTGTCTGAAGCCTTCCTCAGTAATTACCAGGTAATAAAAGTTAACTGCCCCATAAAACCACATGGATGAACCCTGCTATTGCTGGGTTGCCCTACTCAGCCATCCTTTTCCTGTGTGCTGGATCTTTTGGGCAGGGGAAAGGGCTACCCAGGGTCCCTTTTGGCTCTTTTCTCTATGTTTCTGATAACTGGTGACCTGGTTGCGGGCTGCTGCCGACAAGGCTCAGAAACACATCTCAAACTAGGAGCCTGAAGCAGTGAATCTGAGCTAACAAGTTCCTACTTCATTTGTCTGGAGGGGAAAAAAAGAAGTTAAGGCACTCCAAAGTTATCCTCCAACGCTTAACTGCTTTCTAGACATCTTGAAAAATGTTTCAGAGTAATGCTTCAAAGCTTATCTGTTGCAGCACTATAACTGCTGCAGAGTGAAGGTGTCTAACATGGACTCAAAAAGAGGTCAGCTTTGCAACTTGCCTGAATTGGCCATGACTCAAACTGGCAGAACTAGTCTTAATTTTGTAGTTCAGTAGATGTATATAATAGCTTTATGGAGAATTGGAAATGTCAGGTTTCTGCCAACCTGCTAACAGGATTTATATTGCTCTTGTAACTTGTAATTTTTACTGCTGTGGCTCTGGTATCTTCTTTTATCATGTGTGTCTTCTGCCTCATTTTTTACTTCTCAATGCGATAACAATCTCATTTGGGGTTTGGGTTTTTTTTCTTATTTTTTCTTTTGTTATTACTAAGTAACTGAGTTTTCAGTCTTCTTCAGGGGCTGCAAGTATGTCTGTGTAGAGTTCCTGGGAGAATTGTAAAGGAGTTTAAAAATGATACAGAAGGCTGTTAAAATACAGGTTGGTAGCTTGGGAGGGGAAGCTGCTGAGTTGTAGAGCATCCAGAAACAGCCAGAATGTCTGAGGATATCATTTAATCCATGCTCCTGCCCCAAAGAAGAATCTTTACACTAATATTCCTAACAGAGGCTTGTCTAAATTGTGCTTACATAATGACAACTCTTCAGCTTCATTAGGCAGCTGCTTACCCTTAACCCTTGGAAAGCTTTTATTAATCTTGAGTCTAAGTATTCCAGGATCCCAGAAAGAGCCTGTTTGGGATAGTGCCAAAAGAATTCAGCTTCTCTTCTGTTTGCTGCACTGACTTTACAGGAGCAGAGGAGGGAAGCAACAGTATGAAAGGTACTTTCAGAAGAAAGTGGGTATTTTCAGTCCTTTTTTTCAGATTGATTCTTTTGGTCATTAATGTTGCTGGAAATGCCTGCAACCACTTCAGGGCGTCCCCTTTGCAAGAGGGATCACATCTGAGTGTTTCCTGCACTGAAATTAAAATCCTGTGCAAGGGCTGCACATGGCCACACTGCTTTTAGTTAAAAACCAATAGGCTGAGAGCTAGGCTGAGAGCTGGGCAAGGGAGCTGAGAAAGGGAAGAACGCCTTGATTAATAGCATCCCTAAATGACAATGGCTGTTTTATGGTTTTTATAAGGACTGCAGTGTTTCTCATACATAAAAATAGACAAGATGTGGTTGCAATTAATGGAGAGCTCTTTGTCGAAGCTGTTGACTGTAGGAAAGAACCCAAGGGTTTCTTACACTCCTCAGTTGTAAAACTAACTAAATACATCTAGAGCTGCCTTGTGTCACTCCATGGCATCTTTCAAAGCTGTAATTAGCAGATACCTAATGAGTTGTGGCTATAGCATGTGGATCAGATGACTCAAATATTTACTTTAGGCCTCTGATTCTCTGTCTCTACACGAGGGAGAATAACTTGGGTTTAATGTCTAGAGACTCATTTTTCTTTGGTTGTCTTGCCTAGAAACTTCCTTTCTTCCCCATGGTCTGTCAAACTGAGTCCTCTCCAGTTTTCTCAGTGGCGAGGTACATCTAAGATGTTTACTGGTGAGTCCTTGCTCCATGAAGCCTTTTTTTTTTTAATTTGGTAAGAAATTAATCTGAAAACCATATTTGCGCTTTCATTTTTTTTTGCAAGATTGTCCTGTTGTTTCCCAGTGCAACTTTTGAGCACAGGAAACAAATTAAGCTGGGCTACATTTTTAGCCATGAAAGGTAAGGGGCAGCTACATCCTTTTTTCCAGTGCTGTCTGTATGAACAAAGGTTAACACCTCACAGTGTCAAGAAAGAAGTTGTTTTCAGGACAAGAGTTTGTGCATCAGTTCAAACTACCTAGTTTGAAGCCTTCCCATTTCTTTCAGCCCCCAGGCATGTTCTTCTGTGTTCTTTCCTTAGCCCATTTGAAAATTTTGAGTATTAGCTTTGTCAGTAATTTCATATTGACTGTGCCTGAGCTGACTGTCGTTCAGAAATTTCCTAATTGCTCCCTGTGCTCAGACATTCCACCATTAAAGAGAAATACTCAGATGAACCAAATATTGAGCTAAATCAAAGATAGAGCTCTCTGTTAGCTGTTTTTCTACACAGCTGGTTGTTCCTGAAGACCGTTCAAAGCCATTCTGTGAGAAATAACTGTGTGAGTTCAGCTGTGAGAACAGCACTACACCTAGACTCGTACCTGCGAATAGTGTGTTATGGGCAACTCCTATTGCATGTACCTGAAACGGATTTATTCCTGCAGTCAGCACTTTTTGAGGTGTGTGTCCCAGGGGACCTGAACTGAATGTTCAACAAGTTTTTAATGAAGAAAAAAAAAGCATGGGGGAGGTTAGCATGTGCTGTAAAAGTGTCTGTTTTATAACAGTCATGGTTGTCACAATAAACATGATTGATGTGCTCTTCATCACCAGCCACTCTCTTAATTCTTTAGATGGTGGCAAAGATGAATAGGGAGCGAGCTTCATCCTTCTGGAAAGCTGTGAATTTAAGCAGTGCCGATCTCGTGGTTAGAGGCAGTTGACTGAATCCCATGGGAGGTGCAGTCAGGCCGGTAGTGCTTTTCCTAACAGTGATTTTTCATGTGCCAGTCTGGTTGACCCCTCAGCCCAGTTGTATTTCTCTTGATGAAAACAGGGAGTACTTTTTCCTTTACCAAATTGGCTGTAGTCAGTGGGCACTGAGTAATTCATATGAGTTATGCAATTTATGGACGATAGGCATTACTTTGGCTCCAAGTTCTGTCAAAATACATAAGTTTGTAGTTACATCTCTGTCTATGACAAGGAGTTGTCATATAGTCTAAAGATACGGGTGTTCTTTGGGTTTTATTAACCACACACAAAGCTGTAAAACTAACTCCTGTGACTGGTGGGAACACAAGTTTCCGTGAGCCTTTAAGTAGGTAAGTAATTTCTGCTAATAAGATAGCCTGCCTTGTCTGTCAGTCAGGCAGATCTTATTCTTCTGCTGGCTGCTTTCAGACATACTTAATGGACTGAACTAAAGGAAAATGCCTCCTAGCAAGGATCTTCTTGCTTGAAAGATATTTGTAATTCTCACTATGAAAGCTTCCCCAAAGCGATCTTTTTAGGATCTGTTTAAAACTAATGAGAAAATCCAGAACTAAAATAGGTAATGAGAGTCATTTAATTACTTCAAACTATAAGGAAAGTAATTCCCAACTTAATGATTTAGGCTATCAGCCCATGATCTAGAGCTAAGGGTCTGAACTGCACAGTGTGGTCTGCATCTGAGAACACAAATGTACAAATTGCCTGAGCATCCCTACTCCACCAGAGCTCACAGCTTCCAAAGTAAATGGGTATTGTCAGGCAAAGGCTGGAAATAGTGAGCCTGGGAGATGCATGGCATGGCCAGACACTTTCCATGAGAGTCTCCCACCTCTTGGTGAAGCCCCTGGACAAAAATATTTATAATATTCCATCCTTTTCTTCCAAAGAGGTGACTCATGTCTGGGATCCTGCAACTTTTCCTAAAAGGGAAAGTGTGAAACTGCTGTTGTAGGAGAACTGGTTTCAGTGCTTTCCCTCCCTTCAGACCAACACTTTAAACTGAACAAGGAGAAAACTGGCAGATACTCTATCAGTTTTCTGTCTTGAAATTCCAAACCATTGAAAACAACAAAGCCGGTTCCTGGGTGTTCACTCAGAGGAGAGACATGGCATAAGTAACATGATTGCATTTGGAGATGAACAGATGAGTTGACCTTCGGGTCTTTCCAACTTGCTTGCAGTGATTGATGTGAAATTATTATACCAAAAAAAAAAAATCTGATTGTCTTATAATTTAAAAAGCAGCTGCTGGACTGTTTGTGAAACACAGTCAAAGGCTGGTTTACTTCTCATTGTGAGGGTTTGGCTATTTGTGCTGAATGAGAGGAATGGGCTGCTCGTAACCTGCCAGGGCAGCCTGCTGTGGTCTGACCTCGGTCTGCTGGGCAGTGTCCCCTTCATAACCTTGGAAAGGGCTCAGCAATTTCAGCTGACATGGGATTCAATCACCTTAATTGCCTGTGATGTCTAGGAGCACTGGCAGCTGGATAGAAGGAAAGTATTCCTGTTGGTGCCCACACTGACCAGCAGAGCCCATCAGTTACCTCATGGGTTTGACAGCAGCTGCTGGGCAAGCCCATGGCTCCAGCTCCACACTGACCACGGCAGGTACCCACACATTCCCATGAAGAGCAGATGGCTTAGGGCACTGGAAGGAGACTTAGGGGACAAAAATAAGCAAGAAATCAAGTTCTACTAATTTTGCTCCTCATGGAGTAAACTTTTATTGTTGGAGTGGCAGAGCAGCCCCACAGGTCGCTTTCTGTCAGGGTGAGATCCCTCTCATCCAGTTTTCAAATCAGGTATCAGTTTGACATGTGCACCTATTTTAGTTCTTCTTTTCTCTCCTGCAGAAGTCTTGTTATAAATGCAGTCAGAAGTTCTAGGAGTTTCTTTCATTTTGAACACATTTATTAAATATATATATATATATATATATATAATATTAGTGGAGCAAAAGCATAACCAGTACTTGTGTACCACTTGTGGCCATCAAAGCATAACCAGGCCTGCATTTTAGAGGCTATGTGTATTTTAATGTCATTATAAATTGTCTTCAGTTGATTTTGAAGATGGTCAGAGGTTGAAATACCGAGTAACTGTTTTGAGAACATTATTCCAAGATACAGCAGCTGGCAAAGATAATACAGTAGTTTAATAACCTGTGGTATGTCTCTGCAGAGTGGATATAATTTTAAAAGATTATACATAGCTCACAATTCTTGGATGTTATTGACAGATGAGTGAATGTAGAACCAAGCTGCAGCCAGTAAACTTCATCTTTCATGTTGTGAGATAAGCTCATTTGAAGTCTAGTAGCTACTTTTAATTGTTGTTCATTAAGCTCGAATTCTGGCCCCTGAATAACAGGTGGAGGCTACTGTGACTAATGTTTTGGGGAGCTAGAGCAGAGTGGGATGTGCTGATGTGGGAATAGGGTACTGTAAGACACAGCAGCCTTGGCTGATGACTGAATTGCAGCTTTTAGCCTGGCTGGGTTTTTTTGTTTATTTGTCCAGGAGAAGGGGGAATACTGAAGAAATTGTGCATTATTACAACAGTGAACAGTTGGCTGTAGTTCGTATCAAGAGACAAAGAAAGTCATGCCTAATGACTAAAACAGACAGCAGGTTGCAAATTTGGGCTTCATGATGCATTCCAGCCAGAAACATGAAAGACAGGAAATATCTTACATGTGCTGCCTTTGGGAAACAAGAGAAGATATGGAGGTCAAGCATGGCTCTGCTACGTTTGCTGATAAATCTTTTCTAATAGTGGGCTTTTTTCCTTTTTCTTTTCTTTTTTTCTCCCTAGCAGCAGGAAGATGAAGCAGCCTTGCAGCCAGCTGCTCAGCATTGGTCACTGCCTGCGAGAAGGATGGGCCCATCAGCGCGGCCCAGCGCGGCCGTTCATCACCCAGCACGTGCAGAGGTGGGCTTGGGAGTGGCCTTGAGCACTGCACCAGCAGCACTTGGCCAAGCCAGTGGTAATGTCCATCCCTTATCTCCAGGCACAGTCCAACAGGCTGCTGCAGTCAGGGATGGCTCTGGAGCAGTTTGTAAGTGCTGGCGTTTGAGAACATGTCTAAATTCAATTTAGTGAGACCACTGCAATGTTTGAAACCCCTGGTGTTAGGGCTGACAGAGCTCTCTCTCTGTATGCCTTTGCACTCTTGGAGAAATAAGATGGAAGACTTAAGGGGGCGTTGTTATTTCTGTTAGCAAAATCTGGGAAAGCCACTAGAAAAATGGTTTGGTAATGAAAACAGTAAAATTGTGGGGGTTTTCTTCATAAATCCTGAAAAGCTGTGAAAAATGGCAACTTTACAGTTGCTATCCAAACACACCATAATAGAGCAAATGACACTATGTGGTTCCTAATATTTTGGCTGTTACTGTTTCTGCTAGAATGACAAGTTAACACTGGCTGCTTTTAGGTTACTGAGGAGATGGATCTTTCTTCCAAACAGTTGTCATTTAAAAAAGAAAAGAGCAGAAGTGAAGGAATAAGTTTCATGTCATCGATGGATTTCTCTTTCTCATCTCTTTAATTACTTTATTGCGGTAAGAATGATGAAGATTTTGTATATAATCGTAGTAAAAAATCATCCATTCTGTGTCAGGAAAAATATGTGCTGAAGTTCAGTCCTGTTTCAGCAGAAACCACTATCCAAATTCAGAATAACTTCAACATTATAGGTTAAGGGATGCAATCCCTGGGTTAGAGTGCAGTAAAAATCTACCGGAAGCCCAGAGAATCAGCCAAAAAACACTTTCAGAAGTCTGGATTTCCTGTGCATAATGAATTCTCAGAACGTCTTGTGGCTCAACAAGGTACAAATTAGGTTGTTGGTTTCCAGCTGCAAGTTATTGGTGTGGGGAATAACATGGATCAACAAATGCTTGTGCACTTCCATGTTTCTGGACTTCAAAGAGCTAGTGACAAGGTAATTGTTTGATAGATGCAGTATGTTATGGGACCACTATCCAAGTAACACCAACATCAACATTTAGTCGTATTGTCAGCATCTGAGTGATGCGCCCTCAAATTGTGTCTGAAAGCAACAAAACCACGTTTTCTCCAAAAAAAGTTGCATTTGCATGTTCAGTGGAGAAAAATCTCTGCTGGTGATAACACATTGTGGTCACGTTGTTCAAAATGGCTGAGTAACTTCTGCCAGATAAACACACACTGAATTTATTACATATTTATTATACTGTGAAAACTACGCACGAGCTTGGCTGGCAGAGCACAGCCCTATTCAGACATTCTTATTCTCCAAATGAACTCTGGGAACCAGTCTTGAAATTCCAACTCAATTGGAATTCAAACTCTCATTGCTCTGAGCAACTCCACAAGTTTACTGAGTTAGTGAATAGGTTTGGTTGCTTTCATTTGAGCCTTCCTGAAAGCAAATTAGAAAAAAACCCAGATCAATAGTACTGAAAATGTCCATTTATATATTATTATACTTTGGCCTGCTTGCATTTTTCTCCATAATCATATTGTTATAAACATTTTCCACTGAAAGTATAAAGTGAACAACCCTTCTATTTTTCCAGGCTGATGAATTTTTAGGAAGACAAACTGAATAACATTTACATAAATCAGAAAGTGTTGATGGTTGTGTTTCCATGCATTGGGGCCATCTAGGAAGGAAGCTATAAGGCAGTTTTCATGTGTGAGGTAAGGAAATGGTCACTAATAGGTCTTAAAGCATTTCAGGAGACTTTGACCTTAGGACTGTATGTCAAGTTAAGCCAATAAGTTAGAAGTGACTCAACTCTATTAATACAAATCTAAGTAGGCTTGAAATTTCTGTAAAGTGCCCTTAGAATAAATTTCACCTCAAACAGGTTTCATTGTTCTCCAGGTTTTCCCTGATATTTTTCAGCTATGGGTGCATGTAAAATATTACATATTATCCTTTGTTTAGTGTCACTAGTGCCACACCATTCAGGAAATGCATTTGGCTTGTCCTGGGACTAAAAAAGCCTGAATTTTACTTGACACTTTTTCTTGTTACAGGTCTTGCATGCATGCTTCTCTCTAGAAAATGGGTCAGTGTTATTGGTCTGTCTTTGCATTATTGCCATTTTTCTATTTTTAACATGTTTTTTATTAGTATGGCATAATTCATGTTAAAAATCAGTTTGTCCTGTGTTCTTGACTCTAGATATTGCTCCTTGAAGGTGCAGATTTGCTGACAAACAATACTATTTAAAAAGTAAACAGTTTCCTTTTTTCCCAGACTAAGATGAAAAACAATCTCTCAAAACAAATTGATTCAAAGTTCTCCAAGGAACATGTTTAAAAATGAATGGGAAGACATTTGTCTTTGTAATGGATAGTGTATTTTTGGGTAGTATAAATTTTATAGCCATCATAAAGTTTTATGAATTTCAACAAATGTCCTCCTCAGAAAAACTTGGATCTTATTGTCATTGTGTTATCTGGGAAAAGGTCACCAGATCTGTTCTTAAAAGCGAGGAATTTGCAAGTGGGAGGTTACACAGGCTTGAGAAGAGAGTTAAAAATCAATCCCTGCTTGTTAGTCCCGTAAGATGCAAATTGCCAGACCTGAGCTTCAGGAAAAAATGTCCCTGAAATTGCTGTGTGTCCGTGTCCTATGCACTGGCTGGCACCCAGCCCACAGGTGTGCCTGCACGGAGCTCAAAATCCTCCAGTCACCTCGAGGTGCATTGCAGAATTTAATTCCAGCTACAGCCAGGGACACAAACCATGTTATAATTACTGCTTCAAACCCCATTATGTTTATGGGTCCGGCTTGCAGTAGGATCCTGTGCAACGACACAAGATCTGCTCCAGCAGAAACTGGGAAGCAATGAGTTTTACCATTTTTTTTCCTGTTCACTTTAAACTGTTGACATGGTGCTAAATTCAGTATGCTGAAGGTGTTTCCATGTGTCACTTCTAATAGGATACAGGTGTCAGACAATTTGAGATTATTTCAAACCTAATTTTCTTAGAGTGAAGATACAAACAGCTACACCAGAAGCAGATGTTGGGCCTTTGTCACCCCTCCAAAATGTGGTTTGGCATCCATCCAGACTGAATCTATGGGGAAAAAGAGAAAATTGTATTTAATTTTGGCTTGCTTGGTTTCCTCCTTTCAAAATCTACATGAATGTGTAATAAAAAAACAAACCCATCCCTTTTCCCTCTGCTTTACACAGGGACTGAGTATCTTGTTGCAAACAGATGGAGTACAGGCAGGTTGGGACATGAATGCTTTTCCATCTCCACACTATCACTTTGTGGCCCAAGATGTGACATAAAGTGCTGTCTTTTCCTTTTTGCCCTCTTACCCATGTCTCTGCCACTTGCTTTTCTAGGGCACTAATGCTGAACTAACATCCAGGAAGCAGAGGGGTGGCAAGGACTGTGCCTAAACCACCGACTCAGTGTCCTGCCTCCGGCCCATCTCCATTGACCTCCTTGGGGGTGGTCACTGGGACTCAGGAGAGAAGCCCTAAAAGAATCTTCTGTCCCTGTGCCTTCCAGCTGCTTCCAACTTCCTTAACTGGAAGTAAGATCTCAGCTCTACAAATGGATAGAAGAACTACATCACTTGCTGGCGCTGGCCTGAGGACAGTAGGTATTCTCCATCAGGAGCTTCAGTGAGTTTAGTTACACTTCATCAGAACTCGTGGGTGTCAAAAAGTTGAGCTCGTAATCTTAATATTACAACCTTACAGAAAAAGACCTTACTCTGAGGTTTGCCATGTGAATTTTGGGTTCTGCTGCTCAAATACCTCTTTCTGCAACTGCTTTTAGTGAATGAATCTGACTGTAAATGCCACGTGTTAGAACTGTATTTAAAGCCAAGTTATCAAAAAATACTCCAGTTTAACAGGGGATTTTAATCAGTGTTTGTTGGTCATTCAAATGCTGCTGAGCAAGAAATCCTTTAAGAGTTAAGAGCCACACATGTACACTGGGAAGTGGAGGAGGAATATATTTATATCCTCCAGCCCTACCTGCCAGAGGAAGAAGGGCACAAAGTCCTTCCACACATGAGAGGACTCCACAGACAGACAAATACAGGGGGAGAAATGAGCAGATGGTGGACAGGAGGCATTAAAGCCACAGCTCATCTGCATGGGGCCAGTCCAGATTGCACCGGGAAGGTTCCCGGGTCGGCTCCTTGCCGAGGCCGCGGGCAGAGGTGGGGGAATGTGATCAATAGGAGGCATCAAGTGTTGGCTTGGGAATCAAAGGCAAAACTGTGGAAATGCCACTCTGCAAATGGGGTTTTGCTGCATTGCCAGGAAGTTCTCTAGCGGCATTGGAAGACCAACCCAGTAACAGGAAATTAACCAGAAGCGTTTTTGAGCGGCTCCTCGGCTGGTGAGTGCTGCTGGGGCTATTTATACCTCTGAACTACAGCAATTTACCCTGCTAAGGAGCTGCTCAGATGTCACTTATTAGCCACTGCCAGAACAAGTGACCTTTCTGCACAGTACATTAAGAACAAAGAGATGGAAATTCCCATTTTCCAAGCATGGTCCAAAAAAACCTCTGTGCTCTTGTTAAACCAGCTGCATTGAAGAGGAGTGATTAGAACAGGCCTTTTTTTTAGCCTGCACCTGTCTCTCGTTCCACAGCTGAGGACACACTGAAATCTACTTCCCTCCAGACCTGATCCTGTAAGAGCTTCAGGTGGTAATTAAATTCATCATAATCTACATCTATTTCTACTTAAACACTTGAGGGGAAAAGCCACCTGAAGGCCAACAGTTGCTGGAACTTGCAGTAATGAGTCACCCACAGGAAAAAAAAAAAGCTCCCCCATTTCTTCAGCCCCAAATGGGTGAGATTTTTCTTGGTTTTCATTCTTACGGAAGTCAAGAGCTTGCAAAGGAGGGAGAATCAGTTTTGAGCAGCCTTGGATGTCAGTCTCTTGAGAAGGTGGCAGCTTCACTACCAGCTAGGAAGAAAGGTTCCCTGACTGTTCTATCAAGAATTACACAGGAAAGAACTGTGCCAGATTACTGCAGGAAAGACGTAAGTGTGATTTTCTTTCTGAGGAATTCAAGACATTTTTAGGGAAAAACCTGGGTTTGGCACTGTCCTTGGAGAAATGGGACCAGTCATTTTTCCTCCTGGCATATCCCTTTGTTGTAAATATGTTTAAAGTGCATGGAGTAGCATGAGGTATTCCACTTACTCCATGGAAATGAGCAGTGGCATTTTTAATGAGTGGGTTTCACTTAAAGTATCTCTCCTCTTTCATAGGAATAACTTTTTTGTTCTCTATTATTTTACTTAGCTAATTCTTACACTGCTTTCAGAGCTGAAGTTTCTCCATATTCCCTCAGTTGCTCTTCCCCTATGAATGTGCACATTGCCAGCAGTCTGATTTCTGGCACAGCAACACAGAACTAATGGCTCCAAAATTATCGCTCTTGGCATTTTTTAAAATCCAAAACCACTGAATATTTCTGCCTTTAAAATGTGATGGGTGCTTGGAAATTACTGGCACTGTACAAGCAAATTATTCTTTGTACAGTCAGTCAGACATCCCAAATAATCTGTATTTCTGGGGAAGAAAAAAAATCAAAGTAGGACTTGAATTGTTTTGTGACAAATTGCTTGTATGGGACTGAGGCAAGACAGCACGATGCTCACTGAAATAACCGACCAAAAACATTCATAGCACTAAAACATGTCAAAACAGGCTAATAATAATAATACTAATAATACTAATAATAGTAATAATAGTAATAATAATAATAATAATACGTTACTGGATACAAAATGACATCTTGACCCAAAGTGTCACACCAGGTTTTATCACATGGCAATTAGGTGCGAGGTTCTAAAAAATATTCATTTTCAGGGGGAATTGTAGCTATTCCTTTTGTAGGTTAATTCTACTTTTGTCACTGCCTGAAATAGGAATAAAATTAGGTTTTTTCAGGCAAATGCATTTAATGTGAGCAATATCCCCCAGAATGTCTCGCTACAGAATTAAAACCAAACTGAACAAGAGATCTAGGAAACTGTGTTAAATAATTTTTAGTGAAATTTTAGAAAGATGCCAGATTTACTGAGGACTTTTTTTGCTTCCTAAAAATAGTTATTAATGTATTTATCTTCTATCAAAGCAAGACAGTTGTAAGTTTTTTTTAATTTCAAGGCTGTACTGGGACTTTGCTTAGTTAGATTTCGATTACATGATGAAAATGGCCACTTTTGGCATTCTAATCAGCTAGTGAATAAATTCCCTAAAAACTAGGGCTATGAACCAGAAAATGTTATTCATTAATTTTGTTTATGGTTATTTAATTATAATACTTTAAAGCTATTTAAATCTACATTTCCATCCTGTGTAAGTTAATGTAGCATATTTTGCAGAAATAATCAAGGCCTGGTAATACAGATCACTTACAGAGCCCGTAATTAAATCTTTGATGAGACTTTCAAAGTGATTTTTAAATGTGCACATGGCTTATAAAGCACTTTACAAAAGCCATACTTCTGTCATCGAGACTTCCCAAATGTTCCTCTGGCATTGTCCAAGTTTAATTTCCATTCAAATTCAAAATGGAAGTGTTTGTAATTGAGTAACTGCCTTGTAAATAAGTGTTGTCTTTAGGTAAGGAAAACAATTAATTTTCACACCAGCTTTCCTGTTTAAGTGATAATATGGATCCATCTTACTGACGTCAGTGAGCCCCCGGCCCACCTGCCCCTCTGACAGCAGAAAAATGGGGTGTAAAGGTGTGTTGGTGGTGGGTTTTTTTTCTGGAATCATTTCCTTGTAATTGAATTCCATGTTCAAGACAGGCTTTCACTGCCTCATGTTACAAGATGGGAGCTCCAGGTTTGCAGCGATAAGCAGGCTGCCTGCAGGCAATTAGAGACCTCAGGGCTTGCAGAGCCTAGTCACTAAAATATGTTACAGCTCGAGTCATTGTTTAACGATCCGAGTCTCTTACAGCTGTGAAACACTCCCATCATCAAGTGGGTCTCTGGGACTCCCTCAGGAACGGCAGGCTCTAGATATCCAGCTGCTAGGAACAAAAATAAATCTCTTTGAAGACTTATTTGCCATCACATTGTGTGAGGACTTAGAAAGGCTGAAGCATTTTAATCATTAATCTCCATTCATCAAATCTTGTCATTCTTAACAAAACTCCAAAATAGTTTCAGCTGTGAGCTGGATGTCGATGACACCAAACTCTGTCCGTAGGTATCAATTTCATGGTTAAGATGTGCCACACACAAGAAGTGCCTGTTGCAATCAGAACAGCCCATGCAGAGACACTGGGGAGCATGTCAGAACTCGTTATTATTTATGCCCTTGGCTGTCGTGGAGGGAGAGCAGCAGAACTTTAATAGCTATTGATCATCAGCCTCTATTGAGCAGTATTAGAATCCCTTTCATTAACGGTCAGTCAGCCTTTGCTGCTGACAGATGGTGTTGGTTGTCTCTGCTGTGGTGTGATACCAGCAGCAGCAATTAGAAGTGATCACCTCACAGAAATACTCACTGCACAAGTTTGGTCAAAAAAATACCTTAATGCCTCTCAAGCTCAACAAAATCTGTAAGTCTTGACCTCACTGGGGTGTGAAGAAACCCCATTTTTCTAATTGTTTCTCTGTTCTTTCTGTCTTTTCAAGATTTTTAAATTTTATTGCTGACCTAAAAAGAAAGGAAATAAAAAGAATTCTAGGAAAATCCGGGTGTAGTTAAAACATTCTTTGACCCCTTCCTTGCTTGTCCTTGAAAACATTAGATAAATTAATAGCAAACGTGCTGCATGACTTAGAGGTAAGCTCTTAATGACTTAAAGGCTTTTAGGCTGGCAAATATTTCCAATACATTTCATTAGACTGGTTTTCCTTATCGTGTTCCTTCTTTTTTATAAGCCATGTTTTGCTTCTTCCTTCGGGAGCAACCCAGAGAGCATCAATGCCACACTTGTGACATTGGACTGGGCCGTGCAGTCAGCAGAAGGAAAGGTTACTGCATGTGGGAAAACACACCCCGGCTCCATATGCACAAATACCCAAAGTGAGCACTTCAAAGGAACAGCAGCTCGCTGCTGGCCAAGCACATGGATATTGCAGGAACACCCTCAGTGTTCTCTGCCCTTCTAGGAGACAAACTCCCCCAGACTTCAGGAGAACTTTGCTTCAGCACTTCTCTGTCAGAGGCACAAAAAGTCCTCAAATTATTTAGGGAGAAGAACTTTATCCCACTTCAGAGACAAGACAGCTTTCGGAGGTGCAGAGGTTAGATTGTCTTCCCAAATCAATTCAGCATGGGAATGAGGAATAGAAAGTCCTAGCCCAGGAGTTACTTTGGAGGGGTTTTAGTTCTTTTGAAGCACTAGCCAAAGCCCCTTGCAGGCTCCTGTGGAAATGTTTGCATTAACATCAGTTTTTAATTTTTCTGAGGTTTGGATCTATTTGATGAAGGAGAGAGAATAATGTTGAAATTGCTATAAAATGGTAAAAACATTTTGACCTGCTCCTGAATTTTAATATATTTTTTTAAGCGGTGTGGTTTTGACTGTGGTTTTATTTGTGCCCCTTGCTGGAGGAAGGGAGAGCCCAGGCAGTATTTATGCAGAGTGAGGAGGAGAGTCCTGCAGTAGCCCTGCTGACCTCACCTTCTTTCTCAGTACAATTTCTCATCAAATTTCCTGTAGCTTCTGATATTTTTGTTTAATTACTCCCTTCTAGAGAAGATTTTTCCTCTTATCCCTAGTTCCAAAGACTTTCTGATTTATCTTCTATTTTCAGGACTCAATGAAGCAGAAAAACAATGTTAGTCTTTGGTGGCCAGGGAAAAGGAGGAAAGCTCATGGAGGTCGTCTACAGATGATCTGGCCCTGACTGAAGCAATCTCCTTCCACAAGGAGGGAGCAAAGGGTTGGCAAGTGCAGGTAAAGCTGCCTGCGCTCCATGTGCTAAGAAATCACCCACACAAACACATTCCAGCTTTGGCAGTGCTCAAGTAATGGCCATTACTGCTCCGGGGAGGAAATAATTAAAGCCATTTCTTGACTCTGACAGTTTGATACTGGTGGTTTTCAATAGCAAATTACCAACATCTGTACAGCAAAATTCAGCTACTGCAGCAATTATTCAGCAAGGCTAACCACAGAGGTGCTAGGAATTTTTCATTTTCTAGATGTCCCCTCGTTAGATGTGACCTGCAATTGAGACCCAAACTCCACACGATGGCAAACTGTGTCTCTCGCGTTACAAATGTAAATGAAACCATATGGAAAGCTGAATATTCCGTGAAAACCCCAGTGGCAAATGCATCAAAGCCAGAAAATGAAAGACTGGAAAGACATCTGAATGGCTTTCTTAATTACGTGACAATTTCAAGTTTCCAAAGCAATTCAGAAGTAAAATTTATGCAATTCATTCGATTCCACAAAAATTAGGGCTTTTCGTTCCCACATACTTTTACAACTGTTTTGCATAGTAAATACGAAGAGTGTGACTGTACAAGCTGAAAACTCACATCTACAGCCTGTAGCAAGCAGCACAGCACTGCAGATTTTCATTGCTGGTGAAAGAAAGGGGTAGCAAAAAAACTAAATAAGCTTTACACATCCCTAACTCAAATTACTTCTTTTTAAACATTAGCTAGACAAGGTAATACAAATCTGAGCAGGAATGAGAGGCTGAGATGAAATATGTTTGTAGGAGAGAACTGATTTGGGATTGATAACAAAAATACTGCTTTATTTTACTGCTTATATTGTAACTACTTGTTTGTCAGGGTTTTATGTTGTAATCCACTTTGGTCATGGATTTACTGATGTATAAAACCTGAGTTTAGTTTGTAAATTGGCACTCTGTCTTCAGCTCTGTTTCACTGTTATTTAAGCTGCAGGACCCCATCAAGGCATAGTATAATTTGCTGTAAAAGTATGCAGTAATTTTAAATTAGAGCTTCAGGCTTCAGCAGTCTTTGGGGTGGCCTGGCAGGGGATAAAAATAGCTTGTGCACCTATCAGGTGATAACTGAGAGGCTTTAAAATAAATTATAGTCTTCATGGCCCTGTCAGCTAATTAGGCTGTGGCAAAAAAATCACCGATAGACATGGGACAATTAAACCCTTGCTTCCCTTTAGAGAAGAGAGAAACATGCTTGAAGTCCTAGGAAATCCGAGAAAGTTCCTCAGAATTAGATCAATTTAATTTAGATATTGATATGCAAGTGCCAGTCAACCTAATAATGCATTTAATTGATTGCTACACAGTTATATTTTGAAGTTGATAAGGAAGAGACCCTCTTATTGTAATGCTGTATTACCATCACTATCGTACTGCAATTTCCAGTCCTCGTTGCAAGCAGTGCATTGTGCAGCTTATGGTCAGATTTAAGCAGTATCCATCAGCCAAGTCCTCCTTCTAAACTTCGGGAAATGTAGGTCACAACGTTTTTTGTGGTAGTACAAACTTCAAGTGCTGTGCACAAGAATTAAATGCAAACTAAATAGACTGGGAAATATTTGTACAGTTTTGAAAAGGGAGGGATTCTGCTCTGTATTCAGTCAGATGCACATTATAGAGGAGAAAATAGCTCGGTGAGTATTTTCTTTTCACTCTTAATTTTCATTTGGCATGAATGTGGACAGGCCAAGCCAGGGTATTATATTCACATCAGCAATGCCTTCAGACACTGTGATGACTTAGTGTGGTGAGACCCACATGAATCAATATTGATTGGCCACTTACTTTAAGGCTACTTAATTAAAACTAACGTGATGGCACAGCTTCCAGGCAAATCCACAGTGCTGTGATTTATGAGTGTGCTTGGGAGAAAGTGGGAAGGACACGGTGTAATAGTTCTCTTTACTCTGCAATTGAGATCTTTTTGTGTAAGGTGAAATTAGAGAGTTTAAAAAGAGGAACGGAATGAGTGCAATAAATAAACTAAAAGGGCTGCTTTGTCATTATCTAGGCTGTTGGAGAGGACTTCTGGCTTCTTTCCAGGGTACCTGACTGTCTCATGGCATATTGGTATCATCCAGGGCATCCAACATGAAGCTCTCTAATATTAATGACAAAAGAAAATTACTTCCCTGTGACTGGGGTTGGAGTGAACACAAGTGGCATCACTGTTCTGTCAGGTTGGTCTTTTGTGTTTCTACTGAATGCATTTAGTTCCACTAATATATCAAATTACAGTGTTTATTTACAGTATCTACATCTGGGGGAATCCACCAGTCTGAAATTAGTTTTTTTTCTAGAAATCTCCATCTCTTGATGCTTGGGAGGCAGTCATTTATTTTTGATCAGGCTGGTTCAGGCAACAAGTTGTTCTTTATCTGACGGCCTCGTGTATTATGTGTGAGATGCAGGGAATCCAACTCCCTGTGTCACTAATGAAACCCTGGGGCTTTGCACCTCCAGATATTTCTGTTTCTCAGTGGCCAGTCAGGAGGAAAAGTAAGGAGAGTCTCACAGATTGAAATGCCATAAGGAATTGTTTCTCATCTGTTCATATTTACACAAAAATAAATACAGAGAATTATGCCTTTAAAAGTTCAAGCCTTTGAATTGTGCTTAGCAGGCATAAGTCAAGAAGTCACTTGCAACACAACTGGGTTTGTTTTTTGTCAGCACTTTCAATATCCTGAATCTCTGCTTGCTATTGCAAACAGTTTGGTGAGGGAGCAGCTGAGATGCCAGAGGACAATGTATTGCTCTCTGAGGGAAAAGTCTTGGACATTGTTAAGATAAAGGCAAGAATAGTTTAGAGAAGTGTGATTTAGGCAATGAATTGGGGTTTTTTAATATTTCTCCCACAGCAAGAAACAAGCCTTATGAAATATTTTTTGACATCTTATGCTAAAAGAGACCAAACTTTTTTCATCTCCTTATTGTACTAAATGATAGTTTGTGTTTCCTGAACATTCTGAATAAAGCCAGACAACTCCCGTATTTCTAGAGAACTTTACCGATAATCTCTTAATTGAAGTAATGCACTTGGCTGAAATCATCCACTCCATTTTAGTTCTTCAGTTTTGTTCAGGTGTATCAATTTCCAAAGACTGGCAGGCATCAGTTCTCTGTATTCAAAAGATGGAATTTTTGAAGGTTTTGAACCTTAGAAGTTACAGAACTTGCTGCTTCAAGTATTTAATCTTGGAGTTTTGTCAGATGTCTGAAAAATTATGCTTTGTTTCTTGAGTTATCTGTAAGGGACATAAAGTTCTCCCAGGAAACGTGTATTTGTAAGGAGTTCTTGTGAATGAAAAGGATTTTATTGAATGCAGAGTACTTCTCACAAAACTCCTTGAACCATTTGGTTTCTCATTCTTATTCTTCACTCATTTTCTTCATCATGTTTATGGCATCAGTGTTAAGATTCATTGAAGGACGGTGTCTCTGACTTCTCAGGAAAGTTTTCTTTTGAAAACTTTTTCTTCTTGGAACTTGTCTCTTCCTGGGATTTCAGCAAAGATCATGGTACAGTGGAGCTTGTGAGAAACAAACCTTTCAAAGAGGAGTGTACATTTCTCCCTGCCTCTTTGCATTAGTGCTGGAGATTTAGCTGGGCAGGAGCCCCTGGACTTTTGTGTGGGTGAGAGAATTGCTGTCTTGTGATGTAGTGTTAACACAGCACTAACAAATGGCAGGACTTGCTGGGATGTGTCCCTCTCCTATTAAAAAATATATTGATAGAAAGTAGTATTTCTCTCCACTGCCATCTAGTGAAGTTACTATGCTCTGTAAAGCGTATCAGTTGAGCATTCTGATAGTGAACTGCATCTTAGTGGCACAGAAAGTCCAGTTCCCTGCAGAGTGTCTGATATTCATCCCGGGGCTAACAGCAAACAGTGCAAAATAAAGGAAGTACAACAAATTTAATAATAGAATTCTATCAATGGTTATGATGATAAAGACAGTGAAAGGATTTGTGCATGTTATCAGCATTGCAGAAGTGCCTGGCAACACCTGGGTTCAAGTTGTAAATAAAGCAAGCACCAAAACGTCTGCTGGCTGGGGGAGTGGTGTAAAATTGGGCTTTTTTGGTAGAAAGCACACGGGTTCCCTGGGGGTCCAGATCTGCTGCCTCCAGTCTGGATCTTCAGTCCTGCAGAGTGCTGCCCACCAAAATCCTCAGTGGAGTTCTTCAGCCTAGAACTTGAATGACACCTTTTAAAAAGAAGTTTTTGAGATTTTCAGCAGTGCCCAGGTTGTGTTGGGCCACGCACACAGAGGGTGTGCTCTGACAGCAGTGCTGGGATGGGCACCAAAGGGCTCACACATTGCACCTCTCCATTTCCGTTCCACTCAATGGCATCGATTTTGCTTAAAGATCCTCGGCTATTTTTGTAGCACACAAGTAGGTCAGCTCATCGCTTCCTGATAGTGGAAATAGCTAAAATAGGACATACAGATCTGAAATCATTATTCTCTTCGTGTATCAGTTAGTGAGCAAAATCTCTCTCTTAATACTCATATGGAAGTCATCTTAAAACCAGAAGCTGTTCCCAATGCAAGAGACTAAAATGAAGTTGAAAAAAGACATAATATTAATATGATTTAGAAGAAGAAAAAATCAAGACAAGTGCAAACCAGATCCCTTTGATGGCTGAAATGTGCATTTCCTTTGCCATAGCTGAGCATTTCCATTGCCATAGCTGAGCAGTATCTCTGCACTCTGATTCATTTGCCGTCTTTCCACTTCAGTTTCACAGGCATGATGGAAAAGCCCAAATTCCTACTGATCTGTAAACCTGTGCACTTCCCTCCGTGGCTGTAATAGCAGTGTGGTGGTTTGCTTGTCTATTTTTCACTTTCCTTCTACCAGATTTATTTACCACAGAATCTATTGGGCAACATTTCAAGGCAAATTATGTGAGTATCCCTCAGCTCTACCTGAATTATACATTGGAAATGAAAGGTGAGTTTATATTTTAACTTGGTGTTGGCTGCTGAAGTTTGTACTTCCAGGTTGTACATGTGGAGAATTGCTGTATTTTCTGAAGTTGTGTTAAGGAAGTAAAACAAACTGGTCATCTGGCAAATAAAAGACAAGTGCAGGGTGGAGTAAGTTTATAATTATTATTATTTATAATGTAGCTAACCTTTTTAAGGTCTTTCATTGAATTGTGTCATAAATTGTAAATTACAGAACAAAATTTCTTAAATTTGTTTGCTAAAATGTGTGAGAAATTTAGGAACCTTTGAAAAACCTGAAGCTTGTAATTCTGAATGAGTTTGTTGTATTCAGTAATTGGAGCCATGTTTAAAGAAAAGGAAAATCCTTTATTTTACTGAAGAAAGGCTAAATAGGATCGAGTTGTAGCCACTACCCCCCAACCAAGCTGAGTGACTGAGAGCTGTTGTTTTACCTGTCTCTTGAGGCAAGGAATAAAGCTTAACTAATAAATAAATCTTCTAAATAATCTTAAATCACAGTCTGCCCAGGCACATTTGCAGTATGCCAGGGCAGCCAGACAATGAGCATGCTGCTAATTATAAGTAAGCAAACAATTTGGTTCATTGGCAACTTCAACACTGTTCTTTTTTTTTGTTTAATTTCATTTTATTTCCAGCCAATTTGCATTTAAGCTTCTTTGTTCAAGGAGTCTCCTTCCTAAGTTAGAAGCAATGACATTTGAACACTTAATTGCATAGTGCCATAATACTTGCACTTCAATTTTATTGAAAAAAATACAATTTTAAGTAGAAAACTTCAGCCAGTGCATTTTCTTTATTTAGAGTTTCATCCCAAGTGTTGCAAGGGGATGTCATAGAGAGAATATGGTTCCTAAGCAGCCCTGTTATCAATAAGCAGCTAAGAAAGTACATTAGGATCTTAGAGATCTTAAATGCATCACAAAGAAAAAAATTGAATTACTATGGTCTTTTCAACCAGAATTTTAATTCCTGGTTTTGACATTGCCAGGTGATGTTTTAGTGTTTAAAAGTTCTCTTTTGTTCTTTCCATGATTGTTTATGTTGGACCTCACAAACTCCAAGCTTTTTTGTATTTCCCCAAAAAGCATCAGAGCTTATGGATATCCCAGTGGCAAGCCTTGATGTCCCAGGGTCAGAAGCAGCGTGGCAGATGCAATGGCACATCCCCTTTGGAAAAGCAACAAGAAAGAGAAGCTGCAGGAGTGCAAAGCCGCTCCTTCACTCAGAGTAAGTTGGTGATGGATAGGGGGCAATAGAGGAGGGATAATACAGGGCAGTTTATTGAGACACAGGGAGCCTGAAGATGGATGACATCCCCAGTTTTGCACGGTACTCCTTCCACACATACTATTAAATCCAGATTGGAAAGTGAAGGTAAAATACTGTGGGATGTGCTGAATGTGGCTTTGCGCTGACTTGCAGTGCTGTCATCATTTCATTGCAGTATTGGTTTTAATTCCGTCCTGTAAAAATGTGTTGAAAAGATAAATCAAGTTCATCAGATATATGAACATGCAGGACTACTGCAGTTGGATTTGACAAAGCAATACCAAAGTTGCTCATTGTGCCAGCATGTTGAATATTGTCCTATTTCCACAAGAGAAAAAAAAGGTTATAAAAAATGGGACGTCAAGAGTAGTCTTTAAATAGTTTTCCAGTAAAAAATACACGGATTTTACTTCTAGTCCAGAGTAACATATAGTATCTGCAGAAATGGCTTGTTTTGTCAAACAAAGATACCAAAACAGGTTTTTGTTGTTTGGTTTTGATTTTATTTTTCTTAGAAGTCATCCTGGCTGTTATATCCTCTCTTTCTTCTTTCCAGTCAGGTAGTAATTGCATTCCACCTTCTACACAGGGTTTCCATTTCATGTCAAATGGTGCATATTAAAATAAAAACACTGGGAGAAGGGAGAAAGATGTAAGTTACAAAGAGTGAAGGTGATGCTATCACATAAGAAAAGTGTCAGGCCCAGTATCCACCTTGGCCCTAACCCCATACCCTAAAACCACCAAGAGTTACTATTTGGGAAAAGTATAAGTATTCCCAAGCAAATGGTGGTAAAAGGAAAGACTCCCAGGGAAATTTATTTGTAGTCTACGTGTCTTAGCTTCTCTTGATGGATGTTACTTAAAAGTAACAACAATCACTTCATATTTGTAGAGAAGAGCAGAACTCGTCAGCCATATAATATTGTAAAAATTTATGTACAGTTTTAATTTTTGTTTACTGAAAGAGTAGAATGATCAAGTAAAATCTTTTGAAAAATCAAATGAGTATTTTTTTTTCCAAGGAGAAGGCATAGAGATATTCCTAATAAGGCTGCATTCCTTTGATGGCAGGCCTCACGCTGCATAAACTTTATGGACCCATCATTAGTCCTTGTCAACTCTTAGGGTCTTTTGGCTTGGGGCCAAACAATTGATATAGTGGAGAGCTTCCAGCTAAAATAACAGCCTCTGCATCTTTATCTTCCCATCCATCAGATTGTTGGTGGAAGATAGGGCTAATTTGTCACTCTACCCACTTGGAAAAGTTTGATAAATGGCTTAATTAGACTTTTTTTTTTCTTTTTTTTTTTTTTAAGAAATCACAGTTCTTGAGAACTAGAGGTTGGGAAAACAAGGGCTGAGGATTGAATTAGAAAAGGAAAATATTTTTTCTTCAGTACAGATCAGAGGAAACACAACCATTATACAAGCAGAGAAGTGGAAAGAATACAGTTGTTTGGAAGGATTTTCAAGGACAAAAAAACCCAAACCACCCTAACACACAGATGTTCTGTGGGCTGTGCAGCTGCCCAAGGACTGTGGCAGACCAGTCTCTACAGAACCATTCACCTGCAGAGTGCCTTCTTAAATATGCTGCCTCCCAAATTGCGGTGCCTTTGTGTTTAGAGCTCTAGAACAGATAGCCAGGCACCCTTGTACCTAAAAGAACATCTAAATAGATAATTAATTACTTCTGGGTGATGCTTTTCCTATCTTCCAGCAGGCAGTCTACACCAAAGGGAGCTGTGCTTTCCAGGAGGCTCCTGGGTTAGTGCCTACACTGCTCAAAGCCAGGACTTTGCTTCAAACCTCATCCTTCACTTCTGGGACAAAAAGGGGCTGCTCCAAGGCCATGGATCAAGGACTAACCAAGTCCAGGTCAGTTTTGAATGTTCCTGCTCAGGACATGCTAAAGGTAAAAGGATTATTTGCATTTTCTTCTTTTCTTGAGGTAATTTTGTGTCTTATGACTCAAACAACCTACGTGGATTAAAATCATTGGTTTTGATGTTTTTCAAACTTTAAGCCAGAAAAAGGGAGAGAGAAGCTGAGTAAAGTTCTTCTCTTGGCTGTTGTTTCCACCACGTTGGGATAATTATCCTTCCACTTTGCATAATTATGGCATGTATTCCTACATGTGGATGTGTTGGTGAGAGCTGTAAATCTTAACATGTTAGAGATGTCTGGGCTTTGTATTTCTAATCATCTTTTAATGTAACTGTTTCATTTGGGTCACTGAGGGAATATATTTCTCCTTTCTCTGGTCTGACATAAGTTAACAAAGCAGGAGACAAACTGCATCCTCCTTTTTTTGATAAACTGTCCAGCAATTGGATGTAATTCAGAAATAATTTAAAAACTCTTTAACCTCTGGGCAGAAATTTATAATAGTAAGGAAAAGACAAACATTTTTCAATTAAAAAGATTTAGAATCCCTTTCTCTGTAGAACACTAATCTGAAATGACACTGGGGGTAATAGGCCTGGTGTTAGTGCTTCCCCAAGGAAATGTCTTATCTTTTGCACTAAATTAATTGTGTCTTTCTCACACATCCTAAAGCTGTCTGTTCGGGCATTCTGTGTAAGGAAGCTCATGATTTAAAGTTCCTGAGAAGAAAGGCAAAACAAAAGTGTTTAAACAATAATGACCTCTTATGCCCCAGTCTCCACGACCCGTTCTGAAGAGGATAGCATTAACATTAAATCATTCACGTTGCAGGGAGAGTCACAGGGACAAGGTGTGGGAGCAGCCTCCATGTGGGTCAAGTCCTGGAGGCGTGGTGTGCAACAGCACTGCAGTAAATGCCAGGATAGAGTGGGAGTGGGTTGGGATAACATGGAGGTCTGTCAAGGGCACCATTGCAGCGTTCTGCTGGCCAGCCTCCCAGAACAGTTACTACCAGAAATGATCCCTCCTGTCTCCTTGCTGGTCTCTCCAAGACCAGATAATCTCAATGCAGATGCCACATGGGAAGGGTGCTCTGTCCCTCCATGCCAAGGTCACAGAAACAGGACCTTGGTGACCCAGTGCCAACAAGTGCTGGCGTGCTCCTGGTGTGGTTTGCCAGGTGGGATGGAGCAGGGGCTCTTGAAATGGCAGTGAGTGGTGGAGCTGCTCCATCCCACCTGGCAAGCCACGCCAGGAGCAGGGGTTCTTGGCAGTGTGGGTGCAGATACCTCCCAGCCGCTGTGACTGGAGTTTGGTACCGTCCCTGCAGCAGTTTTCCAGCTGAGATGGTAACAAGTCCCCAGAAGCCGTCTTGGCTTGTTCACCATTGCTGCCTTCACCCGGGCAGGAGGGCTGCCCTGGCCTCCAGCTCAGCAGATGTTGTTTGCAGAGCCACTGTTGCAAAAAGTGCCCCATGTGCTGCTCTGCATCACCCTGCTGGTGGCATCAGCTGCAAAGTGCCCTCTATTAATGTCGGGAGATCAGAGCTCGAAGGCTGTGCTTGTCATTGTGGGACATCTTTAATATAACAAGGAAAAAAGGATGTAAAAAGGCATCTCATGCTCCCACAAGCTGTGTAATGGTGATGGCTGGACGAGCTGCTCTGGGTAGAGCTGTTCATGCACAGGATCTGGTCCCAAGACAGAAATTGCCCATATCCCCAGTGAAGTGAAGATAAATTGTATTTACAGCTTTAGATCTTCACTAGGAAATCTGATTTATCTGATTGCAGAATCTAAAAGTTCAACAAAGTGGCTGCCATTGGGGCATGAAAAGTGCATTTACAGGATTATTTTTTGCATTGAAGAGAAGTCAAGCATTTTCTTCTGTATAAAGAAATGTCTTGGACATGAGGAAAAAAAGGAAAACGTTAATCCCTGTGTTACTGATTTGCTATTTTAAAGTAAGTGAATATATCCAATATGTTTTACTTTATTTTAAAAGTAAGAACTGTCAGAAATAAAACTTTCTAAGTCTAGAGTAATTCTTTTTGATTTGGAGCCAGTTGTGGTTATTAATATATTAAATGAACTCAATGTGTTTTGAATTGCTTTGCCACTTGGTTTACTTGGAAACTAAAACCACTTGTAACAAGACAGACTGGTTTTAAGTCAGACCAGTGTATAAGAGCATGTAAAACCAATAGTGCACTTCAGACCATCAAAAAACAGTCTTCTGGACTAGATAAAGGACACTTATAAGAAACCAAACCTAAAGCTCTTCAGGTACTTGAAAAAGAAAAATAATTCTCCACGCTTTCACCTTACGATTTGCACTTAAAAAAAAAACAAACCAAAAAACAACTCCATTTAAAGGAAACTCAAGGGTCAGGATGAGATTTCTGCACGCACTGAGCATCCAGGAGAACTGGTAGGAGCGGACTGGAAGTAACTGGAAGTTTTGCAGCAAGTCTTCTGTAAATCCAGACAGACAAACAGTTTTTAGCCTGCCTAAATGCATGTGGTGGGTGATCTTCCAATGTGTTGCTTCATTTATTTATTATTCAGCATATTTAAGAAGGCACTCTGCAGGTGAATGGTTCTGTAGAGACTGGTCTGCCACAGTCCTTGGGCAGCTGCACAGCCCACAGAACATCTGTGTGTTAGGGTGGTTTGGGTTTTTTTTGTCCTTGAAAATCCTTCCATAAGATGGTTCCCAGGAACTGAGGGAGATGAACTTGGTTTCTTCAAGCTGTCAGATGTCCTTTTTTTTTTCCCGGTGGTTCACTACACATAGAACAGGCTCAGATACTTTTTAACAGGCACACATTTAATTCCATTTGCAAAATGATTGTAAATCTGCCATCAGTTTGCTTGTTCATACCCGTGACTTTAGAAGAACCTGTTACATGTGAGTGGAGATGAATAAATAGCTCCTAACCTGTGAAAATCACTGTGCAGAAATCATCTCTAGCAGAATGAAGCTTGCTTTCAGTACTTCACCTTACAGTAGACTGAGTTTTATTCAAACCAAAGTCTTGAGAGTTTTATTTAGAGCCTGAGCTAAAATCTGTGCTCTTAAACTCTTCATAAAATGCTCGGAAAAATCGAGTTTTCAATACAGGTTTTCAAAACGATGCCTTCATTTTTAGCCAGTGGAAAAGGTTAGACTGAACAGAAGTAAAGGGCCAGATTTATTGAAGCATAAAAACCTGCTCAAATGGATCCCAGGTGAAGTTCAGTCATGAGCAAAGATTTCAGGATTTGGTCATAGTGATAACCTGTGGATTGCTTAGCCATGGACCAAGCTCACTTCTGGGAAGAGTAGGTGGAATCTACCCTGAAATGAAAAAGTTGCTATCCTTCCACCTTCTCATTGCACAATGATCTTTGAATATCACTTTTAATTATGGGCAGCTTTAGCATTGGGATGTGTCAGATAAATGGGAATTTTGTTTAAGTACACGTGTATTGTTAATGGTTTGATCATTTGGCTGTTGTCAGAGGGGAGAAAAACAGCACAATGAGTATTCAAAAACTTCAGTGCTTCATTGTCCCTCCAGTGAGTGTTACAGCAGCAGATCTTGTAGTTCCTCTGGCCTCACCTCCTGACCAATAGATACAATTTCTGCCAGAAGTCTCTAGCCCACTACGAATTATTATAAATTAAATTAACTGCATTTTCTTTTCAATACAGATTCCAGTTGCCCCTGGACTCACTAAGAATGTAAGAAGGAAACACAGTGATGAAGGGACATAAACCCAAGGGCAAGACATAAAGCAGAGGGATATGTATGTACTCAAAATGGTTTATATATGTTTGCTTTGATCTTTAAATGTAAACCTAATGCTTATCACAAGTTAGAAATTGCTTGCCAGAACCAGATTTGCCTTGCACTGTAGCATCAAACTTGAGGCAATGAGAGCAGCATGAAAAATAGCTTGGCAGAATGAAAAATAGCTTCTAAGTTGTTCGTGCCTTGGATTTTTTTGGCTTTTCTTTGCCTGTAGAACCAGAGGTGAACATATTATTCTTTCAAATTGCTTTGATAAATCTCATTCCCTTTAGGATTAAACATTCCTGAACATGTTTGTGCCTCATTGAGCTCTTTCAGAGAAACATAAATTAATTCTTAGCTCAACATTTATACTCGTAAGACCTAATTCCCTTTGCCTCTAGTTATTGCAGCCATGGCCATTTGTGCAGTGACCACACTGTTACTTTCCTGCCTGCTTTGTGCACTTAGATTTTACGTACAGAGATTTGGTGTGGCTCTGACCAGTGGGAAATGACTCAGCAGTGTCCTGCAGGGGTGAGTTGGATGGGTAGATGTCAAACATGGATTTTGGATGCAAATCCAGGACGTCTGTGTGCATTCCGTGTGTGCAAAATCAGGCTTAACCACTAAGTACTTGGCTTTGGGTATCTCAGCTGAATCCAGGCTAAGCTGAACACATAGAGACAAGAGTTAGCACCTCATAAATACTCCCAAATATTTGCAGAGTCATTGGCACAATGGGACTCAGCTCTCCTGAAGTACTTGGGCCACCTGATTTATACTTTTGGAGGGGACCTGGGAAAGCTGAGTAGGGACACAGCAGATGGGGTTTTGTATGGCTACCGTGTGGCTCCTTGGAAGGAGATCTTAACCAGCCACAGTCCTTTTGGTTATCTGGCCCTCTGTCCTTGCAAAATGATTTTCTAAGGTGGCCGAGGTCAAAAAGTAAGAATTTTGTGAACAGCTCATGTTTTATATGATGAGAGTTTGCTGTGAGATGGCTGATCTGAGCCATTCTCCCTTATTCCTGCTTGCCTTTCTAAGAGCCAACTAAATCAAACCTGTATATTTCCACAAGGAGCATCCCAATAAACAGTTCACATGCAGTATTCAATATTTGTGTAGCAGCTTAGAGCAGGGAAACAGGTGACAAAGTGTGTGGACCTGATGCAGACTTGATAGAAGGTGAATTTTTGTCCCAGCAAGCCTTTGTAAAGAATTCAGTGCTCAGGAAGAAGGAAGGAATGATCCATCCCAGCTCAGACAAAGCCTGAAGCACCTATATATTAGTTTAATAATTCATCTTTTCCTATGTAGTCTTAAATTATATATCTTGGTGACATTGAAGTGCTTGAAAGAGTGAGATTGCACACCAGGTAACATGATCAAAAATATCAAGTGAACAAGAAGAAAAGCACATTTTCTGCTTCAGATAATGGCTATTTTGGAATGAATGAGACTTTAAAAAAGGCTATCTGCTTTTTCTTTCCTGTGTCACATAAAGAGATCAGGATTTCTCTGGTTGAGGAACGAGGCTTTCTGTGTGGTACTGAAGTGTACTGTACAGTACTGAAGTGCTGAGGTGCAACAAAAGCAGTCTACAGATGTGAGATACATCTGATTTGCCTTTTACATTGGACCTGCTGTTTGGCTGCTGAACAGCCCTCCTGTAATCGGACGTATAAAATTACACCCTCATTTCCTTTAGTGACAGGGAGATTGCTAAAGGAGGTCTCTGCCACACTCACTTTAATTTAGATGATCATCCAAATGTACAGATGTTTGTTCCAATCTCCTCCACTAAAGGAAGTGGGACTCTATGATCGTGCTACTGTGACATTTCCAGTACTCTGGACAGGGCAGGATCCATGCAAAAATGCTCTTCCTTGCACTGCAGGTTTAACTCTGGCAAGGAGTGCAAAAAAAAAGGGAAAATATATTAAAGTAGTCTGCAGGTTTTTTTTCCAAGTGGCATGATTTGGGGATTTAAATAAGTTTACACTATCTGCTCAAATTAATATATACATTTCCAACTTGTGTGTTATATTTTTGCATAGTATGGATCTAATTAAATTTGCAAGCAGATAAATAATTCCAAATGAAGTTAGACAGAGGTGACCCATAATACTCAACTTGAGTGCTTTCATAGACTGGCTTCCTATTAGATTTCATGTAGTCATTTTAGAATTTAACAGTGCCAGTGACTTTATTTTCATACTTAAGAGTTACTCCCTGCCATTGGTGCTTTTTAACTAAAATAAATTCAGTCACATTTCTTTTCCATCTATTATCAACTCTTAATGTATTATATAGTAAAACTGACCTCCTAAACCTTCCCAGGTGAAAACCAACTAAGCAAAACAAGCTAAGAGCAAGTAAAGGTGATTTCAATTGCAGAGTTTTCTGGCAGTTTAGTTCTGTTGCTTTCAGAATTATATCTGTGGTATTATGGTCCTTAAAAAAATTGAACAAAACACTATAACCAAGTTGAAAAAGTTCAGCAAAAGCAAAACTTAAGAACAAACAGGCTGTTGAAAGCTCCATAACTAAAATGGTTCAAGTGTCCTCTAAGAAACTTTGTTCTGGTGTTCACATACATCAGCTCCCCTCTTACAACTGTATTTTTGGGAAAAAAAAACTAAATCACCATTTGGGAGCTGTATTTCCTCAGGTAACATTGGTAAGGCCCATAAAATCCCTCCCGCTTAAGCCAATGTAATCTTGTGAAATCTATAGGCTACCATGAAGCATATATAAAAATGTGGTGCCTGCACAGGCCTTTGTGTGGTGAATGCCAGAAGTACCACTGTGTACAGGACATATTTTTAATATTGTTGAAAATGGAAAAAACCAAGCTCAGCCAGATTTGTGCCCCAGGCTTGGAATGTGAGCACTGACAACCTCTGTCGGCTGCGTCCAGCAGCGGAGGACGGGGAGGTCAAGAAGTGCACAGGCTGTCAGTGGCTCCTGCGTGCCCCTGGCTGCCCTCATGTCTGGCTGTCATCTTCCTGACTCCTGTGTGTGGGAAGAAAGCATAACATTTTAGTTAAACAGAGAAAACTGAGTTTCAGAAAGACCAGCACTTCCCTCCCCGGTGCTGGAGGAGGAGCAAGTGATTCCACCCACAGCCCAGCCTTGTCTGTCTATTTCTCTCTCTCCCCACTGAAGGTAGAGGGAGGTGGGATGGGAGGTTAAACCAGGTGCTGCTTTTTTATATGGTTAAATTAGGAAAAATGAATCTACCTTAGCTGACTTCCCCAGCAACACGCACAACGGTTAGCTGGGGCATGATTAACTATTCCATCTAATTACAGATGTTGTAACAATGGCTTTTGTCCTGCTGGATGACTATGGAAGGAAAAGACAAAGAAAATTAGGCTCAGCAGACACAAACAATAAGGGGGTGGGTTTTGGTGCTTAGTTGGTTTTTTTAACCTGTTAAAAAATCAATGTGTTCTGCTTGTCCCAGAATGTTATTCTCAACCAAAATCTAAGTTTTGAAAATTATAAATTGTTTAGCTCTTTCTGTCTTCTAATTGCTTAATTTAGTTCAGTTCCAACTCTAGAGTTCTTTATGAATTATATAAGGGAAAAGAAATCTTTCAGCCCTGAATTGAAACACCCTCCCTCAGTGCTGCTTCTTCTGTGGGCAGTGGTGCCATTTGTACAAGAGAAGTAATGGATGAAAATGTGATCCAGACTTAGGACTAGTGACATCTCACACTGACACAGTGCCTTGAGAAAACAATAGGATAGGCTGGCACATCAACTGTAACAAATTAAAATAACCACGATAAATACCTAAAAATGCCACCATGTATTAATAATGTATCACCAATGAATCACTGCAATTCCCACCTCCTTGAATTTCAGGAAAGAGCTTTGATTTTCCTCAAGGGCCTCCCTTATAATAGCGGGGCAGCTGAGATTGATCAATAAGCAAGGCAAGCCACAAGTCCCCTGGTTCCAGGCTCCAGCCTGGATCTGCTGTGTGTGATCCCAGCAGCCTCCCAGAGCCAGTGGCAATTGCTGTTTGCAGCAGCAGGGCATCTCCAGGGTGCAGGGTCTGCTCTGAGCATTTCCAGGTTTATGTGGAGGTTCCAAGTTCTACAGCAATGCAGGACAAAAGCTCAACCTGCATATTGCAAAGTTCACGTGGAGTTTGTCTGAGGATACTGTGATCAGTGCAAAATTGAGAGGTTTTATAGTTGAGACACAATTAAATCATAACTATCTTTTTCGCAGAATGAACTTTTACTGCTGAAGTGACTGGCTGGGCTCCAGGCACACTGCCACCAAGGAAGAGGCATTCCTTAGTTCTCTGCTGGTGCTTCAGTTCTCTCTGGCTTAACAGGATGGAGTCTGGCCTGCAAAGTTATCATTATAATGTCAATATAAATATAATTACATTTTCTCCAGTAATGGAATTAGCGCCAGTAGGAAACAAAATCATTTTAGGTTTCTCCTGCTGTGTTTGTATGAGCTTGGGGTCTAACTGGCAACCAGGGAAATTTGGCCTTTGTGCTCAAATAATGCAATGCTGTGCTTTCCATTTCGAGATGAAATTACTGCTAGTGGGATTTATGCCGTAGGAAAAGAATTTCTGTTGCTAAATCTTTTGGTAGTTGAGGCTGCTTTGTCTCACCACATAAAGATAGTTATTTACATGGCCTTGCATACACAGATGCACAGCCAGAGCTTATGTGTATGTGTGAGTGTTGGTTTGGGATGGCTTTTTAGGAACATTAGTGTGCTGTGAATCATTGTAAGTGCAGTTTTTATGGAAAAGAATATGAGCTTCCTGGTACCTATTCCCTGTCTCTCTGAGTTCATTTTCTAAGATTGTGGAGGTAGATGAGGGATCTCAGCAGTAGGCCTGGGATGCTGCTCCCTACATCTCCTTATTGGAGACCCAGGCAGGCCGTGCTAAGGATTTCCTGGCAGGCCATATGCCCACATTTTTCCTGGTGAAAGCAAGGACTGGGTGTAGAAAAGGGGAAAGGCATGGTTAACCAAAGGCTTGTATTCTGTGCTTTAATGTACAAGTCAGTTGGGAAATAAATGAATCACTAGAGATTCCTGGAGCATTTCTTGTGCATCAGGAAGTTGGCTTTTCCCTCAGCATCACGGAACACACAGAATTAGCTTAGAGTGATGGTGAAGAGCTAATTCTCCCTGTAATTGTACCTCCTGTGGCAATATTGCAGTGTTCCCAAAAATGGTCTCAAATGAGATAAAATCAACAAACTGAAGCAAATTTCTCTTACATGTAGCCTTAAGCCTTTGTTCAAAGAAATCTGAAATTATACTGCAGGATAAATATTCCAGCTGCTGCTTCAGCAGTGTCCCACTGTAGTGATTTAGAGCAAAGCTTCCATGAAAGCAGTGGGAAATTTGTGCTGAGTCTTGCCTGGCCAGCTGGATTCCAGGTGCAAATCAAGCCCTTGTGCTGCCCTTATTCAGGGATAACAGTACAAATAGGGTGAGGGGAGGCTGGCATTTTAGGACAGATCAGAAGGGCACTTCTGAAGCAAATGTCCTAATTTCTCCCACTTACCATGCTTTTCCTGCACCTCAGCTCAGAGCATAGGAACTGGGGTTTTGGATGAAACCAACATCAGAAAGGTACTCCAGGAGGATAATTACTGTGCTCCGGCCAGTTAAGGCATGGGCCAGACTGGAAAATTCAGCCACATGTACAGAATGGATGTGGGGTCCCCAGTACCAGCTCTGGATCTGCTTCTGTTTAGCTTTCCAGTGTAGATGGAGCCATCTGACACCCAGGTAAAACAGCACTAGTGCACTACAGACTCTCATTTTGAGTAAATTGGAAATTTAAATAAGTACTAGAAACCTTAAAATAATATAATGCTCATCCCCAGTGACTTAAACTCGAGGCTTTCAACCCCCTAGCAGTTTCCTTTTTCCCCTCCTCAGCTGAAGACGTAACTCTGCTTTTGAGACTCTCCACTGCCATATGCATGTTAAACCAAACCTCTTTTTCACTATGATTTACATGCCAAATGTGCTTATTTACTCCTAGGTAGAATTAATCTTGTCTTTAATTACTTTTATAGCAATTACATGCTTTTAATCTGTGGTTTAGTGATCTATTATTTACAGCTGCAGTGAACAAAATACACATAGGCTGGGGGAAACGCATCCCTTGTGTAGGTGGCTGCTGTAGGCCCTTTTTAAATTATAAAGCCTCATGAGTTAATGCCTAAGTAGTTTTTAGGATTTGAACAAATGAGCACATTTCAGTCAAGGACATTGTTGGCAACTCCTTATTGAAAGTGTAAAGAGGGTAAAGCCCCAAAAAACTTGTCCCAGAAAAGTTAAGATCACATACTTTCAGGATTGTGTTCAAACACTCTGTACTGGTTTTAATCTTCCTCTTGTTTTTCTCTCATTGCAAGTGGGTCAAATTACTCAATTTAGGATAGGATAAATTTATTCACAAACTTTTTAGGTATCTGGATTTAAAGTTTTAGTTGGACTGACTTCTAGTGTGCAAAAGCTGTACACTTGTATTGCTCTTTCCTCCTGAACATCTGAAGATGACAGCATTAAAGAATTAATCCCCAGAGCATTGTTATCCTCTTCCAACTGATGGGGCACAAAGAGGTTTGATGGCTTCTTCAATACACTGTGGTAAAGCTAGGAAAGGAATCCAGATGTCCTGGTTCCTCATCCTGTCCCTGAACCACAAACCACACGTCCCTGCCTTATTAGCGACAATCACAGCACATGAAAACAGACTATTTATATCTAAATATTTCATCTGTTCTCACTCACTATTCCCTAACTCACCAATGTAATTATGTTGGCAGGGCGACAATCTCTTTTTTCCCAGTAAGAGCAAACAGATTGTTAGGTTTTCTGCTGAGATACAAGCTGCACAAGAAGAACTCCCAAATAAATCAGATCAAAAGGACCATGTTCTCATTGAAACATCCTTGGGCAGGCAGCATGGGAGACAAGATTTCGTAACATCTTCCTCGGCTGACTCGAACAGCTGCATTAAAAGCACTGATCACAAAAGGTTAACTTTGAAAAGAATATTAACCCAGAATAGGTTTAGCCAAAGAAAGAAAAAAAAAAAAAAAAAGCAATAAAAAGGGGCTTTGGAAGGTTCTGGTTTTTGAATGTCATGTGATATTTAACAGTCCTCAGAGTTTGCATAACAAGCAGCTTTGGATAGAAAAATAAGATGATCTGTGCAAAATAAGTCCAAGATTCACATTTCATAAATATTGTTACAAGTTGGTTAGGTGATTACACATTCTCTGATTAGCAAAAATGATGCTTGTTGTGGTAAAACACCTGCTTCCATGTATGGGAATATCAGTGCATCTTGGGCGGAACACAAAGGTCCTTGAGAACTTTGCTGCTGAAGTCAGAGACACCACGTTTCACTCTGTTTAAGGCAAGCACCTCATAGGTCTTGACACTGCTTGGGCTGCCTCATCCTGAAGTGGCAGCTACAATCTATGTCTCCTGTGCAGACATTGTAGACAGATAATGTGCAGAACCGCATCCTTTTCATTTCCCAGCGACACGCAGACGCGAGGTTGTGTTTGCGAGCGTGTACACGACACGTGCGCTAGTCCTGCTCCATGGGATACCACCGTTTATTGCCATGAAACTTCAGGTTCCTAATTCCAAGCAGACTTAGACCAAAGGCTGAGAGCATAACATGGATTCATAATGTTCAGGTTTCAAAACACAATCACCAATTAACAAGAATGTTTTGGCTGGGATTTTTTCTCTGCTGACCACGTGCTTCCGAATGTAACCCTGAGAAATCTCCCCAGTAGTGGAACATGACCAGTGGTATTTGAGAACAGTGGAGGGCGAAGGCAGCTAAAGAGCTTCGTGTTTTCATCCATTACTAAATCAGAAACTCTCCACTTTGCATATGCTCTTCTGTTTTCTCTTGGCCAGGGTTTGGTGACTCGGTACAGCCCCACTACAGTTCTGAAACCCTCTGTTTAATACCACGAGTGAAATGGGCACCATAACCTCTGTGTGGCCCTGGAGCTGCACAGGAATGATTTCCTGCTCTCTGCAAAGGAAGATGCCTTCAGATTCTGTTAAATGATAACAAATAAGGAAAAGGAGGCCTCCCCTAGTTGTAGCAATCCTATCCTTCCCACTGGGCTTTCCTAGAGGTGGCAGAGTTGAAACTTGCAGGTTTTATTTTCAGAACGTGGTCATTTCTCATTTTAAAGTAAACAATCCTTGGTTCCCATGTATTATTCAAGTAGAGAGAAGTGGGTATCCAGTGCACAGATAATCAAACATCCAGCCTGCACCCGACAACCTTCTCAAATCGCTTGAGAAACTTCCCTATTGCTGTTGTTATCATTCTCCATCCACTTCCTCCAATTATCCAACACTTCAAACATCATATCCCATGTTTTCCCCACAGCTGTGGGGTGAAGCAAGCAAGGGTTGTGTTCCTTCCAGCTCCCCTAGCAGTGCTTGCCCACAGGAGAAGAGAGGGAGCTGCACAGATGTTGCTGGTATCACATTAATACAGAAATAACCTGTTGAAAGTAGATTTGTTTTCAAACCTTTCAGTGAGAAAATATCAGTTTCAGAGAGAGGAATTAATGATTTTAACCTGCCTATCAAGCTCTTTCATTGCCAGCATGTAAAATCGTTATTGGTGTTTCAAGCTGCAAGTAGTAATGTTGAGGGTATTTTCACTGCTGCCAAAACATTTACATGAAGCTGCTATTCAGATCAAATTATCTTGAAACTGCAAAGCGTGCGTGGATTCCAAATTATTCAACTTGGAGAGATTGTTGCATATTGAAATTACACAGCAGAAACCAGCAAAACACCACGATTGCTTCAAATTCACAGGGATAGCAAGAATAGCTCTTTTAAGAACTCTTCTCCTTAATGCAGTAATGAAACAGACACAGGCTTTGGCTATGTTTAAACCAGTATTTCACCACCAGAAAACCCCCTCTTTGAGGCAGGCTGAGTGGTTCTGGCTCTTGCTTCCACCGCCTTCAGACACGGACAGCTCAAAGAGAACAGGGGTGTGGAAGTGATGCACCAGGAAACTAAAGCACAGAGAGTAAAGAGCTGTGACTATTTGGGGAATGACAAACCAAAAATATGAATTCCAAAAGCGCAGTAAACTTTCAGAGGTGCTCAGTGCTGGTAGGATCCTATTAACTACCTCACATTTACCTTTCAGGAACATACCAGTTACAGAAAAGACTCCAGAATATCACCAAAAAGAGGACTGGGCAATTTCAAGTCTTTGATGAACCATTATTTGAGGTATTTTGATGTGCTTTCCTTTGCATAATGTTCCAAACAAGATGTTGCTTCTTAGTAAGGATTCTGTGTTGCAATGAAAGAACAATCTGGCCACGTTAAAGACATCCCTAAGAAAAAAGTGCTTCCCTCAAAGAACCTTAAAGGTGATTTTCCAAGAATCACAGAAAGGACTGTCTAATTTAACATCGGAGGTGAGGGGTCATCTCTCTCTAGCAGAGAGGGAATGGACAGATGAAAACACGAAATGCAGAAAAATCTTAGAGATAAAACTAAAAAACTTCTAACTGCTGTCAGAAAAGAGTTGGCAAAGAAAAGCAAGGGCTGTAGGAAGAGCTCACCTGTGAGGAATATTGAGTATGGCACTGGAGCAGGGGCCTTTGCCCTTTCAGTCACTGACAATTGGAGATTACCATCTAAAACTTGTGTGTTTTTTCCCTGCAAGTTTGTAGTTGATTTGTTCCCATTCCTTCAGAGAAATATCCTGAAAAGCAACAAAAAAAGCAGTAGGGTAAGACAGGTTGCCCAGATGTGGTGGGGAGTGCTCAATGGGTGTTTGTCTGCAACAGGAAATAAGTGCCTGTGTGCTCTGCCACTGTGGTGCATTTTATCAGGGCATAAAATCACCGTGATTTCAGCATTGGCCTGATCAACACATACACTCTGCACTGGTGGGTGTCCTGTGCATAAGTCACAGATGAGGCATCCTGTTCAGAACAATCTAATATGCTTCTCTGGGAACAGGAAAAGGAATTAAAGAAAGAGCCGTATTGGGAAGAAAGAAATACTAATGATCTCTTCAGGGGCTCTGCTTTTTCCACTTCTTCTAATGTGCACGCAGTGACAGCTCTGTGAGTAGAACATGCAGAAGAATGTCCATGAGCTTACACAGTATGCACATTTCAAAGCAATCTGCAATACCTGTTCTCTGTTGCATTCAGATGAACTGGGATTTTTTTCCTGACAAGACCTAAGGATTGAGGTTTGCACATCTTAGGAAAACACACTTCTGCAGTACCTCTGACATAGTTTGTCTGGCAATGCTCTTGATGTCACCTGGGAGAAGAGGGGCACAAGGTTTCCCACATTATCTCCTTTCTTGCCAACCCTTGAGGCTTCCAGGAGGGGGATATCTCTTTGTTCTCCACCTTAAAGAAAAAGAAATCTGAATTAGTGGCTTTGGTTCAGTAGGGCATTTCAACACCTTGTTTAAAGCATCAGATGGGCTCCAGTGAGTACAGGAAGTGTGGGGGCAGTCAGAATGACACAAGCACATATGTAAATATTTCCCTGGATGAGGCTTCAAGTTGCATTTGGGAAAATGTGAAGTTGTATAAAGAAAAGAACACGTCCACTCCTTTTCTTTTTTTTTGTTTTCAACAGTACTTAACTGCATTTTTCTCAAAGTAGGGATGTGTGAAAAACTGCACTGTTGTAGATAAAAATATATAAAATGTGGTAGATTAAAGATTTGGAAATTTAATTTCTCAGGAGACCTTTTCCAGTCTAGACTCTATTGACATATCCTGCCAATTTGTCTGGTCTCCCTGCGAACACAACATTTGATACTGTAGGCAATGCAAAGATCTCTGATAAGCTTGCTGCTTCCTGCAGCACTCTGTGTTCACAAAGAACTTCTTAAATACAACTTTCAGCTTCTCTACATCACCCCTATTCTGCATTTTTTTTCACCATGTGCTTTCATGCTTCTCCTTTTTGCACCCTGGGCCTTCATCCCATGGGGGGACCATTCTCAGCTTCCAAATCTCCTGTGAGGACAAGGCATCTCTGAGCTCACACCTCCTCATCCAGCTCACCCTCTGCCTGCTGGATGCTCGCTGCTGAACTGGGAGGATTTGGTTGTGATCTTGCTCGTTACCTGTCCTCACCCTTTGGCAGTTTGTACTTGGATAGGAGCCACAGGAGGGAAAGGTGAACCTAAGGAATTAAAGATGTTTCCACCAGAAAGACTCCAGAAACAAAGCTGATCTTCAGGGGGTGATGCTGACTCATTAATGGTACTTGTTGCAGTGCCTTTATTGCTTTTTAGTTAAGCACACAATGCAGCTCTGTAATTAAGCCACAGGCATAATACGGGACGGAAGTCACATATGGCTTTTTTCCTTGTTTTTAATTTTCTTTCTTGTAGTTATTACTAGGCCCACTAGACATGAAGAACAGTTGTGCTTGAATTTTGGTATTTTAGATTAATCTGTAAAATTCATGGTGTTTCCTGAAAATAGTATCTTTCTTGCAAGTTAGATAAAGCACATTTTTTCTGAATGCCTTCACTAGTCCAGATATTTTGGATTGAAAAAGAAAGGCAGGAATATTTGGAATTCAAATTTTAAAATGATCTGGGAATAGGAGAAATCTACAAGCCTTGAAATTTAGGGAGACCACGCCAGTCATCCACAAGGCAAGCCATCTCTGTTTGGAAGTGTATTTACACCCTCACCTATGAGTAATGAAGGAAGCTGAGTTCCAAGTCAATATCCAGGCCTGCTTAGGCTGACTTTATGTGCAGAACCTATTATAGGATGCCAGTGAACACCCAGAGGCCTACTTCAATTTTCATCATTCAAACATGCTGGCGTTAAGAAACGCCCTGCACATGCTGTCTCATCTCTGCCCCTCAGCATTCCTGAAATTCTGTGTTCAATCATGGTGTTCAGTCATCTGAGTAACCAAGAAAGGAAGAGCAGCTGGAATAAGCTCTGTATCTTGGTGCTGCAGAATCAACTGGCTGTTTAAAATTTATTAGGATTCAGTTTTTTGCCACAGAGGCAATAAAGAATGATTCCAGCAGGCTCAGAGACCTGCCTCTTACAGAACCTGGCACTGGCCTCAAAACAAATTCGCAAACCCCTCAAAAAAGGCATTCTTTTAGGAATATGTGTTTCTCTACCTTGATCTTACCAAGGGGTAGAAATGTTCACGTTTTCTTTAGCAAGGATGTAATGTGGCTTCCTAGGAATAACTTGAATGTATCCTTGTGTGCATCTAGCATGAAGAAATGCTTCACACCTTACAGATTTCCTCTGGGAATCTTGCTTCCTCTGGCTGATAGCAAGTTTCCTGTAAAATCGGTTTGTACTACAGATGCAGAGGAGTCTTTGTCAGAAAGAAATTCCTTCCAAACCATGGATAATCATTATCCACTCTGAATTACCTAATTATCTTTTGGGGGTTTTATTTATTGTGCGGAAAAAGAAACAAGGAGTTTTCTTGCCAGCTCCCTCAGAAGTGGCCTAAATGCCCACTGTCTGAGGGAGATCACAGGCTCAGGCCGCTGTCCCATTGTCCAGCTGGATGCCTGCAATAGCCTGGCCCCATAAAACAGACATTTAGCTGAACAGAAGCAATTAGCCCTCTATCGTGGCCCCTGCTCACAATAGCAAAACCAGCTGATGTTCCCTTAACTTGAAACAATGGGAGGACAGGCATGGGCTGTGGAACTCTTACAAGCGCAGTAACTCCTTCCAGAGGGGGACCGTGAGAAAGTGAAGCCTGTAAAGAGCCTTTCAGTGGATGAACTCCTGAACAGTCTTTTATCCTGTGAACTCATCAGTCAGCTGTCTGTGGGTGCAGCTCTCTTTAGAAAACCCCAGTTCAACTGCAACATGCCAGTTCGTAGTGATAAACCTTTCTGCTGAATGATATTCTGTCTCGGCGCTGTGTTCACCCCAGTATGGATTTATTCAGCAGCATCTTTTCCCTCCAGCCCTCTTTCACATTCCTTGCTGTGCTTGTTCCTCTTCCTAATGATCTGGGAATAGCAATGACCACTGATGAGAGTGTGGCAAGAACTGAATGTTGCTCCCAACAATGGCAATGAGGCTTCACTTAAGATTCGGCTGCTGAGAAAATTCCAGCAAAGAAGCTGATGAGCTCAGAAATTCAGCCCTTCCATATGAATCCAGTAATTTACTTCCTTTTGACTACTTTCTCCTCCACCTAGTTGGAATCTTGCCACCACCCCAATCACTGGATACCCAGAACTCAGCCCCTGCTAGCAATAAGGCTGTGTTCAATAAATGACCGCTCTTTAAAGCTGTGTACAGCACTGTGCCCCTTCCCACCTGGAATGTTGTCCAAGCACCTCCAGGCAATAGTTCATCCCTTGCAAGTTTGAAACTCTTTGAAACCACGAGGCCTTTGCTCATGGCAAGGCAAAGTTAAGTTCGGGAAATCAATCCACAGTAAATAGAACTATCTACTTCATTCAGCACCTTTGGCAACAGTCCAATGATTTGGTTTCCAGCTGACGATGTGAATTTCCTGTAGGCACACATTCCTTATGATCATCGTTTGTCCTTCCCCTTGTGCTAGATTTCCCTGTAGTTCAGCACAGTTTGGATACCACAGCTCCAGAGGTGTGACTCCTGCCTGGGCAGGCCTTTTGCCAGCCAGCTGCAAATGAATATTCTGTTGCTTTCGGAATCTCCTTCCTAAAACCCATCCTAAAATCAAATTGAGTAAGGATTTTCAGTGAATATCATAGAATGGTTTGGATTGAAAGGGATCTTTAAAGACCACCTAGTCCAACCTCCAAGATGTCTCACTTCTGCTGCTATTACCATGGTTTGTATTAAAAAAGCCTTTCCTTTGTTCAGCCCCATCGTGGATGTTTCCCCATCATGTCTACTCATTAAATCTTTTGCAAGGACTAATAGAGAAGCCATCCCAGCATAGGATACTGAGAAGACTGGCAGGACTTTGTGGTCATTGAAATGTAACTATGACATCTCCCCAAAAGTGCCACTGGAAGAATGAGGAGTGAAATAAAAGAAGGGCCACTACATTTATTAACAAGCAGATGGTACCAGAGAGCCCCTACCCCTGGATTATCTGTCCATCCAGGGACCTGGGTAAAACAACCAAACAGATTTACTGGTTTTATGGGCATTCTTCTCTTGCTCACCAATAGATGGGAGCAGAGATTTCTCTAGTCATTAAATTTTCAGGCTACAGCACTTGCAGTTTTTTGTAGACTATGAGGGGCAAAAAAATAAAACCAAACAATGACAATATAGCTCATTCACATGTCCACAGGGAGAAGGATGTTGTTGTGTGTAGTAGCATACAGATGAGGTTTGTAATGGGAGTCAAATGGAAACCAGGAGTCAGCACTCTTGAATTCTTTGACATTGGAATTCTCTGGTTTGGTATCTAGAACTGGTCAGAGGTATTGAATAAGTTTACAACCCCTCATTGTTATTTCCCAGATTATAAGTGTGTTTCTCTTGGATCCAAGCCTTTACAAAAGCAATTAAAAGTGTCCTAAACTTCCATTCATTTTTCTTACGAGATCAAAGAGGAAAAGCTGTCCAGATGTAAATGGCTAAGCCTCTAATGAGATGATCAGTGAATTGTTTCTCTCTTGTGTTAGAAGCATTTAAATTACAATATTGCACTTAGGGCACTCTGCACTTCTGACTTGTATAGCAGGATCCCAGCACCTAACACAAGCCAGACAAATAACTTCAGCAATTAGCTTTCAGCATAGGTCCCTGCCCTCTGACCTCTCCTGTTCATCAGAGGAAAGCCAAATGCTTTGTTAAACAATATTAATCGGGCCTGGCACTCTTCTAGGGCCGGGCACGTCACAAACAGTTTCTAACAGCAAGAAGCTGTTTGCAAGGAGCAAAATCTCGTGTATTTTCTGCCCAACAGGAGCCTGACTCAGCCATACTGGAGGTGAAGCGAAGCCTGATCTGTTTGGGAATGGTAGCTCAGGTGCCACCTGTGTGACACTGTCAGGACTCCTCTGAACTGCCAACAAGGGAGAGGAGGACCAGTTTGCATAGCCTGGGGTTGGTTGGTTGGTTTGTTTGTTGGGGGGATTTTTGATTAATTCCCTCCATTCCTGCATAAATATTTTGTGCAAGCATAGTAGGAATACAAATTTAAGTGCCCCTGGAGCTACCTGTAAAGACAAGGGTTGGTGGGACAAAGAGTGAAGAAAACCTCTGTCCTGCCCAGCTGGTGAGTAGGTGTTTTGGGACATGGGCTGGTGTTTACAGCGTGTCAGTACAAAGTGGAGGTGAGCTCACTATGAGGTGCTGCCAGGGAATAGCAGCAATATCTGCAGAGGCAGAACTTGGTGCTGAGGCAGGAAGAGAGGATTTCCTCTGTGCTGCCCCTCCTCTGCACCTCACCCCAGGGGCCCTCAGGTTGGGCAGCAGTGGGATATAACCAGGGAGATACTTTGCCTGAACTTCTGCCGGGTTCCCAGTCAAGTCTTTAATTGCTTATTTGTTTTTCTTTCACCGATGTTCACTATCATGTTCATAATTTAGAGCTGAAACTTCCAGAGACAAGCAGAAGGTAGGAGCATCAGTAGGTTTCATGAGAGGGGCATCCAAGCTCCTGAAGAGAGCCTAAAGAAAATGTACTTACCTAAACTAATTCAATCTTTTTTTTAAGAGATTTCTTCTTTATGTTAAAAGTGAGTTTACCACCCTTCCTATGAACCTACCTTTGCAAGACATAGAAACCTTCCAGAGTCTTGATCTTGTCCCAGGGTGTGATGTTGGCTTTGAACAGCATTTCTTAGCTTTTTTCTTGTCATTTTCTTTGCTCAAGGGGAAAGATCTCTCCAGCTCCCTTTCATGGCAGGGCTTCTCTGAAGCAAGGGTCTAAAGTGATTTTTTTTTTTTTATTTTGGCAGTAATCCTACAGATACCACTACACTTAACTTTCACAGCTAAAGTAGAAGTTGCCAAGAGCTCTGAAAAAAAAATAGAGTAAAACAAAGGCAGCCGACTGCATGCCAACTTTGGAAGTTAAAAACTCTGATTTGTAGTTTGGGTGTGTTCCAACTTTATCAAAGCCGTGCCTTCATTCTAGTAATAAGCTCCGCTAAAAACCAAACTCCTCTATGTAAAACTGACTTTTGACTTCCTAATTTAACAGTAATAGCAGCCTTTCTGAAATGATAGTTTCTGTTAGTGATGAGTTAAAAATTAAAATTCAAACCTTATCCTGCAAGAGGGAGCAGTTTCACACATTTTTAGGCTGCTTATGGCAAGATGGGGGAGGAGTGCTGCAAAATCACCCAACAAAACATCAAATTAAGATGCCATTAAGGATGCCGGTGCTCCCTGCCTTGTGTGCCCCTTCTGATCTGGAGGCCAGCAAAAGCCCTTGTGAAACTCGAGTGCAGAGGCTGCCCCAGTGCTGTCCACAAGGATGTGAGGAGGAGCTGCACAGGGGCCGGGCTGCCCCGCTCGCAGCACGCGTTTCCCCTCCACTCCCAGGGCATTCCTGCTGCTCTGCCAGCCAGCTGCTGGCTCCAGGCCCAGCCTGGGCTTTGCACTCAGGGGATTTGGCTTTGACAGCCCCATGTCATTGTGGCTCTACATGATCAGCTCTTTTTGTTATAAGCCACGGACTTCAGATAACAGCGGTGAAAAACAATTTCAGGTGGAAGCAGCACCCTGGGTACAGGCCGAGACAGAAAACATTCAGAAAAAACAAGTATTTTTTATTTCTTATAATCACTTGCATTACAGCAATCAAGTGTTGAGTGGTGTTTGGTGATAACTTGCTCTGCAGGAAAGACAAAGTGAAAAAGAACAGAAAGAGAGGGTTTTTCTGCATTTCTGATAAACCTGTAGTTATGGCCTTCAGTGACAGATTTGCCAACAGCAAAGAGTAAAGACAAATATCTGCAGTCTCAAGTGTCTGGAAGCAAACTCACACATGCCTTCATTGTACTGCTTTTGTTTGCAGAACCTTTCCATCTGGATGAGTAGCAGGAACAGGAAAGCATCTGAAGCTTGGAAAACTACCATACTGCTGTCTATAAAGCACTGATAGGATTTTTATGTGGAGCCCTGAAGAGAATGACATGCACTGCTTTTTTGGTTTTTTTTTTTTTTTGCCAAATCCAAGAGCTCAGATGTTTGCAAGCAAAACAAAATAAACTCAGGCATTGAAACTCCTTCCTGAAATGTGTCTGGTGGGCGATGCCATGGCACGTCCTCCCCCAGCACATGCATTGTGCACGCTTGGGCTGTCCTGGGCACTGCTGCAACACTGCTAATGGCACCCACGGCACAAAAGAGAAGGTAATTAGCAGAGAATGATTATTGGTGCAGCTAGAAAGTAGATAAGTAATCTTTTGGGTTTCAGACCATTGCCTCAGTGTTTTCAAACCAGCACCTAATCTTCCCAGACCCCACTCCATGGCTGTTCCTTTCTTCCTTTCTTTTCTTTCACCCCTTTTTTGCAGGGACTGTGGCTTATTCTGATTCACTCCATTTCTTTCTTCTCAAACAGCCACAGGGCAGGCTCGCTGTTGCCAGGGATATGGTCAATGCATGTGACATCGTGCCACCAAAAACAATCCCGTTTATTTCTGGTGTGATGGTGCTGAAATCGGCGCAGCCAGGCTGGGAGCAGGACACCTCAGTCAGCCACGAAATTTTGTGAAAAGAATTTTCTGCAAAGGAAGTGTTCTTAGAAAATAGCTCGCAGGGAGAAATGTGCAGGTTTTGCTTGTAAAGTGGTTGTTGGCAAAGGTTTCCTTGCCAAAGTCCAGCCAGAGTATCAATGAGGGATGGTAAACACATGCCATTTTGACTAGAAATTAGAAGGCTACATAGCACTGTGGAAAATATTAGACTTTCTTCTTCCCCTGACCTCAAAGAGCCTGTTAGGAGATTAAGAATCTCCAGCTCTCAAAGATATGGCTGTTTTACCGAAATTCAGTTAATGAAGAATAATATTTTGGGAACAAGAGAAAACACCTCTGTAGCATGTGGAGTGTTAGGAATAGATGGAAAGTTGCCTGTATAAACAGTTCAGCAACTCTGGGATGAATTATAGTAGCATTTGTATGCATGATTGCCCATCTGTGTAAAACAAGACGTGCAGTCACACACAGGAATGATGTGCAGGGCAGACCTGTGGGGCTGATATTAACGTGCTCCAGAACAAGACCTGTCCTGCCACATCTGAGTTTGACCCAAGGAAGTTGAGAGAAATCTAAATAAGTACGTAAATAGAAGAAGAGGCCTCACAGGGAGGAAACTCAAAAGTATGCTATCTGCATCTGTGTTTCTGGGTTTGGGGTTTATTTAGACTCAAGTCAGATTTTGGACTGTTACTTCTCCACTTGAAGTTTTTTTGGCAGTTCCAGGAGGGCTGAAGGCTCAGATCCAGCGGGTTCCTTGCAGCTGCGTGGCCCAGCACAGGCCACGGGCACTGGCAGGGTGTGGGGAGCTGCAGGACTTCAAACCAGGGATGCTGTCAGGAACTCAGCTCCCCTCTAGAGTACCAGCTGTGAAATGTCAACACCACCTTCCTCAGAGAACACGATTAATTAAACGAGGCCTAATTAATTAGTGTCAGGAAAACAGATGTAGCAATTATGGCAGAAGTAAACAAATGTACATATTGTAAATTGTTCTGCAAAGGATTTGTTCTGGAATCCCTGTGGCCCTTTTCACTCCTCCCCACGATGCTATTGGGAAGGCCATCAGGGAAAATGTAGAGATAAACTGCAAATTGATGAGGAACTAATGTACTTTTATAAGTTTATATCGCAGGAAAACAATCAGCAAACTGACTGCTTTATTAACCCCTTGGGACTTGGGGGTGAAATACAATCCTGATACTTTATTTCCATCTCATGCAACATCATGTGCCACAAATAAGTCAACTGTTTAATGCCTGTTTAATGTGAATGTGGAAAAGCAAATGTGGAGCCACACCAGTCTGGTGTTTGAGTGGAGCCTTTAGACTTTAAAAAGGATCTGCAGTGAAAGAAATCCCTCATACCTTGTAGACATGAGGATGCTCCAAGCTCAATATGACAGACACTGGAATAGTGAAACACACTTGGAAAACTCAGAAAAGTTTCTGAGTTGCCTTTCAAAATTCCTTCAAGATGATAAAGAGGACAAATGAGGCTGGTTAGGGATGTAACTGTAGAAGCAAATGGGACTAATGTACTGGAATAAGCAGCCGAGATATTAAGAAACCAAGAGTACTATGTGTGAAAGAAAATGCATTGCAGAGTCAGTGCCATGCTGAGGGGAACAGCCCCACGGGCAGCCAGGCACAACCACTTTCTAGATCTCAACAGAGATTTTTACCCTTCACTCTGTGCTCTTTTTTGCTCTGCCAGTAATCATGGCTTTGGTGGAGAGAGGATAGGAGCTGGGATGTACCTTACTTTAGGGTAGAGTCAGCTCACTAATTCGTGCTGGGAAGAAGCTGTGAAGGTGGAAAACACCCCCTTGCCTTGGTGATGAATTAAAGGATTAAGGTAGGCAGCAGCAGCCTGTGGCTGGGGTGCTGTGAGAGGGAAGTTGCAGTCAGAGGCCACTGCTCTCCCTGCCTCTTTGTGGTTCCCCTTTTCCCCCCAGATGATACTGCTATAAGTCAGAAAGAGAAGCTTCCATGGCCCCTGCCAAGTTATCTCCTCTGTTTCTTCAGGTGACAGCATTTCCTGTGCAAAGGACTGCCACGTAAAGAGCTGCTTAGGAATGCTGCTCCAGGGGTATGGGCTGTTGCCCACCATGGTGAGTGCATTGCCCTGCTAATGTGAGATATTTGTGGATTTTCAGTTTTGTCTTATGGGCTTTGTGCTTATGTGAGTTTCTCCTTGCTTTCAAAAGCCAAGATTTAAAGGTGAATAACTCTGTTCTATGACGGTGCAGTGAGTTGCCAACCTCATGTGGGAATGAGTTTGGTTTCTATTCACAGATATTCATTTCTTTAGTGCTTGTCTCAAACAATTTTTGTTCCAGTGAGGAAATGAGCAGTGAAACAAGTAACGAGAGGAGTGAAGGTGCAAACAGAATAGCTAGAACAAAGTTTAAAAATCATTCCAAAAAAACCTACCCACAGTAAGGGTGAGAAGAGGAAAGGCAGCCTGTTCCTGTGCCCAGCCGTAGGATGGAGAATCTGTTCAGGCAGATGACGAGGCAGATGGGTAATTAGTGCCATGGGTTAGGACCTGGGCAGGCACTGCTGGTGACCTTGCAGTTGCTTTTGGCACTTTATTGGGAAATCTCTTCCTCCTGTGCTTTAGGTATTGGCAGAATAGCACGGGACTGTCTTGAATCAGGGAGTGGGGCAGCAACAAGTGTGCTTGACTCTTTTGGATCTGAAAAGGAAAACAAAACTTTTAAAAGAATGTTTGAAATCCCCCTTTTTAATTCTCTCAAAGTCCAAATTCCTCCCTTTTAAATGGGACACAGGGCTCTTTTTCTTCCTCTCCTCTCTCGTTTAAAAAATTACTTCTTTTGTGTGCATTCTAGTGCATTTTAGAGTTTTTACAAGACAGCTCTGCCAGCTGTCAGCTTCCAACTACAGCTTCTGTGACCTGAGCACCTATTCAGAGAATGGTAACTTTACTTTTAATAATCATTGACAGGTTTTACACAAACAGAAAATATAAATAATTCTCAGGGACTTGATGCACTGAAAGCTAACCAGCTCTCTGTAATATCCCATCCTATTTTTGTACCTTGTTTTGTATTTTAGATCGCACTTAAAAGGCAGGGAGGTAATTAAGGTAGTTGAATGAAATGCTCTGATAACAAATAACATTTTCTTGTTTGTAAAAAGTCATGGGTCAGATCCTATGACCTCTACCTGTGCAGGAATTCTGAGAGTGAGTCCAGCACCATTATTGCATTACAGAGCCCAAGTGCATTTGTGGACCTTGTACCACTAGATGTCCACAGGCATCACCTTTCCTCCTCTTCCATTTGTGTGTCCTTGTGCAGCACCCACACAATGCTGGCAGTGCCTTTCCAAATCACTGCTCTTTTTCAGCAGTCAGTGAATGACAAGCCAAAAGCAAATGGTATCAAATTTGGCCAGGCAGGGCAGTGTCAAAACGAGCCCCAGCAGGGTGGTGTGGCTGCAGTCTTTGCTACCTGCCTGCAGCTGAACAGGTTCCATCCTCATATCCTGTACATTCGGCTTAATTGGCCCGGCCCCTCCAAGGAGAGGCAGCAGCGCTGATTTACTGCACTGTATAAATGTGTTTATAGCTTGGCACCAGCACACTTATGCTCACTGTTTTCCAACATGGATTTCCAATAAGCCCTTTGCTCAAATGAGTCTATTAACTTTAAAGTGCCTGAAGCTAAAACTGAATTATGAGAGGCAAGCTTTGGGGGTTGAAGCCCAAAACAGCTGGGAAAGGCTCCTGGAGTCTTCTGTTAGTACCTGTTGTGGTTGATATTTATATTAAGGGAAAATAATTCAGAAGGTAAAAGCAAACCTGGGACACACATGGCCTCAGCCTGAGCTGCCTTTCACTTCAGCTGGCGCTCAGACCCATCCCATTCCACAGGATTATTAGAGCAGCTCCCGATTTAAGCCAATGTGCAATCAGAACATAACCCATTCCTTCCTCTCCTTATGAATTTAACTTCCAAGAGTCACATTTCCCTGTTTCTGCAGTGGGGTACCACAGCCTGGGGAGAAGCTCATCTGACCGTGGTGCCTCTGGCAGTGAATTTCATGGCTCTGTTTTGGTCTCCGGCGTTCTGCAGAGCTGGAACACGCTTCCCTCTCCTCTCCCAGCCTGGGGGGCTGCACAGAGCTGCTCTTGGAACCTCTCAGTGCTGCCCTGCTCGCTGCTGGAGGGGCTGGGATACTTCCATGTGGAACACCAATTACCATCCCTGCAGGGACGGGAAATCAGGCAGAAAGTTTTAGCGGACCCCTAAGTACAGTCCATAATTACCTACCTGTACCTGCTCAAGGTTACATCTCCCCAGCTAAGGAATAAGACTGATTTCTAGTTGCTAATATCTTGACTTTATCTGGAATAAGAAAGGAACACCGTAAAACCATGGAGGAAAAAAGAAAGATTTGTAGAGAATGGAATTAAATTAGGAAAAGTAGAATTTTGGATGAATGTCAGGGGTGAAACAGCCATAGTAATGTCTACTAAACTGTGGAATGATCTCCCAGGGTGAGTGAGTGATGGAGTCCCACAGTGTGAAGAATTAAAACAGCATCAGGCAAAGCTTTAGGAAATCAGTGTCCGAGGAGGCAGCGTGGCCCAGCCGTGGCAGTGCAGGGACTGTGCCTGTGTGGGAATGTCCATTGTCTGTACACTGAACCTGTTCTTGTCCTGTACTAAAATCTGTTGTATTGCTCAGGGAGGTGTGATCTGCAGAGCTTTAAATCCTGCCTCCATTTAAACTGTTGGGAATCTTGCAGGCTAATCCAGCAGCAAGCCCTCAGAGGACACCAGTGACTCTGGCTGATACTCTCCTGTCCCATCCTCAGCACGTGATGCCTTAAAAATTCTTCAGACTTACATGAGGTAGAACATGGATATTACTGGGCATTTCTGCTTTAAGAGAAAGGAAGTCTCCTTTTGCTTTTACAATTTTTTTATCCCAAGTTATAGGCTGATCCAAGGAAGCATGGCTGCTTTGTCAGTTGGGATCTGCTCCCTTTCCACTCCAGTTACTTTAGTGCCAGTAAAATGTTTGTGTGACAAGTGAAAAAAATCCCTGTGCACCAAGGTCAGGGTGCAGTGTCTCGCTCTCTGTGGAGATCAGCTTGCATTGCCTTGTTTCTGGATGACAGCCATATGAAAGACCTGCAGACATAATGAGAGGATACAGTTTTTAATTAAAAATTATAATGTGTTGGTATCACATTATTAAAAAAACTGAACTTGGGAAGTTTTGCAGAGTATCCAAATTTAGAAAATAGTATTTTTTGGTGTAGTATTTCTTGGACCTGCTGTGATGAGTAAATACTGGACTGCACAGTCAGTCATTCAGAGTAAAGACAATGGGATTAGATGAGGGAAAATTCATGAACTTGCTTTGTGTAACACTCAGACATCTCACACCATGTGCAGAGATTTTACCATCCAGAACAAAGGTGTGCACACGTGCTAGTCACGACCCTTTGAGCTGTGCTCTAGAAATTCCTGTTTCTGCATAAAAGAAGAAACAGGACCAGAGAAGCAGCAAGGAAATGCTCCCTCTCCAGTCTGTTTGGACTAAATGTGGGAAGCTGAGTGGGGGAACAGGGCTGGCTAAACCTGACCTAGGGCTGTGCAAACAAATGCATCTCCTGTGGCTTGACTTCCTCTGAACCTGGGGAACAGGGCCACTGTAGGTAAGCAGGATTGCTTCAAAGATATGTGGTGGCAATTCCAGTTTTCCTTTGTAACACAGAATACGTGGAGCCCCTGGATTTTCTCCAGCCACTTAGACCGAGGCACTCAGTCGCCTGTCTTTAGCTCCCTGGCATCAGTCATGAGGTGGTGCTGACTGACTCTTCAAAGTCTCGTGGTTTGGGTCTGTTCAGGGAAAAAAGTGCCTCTTGCCACTCACCAGGTGTGCTGGAGGGCTCAAAAAATAGACATGGAAAAGCAATGGCCATGGCTACTGTCCTGGCTCTTCACAAATGTTGGCTTTCCCATTCTTCAGGTTCGACTACTGCTACTTCACAGTGCGCTTCATCTTCTGGAATGAAATTGGTGCCATTTATTTGCCATCTGGTTTTNCCCTATAATTTTTGGTTTTACTTGACTGGCTCCACTTGCATGGTAATTCCCTTCCAGTATTTCCCATCGTGGCTCAGAATGGCTGAGGGGCTGCACCAGGTGGGAGAGCCAGGATCTCAGTGGAGCTCTGCAGCACAGATTCACCAGAGATGTCTGATCCAGCAAAAATCTACATCAGCCTGGGGCACGGGATAAATCATTGCAATGGAAATGGAATCTTTCATTTGTTCTTTGTATTTTCTGCCCTTGCTTTGGGTTTGTTTTCTTCTCTTTTCTTCCTTGCAATTGTCAAGGCAGCATCTGGGAGTTTTATGAAACAAATGTTACCCATTAAAAGCCCATTGCTGCCTGCCAGAAAGGAAAATGGCATCTTATTGAAAACAATATGTAATGGTTATTGCTGTCTTGTTCCAAGTTATGCCCTTGAAAAATGTTAGGGACTTATTTAGTAGCAACTGATGGTGAGGAAAAGCCCAACTAAAGAAAATTAACTGTTGCATTATCTTTTACAGCTTCAAACACCATCATACAATGCCTGGTCTGTTGTGTTCGTAGATGTGTTTACAGTTGCTTCAAGGACAAGGAACGACACTTTTCCATGATGCTTTTGTTGCCTCATGTTGGATCACAAATAATTCCTGTCTGGTTTCACATACTGGTCTTGGAGCAACGATGGAGACTCCACTCCTGACCAGGAGAGCACAACTCCAGCGATGTGGGTAACAGACCCCCTGCACACACAGCACCCCCTGGGCACTGCCTGGGGGACACTGTGCCTCCAAGGACACTTCTTACCTTAAGTTGGCACCGTCAGCACCTCTATTGCCAGGCCAAACTGCTGATTCACACACAGACTGTTACTCTTTTTTAATGTTTCTATCTTAATCTATTTTGTATTGCCTTTTATTTCTTTTATTTATTTTCAAGTTTATCTTGTATTAAAATTAGGATTAGTAAATGAATATTAACAGATTTTTACAAATCAAATTGGGAAACACAGATCTTTTCTCTTGGGAACACGTCATTAATTTCTGCACTCTGCAAAAGCCTCTCTCTCAGCACAGACTGGAACCCAAACTGGTGGCAGAACTTGTCCTTCCCAAGACTGAGCTACCACTAATAGGGTAAATATGACTGAGGGTAATGGCCAAAACCCCTGACAGCCTCAAGTTTGCCAGCAGTGGATTTCCACGTGCCTTCAGCCGGGGATTGGGAGCCTTGGCTGAGCACAGAGCACTGAACGTGCCGCAGACGGGGCCTCGAGACTTCCTGTGCACACGTGAGCCACGAGCAACGGTTGGGAAAAGCTTGGGGTTCCCACCTTCCCCAGAGCACTGGTGGCAGAGCAATTCTGCCCGGTGCCAGGCACTTTGAGAGGTCCCATAAAGGCACCTCATCCCCTTTGCCCTAACACCTCACAGGCCCTTGTTAACTCTTCTCTTTTTATGGCCCTGCAGGTAATGGAGTTCATCCTACTGAAATACCCCTGAGGCTGCCAGCGAGGAGCTATTGAGCTGCCTGAACACAAAGCCAGATGCACACGTTCTCTGTGGGATCAGTGTGCTCTGACAGGGGTGAAGCTGCTCCAGCTCCACGGAACAGGGACACAGAGCAGCTCCAGCACAGCCAGAAGGCTCTGAAGTGACACCAGGCTGATGGGGAACAGCGTTTGTCCCAGGATTATCATCAGGCCCCTCATAACCACATTTACACTCATTCTGCATGGATGGGGACTTGTTGACAATTCCCTGAATTCCAATTTGGAAGGAAAAGTTTTCTGTTTGAAGTGGATTATGGGATGGAGAGGCATGGGATAAAGAGCAAAGCTGCACTGTGGAAATTGTGGTGGAAATTCCGTGTCCAGTTTGGAGGCACTCATCAACA
>VXAD01008716.1:0-287504 GCA_013399195.1 Dicrurus megarhynchus
ACCTAATCTAATTCTTAACAGGGTTACTCCCAGGCTAGGCTCGTTTACGTCCACCCTCCTCAGGAACATTGGGATGCTGAGGTCCAAAGTCGTCCCCATTAATCCCTTGATCAAGGCTCTGTGCGTTAAGATGTAGAATTTAACTCCAGGTCTTTTATTTATTGTTTATTTCCGATAAATTGTTTCTATCCTCACAAATAATGCTAACTAGCTTCATAACAGCGAGCCCGTAAAGGGGTTTCCAAGGGTCAGTTTCCGGTCATTTCTGGTTGTTTCTTGTCGCCTGCCCTTTGGTTCCTTACCTGATGGCAAGATCTCCCAACAGTCAAGGAACAGCACTGAGGTTGCCTGATGAAGTGATGGTGCATTTCACACAATGTGAATCTCCACACGTTGCAAAAATCCCCTCCAAAACAACCAAAATAATTTTAGCTTTTTAAAACTCACACATACTGTGTGTTCCACATGCTGAGCACAAGTATAATATGGCTCACCCTTCCATCATACACTGTTCCAGCATACTGCTGTTTATAATAGAATGTATAAAATCTATTTAATTAGGTGTGTTTCCACTGCTGTGCTGCTGCAGCTCTTCTCTTCTGCATCCAAATGCCAGACAGGGCTAATGTGTGATATTCATCTCTCAAAACTTCCTGCTGGAAATTGTGGTGATTTCACCCAGGCAGCAGCCAAGCCCCACACAGCTCACTCCCCCACCAGCAGGATCAGGGAGAGAATCAGAAGGGTAAAAGCCAGAAAACTCATGGGTTGAGATAAAGGTAGTTTAATAGGGAAAGCAAAAGCTACACACACACAAAAAAAGCAAAACAAGGAATGAATTCACTGCTTTCCATGGGCAGGCAGGTGTTCAGCCATCTCCAGGAGAGCAGGGCCCCATTACACATAACAGTGACTTGGGCAGACAAATGCCATCAATGCCATCCAAACATCCCCCACTTTACACACTGAGCATGATCCCATATGGTCTGGAATATCCCTTTGGTCAGTTGGGGTCACCTGTCCTGGCTGTGTCTCCTCCCAGCCTCACACACACCCCCCAGTCTCCTCACCAGTGTGGCAGTACAAAAAGCAGAAAAGGCCTTGGCTCTGTGTAAGCCCTGCCCAGCAATAACAAAAACACCTCTATATTATCAACCTTTTGTTCAGCACAAATCCAAAACACACCATACCAGCCACTGGGAGGAAAATTAATTCTACTCCAGCCAAAAGCAGTACAGATATGTATGTGCTTCACCTTGCTGGCACAAAATCTAAACAGCTTCTATTGAACACATGTATTACTGAGATATCCTAAAACTTCATCTCTGCCACCATCTTATTTATTTTTTTGTCCATAACACTGTGCATGGAATTGTTGTAATAGATCCATGGACAGTGGATCTGATTGCTTTTATATTTAACTCCTGAGTTGTAAATATTATTTGGGTCTTTTGCTTACTGTTGTTTTTGCACACTAGATATGGAAAGCCTGAAATATTGGCAAAACATCATTTAATGTGTTCATTTATTATTTTAGATATGAATTTGGCAGCTCTTATGAAACAGTAAGAGAATTGTATGTGTACTTCTGTCCACAATTGAAACACAATAAAAGATACATTCCTCCTGGAAAGAAGTTTTATACTAATCCAGGAAAGAAAGGAGCTGGATATGGGTAACTTTGCAATATTGCTTGTTGCAGAGTATTTTATTAATGTTTCTTGGGTTTTGAATACCTAAGTAATTAATTTTGTTTTTACAGTTACGCAAATCTTCCCATAGGTGACCAATATCTGCATGAATCTGATGAAGTAGAAAGAATAAATATAAAGGTAAAAATATATCTTTATTATGGATTAGTGATATATGATTATTTATTACCATTTACATGAACTTTTTGCTTCCTATGGTGCTCCCTTTAGCTTGAAATCACTAATATTTATTTACAAAGTGGAGGAAGGAAAACAAATTAATGACCACCTTGTATAAAAAAGGTTTAGATATTGTTCATCTAATGGTTTTGGGGTTTTTTTGAGATATCTGGCAGTATCCCACGCAAGTTCTACTGTTCAGGATTTGACCTTCATTTTTTTTTTTTGGACATCTTAAGCAAGACTACAATCGTGAGCAAAGAGCGCCAGCTGAAAGCACAGTAATACTTCTGTGTTGTCAGAAGAATGGGACCACATTATCCTAGATGCTATATAAAAACCCCATTGTTCCTTTTTTCATGTAAGTTCATAAATCTAAGCAAACTTGTAAATTTGCTTGCGCTGGTTTTATTTATCCTGTATATTTTCATCATATGTAGTGAAAAATGGCAGCCTGAGGACATTTTTGGTCTAGGGTAAGAAAAAGATTAGAAGAAATAATTCAGCTGCCTGCAGTTGAGACAAATTCAGAGTCAAAGCTAAGCATTTAGTGCAGAAAATGAAAACAGAGAAAAGGAGGTAGGATAGTTTCCACTGGGAAAAAAAACTAAAAAACAAAACCAGAAAAAAAGGAGGAAAAGGATGAAACAGATAGGAATAAATATCTGTGAAGGTTTAGAGGGCATAAGAAATAAAGCCTGGAGCTAGTATGAGGAATATATAAGAGCACACTTCATTAGTTGATTAGTGTAATTATTTCTTAAAATCTAAATGGCTAATATTCCATTCCACAGAACATTTCATCTTGATACAGGTTGGTGGTTTTTTTGAGATGCTAAATTTATGCCATTCCCTTTAGACTAAACTTTAATTTCACTTTTAAATGGGTTTATGATGCATAAATATCTATTCAGTGACTCCAGATAACTAATACAGTAACACCCTCAATCTGTCACTTTCCAGCTCTTCAGTTTGGAGCTCTGTCATCAGTCATTTAGTACTGTGCTCTGCTAACCACTCTTTTCCTTTTATTATGTTCTTCACCCTTGACTTATTTGACTGGCATTGATTCATCTGAGGAAGATGATGAGAGCAAGGAAAATGTAACTATGCCAAAAGAGAAAGCAAAACTGCTTACACACTTACAGCTGTGTTGGGTTGTTGGCCTCATAGGTGAAGCACCTGAGATCTTTTAGAGTGGAAATCTATTCAGAAAAGTTAGCTGCTAGAAAGTCAGGCTTGTCAGGCTGACAGTACTGGTGATCCCATGGCTCCCATGGGGAGCCACACTTATAAATGCTTTTCCTGAATATTTAAATTACATGTACTTCCTAAGCTGCTGCACATTTTCTCTCTCTGCTATACAAATTATTATGGGGAAAATGGCTTTATTTTTGATTAAAATACTTACAGATGCACTTCTTAGGAATGCAGCCTCAGCAGACTGGGGTTTAGCTGTACTTTGAGACTGCAAAGAATTAATCAGATCCCTGCATTATTTTTTACCTAAAATTTGCCCCTGTTGCAGTATTGGTGGACATAATGTTCCAGGAAGAGCCAATGCTTTATTCAATCCTATATGTTAGAAAGCTTATTGACAATAATGCCCAAGCTCTGCTGTCTGTAACAATCCCTACACCAGTACCAGACTTGGAGTTTACCACAGTAAACTGCAAGTGACATAGGAATTTCTTTATTTTTTGCCACAACGCAGCTCATTTTAGTGTTATGTTCTTACTTTTTCTGTTACATTTTCAAGATCCTTTCCTCAAAATCCAGACTTATGAAAGAACATTTAAAGCTAAGAATTCCTCAAAATAATGACTAAAATTTTCCTTAAATGATGCAGTCTGCTATTCAATATTATTACTTGCTTCTGCATGAAAAATATTTTAATTAACTCAGTTATATTGTAAATTGGCACTTGGAGAAGGTCTTTTTTTTTTCAGTCAGGTGGTATGAAAGAAGGCACATTTGATCCTTACTTGCATTCTGCTGACCCTTGTGTAATTAAAGTGTAATGAAAAAAATCAAAGGTGTCACAAATGATAAAGAACGACTGATTTTCCATCATCCTCCTGGACCAAAAACCAGACCTGTTAGAAGCATAATAACTTTAAATGTGGTAAAGTAAGCTGCTCTGAGTTCTTCTTTTGTATATGCTGTCTATCAAAAGTAATTACCACAGTTGTTTATTAGTGTCTAAAATAATTTTAATGAATGAAGAAATTAATTATTTAAAAAAGGGGAAGAAATGTGTTAGCAATGCCACAAGACTTGGCTTTCAAAATTTATTCCTACTCTCATCTGAAATTCAAATTGTTTTATAAGGCTGTATGGGTCACAGAGGCCTTCAAAATCATGCTATACAGATGTCACTGAAAAATTATTATATTTTATTCTTTTCTGACTTGATAAATGTAAAAAGACCAGGAATTTTCCTGTTCAAAAATGTTTTTCCCCTATGGTTATGGAATAAAATTGGCTCCCTTGGCTGGCAGACATAGCATTCGGTAATTTAAGCCTCTGAAACTTTTGGACAATGGCACTCAAAATGAATTCTGAACTACAAACAGTGCAATGCTAGAAGAGATTTGTAGTACACAGTGCATGTATATAGGTAGATATGCACGTAATTTTTGTCTTTTTTATCTTACTGAGCTATTCAGCCTTGCTGTTCAGCCTGAGGAAGGACAGAATTGCTCCTTTCTCCTGCCTTGGATTGTCTGAGCCCTGCTGCCGTTGCTGGCACGGGACAGGGTCATCTCCAGCAGCATTAGTGCTGGGAAGGTCCCTGGGCGAGCAGCCGGCGCTCCTGCCAAGAGTGAGTCTCTCTTGGAAAGAGGCGAAGCGAACGTGGCAAACCATGACCCTCTGGGGGACTTGGGGCACCACCGGTCAGGGGCAGGCGGGACAGCTCTGCATTCCAGCACAGGCTCTCCTCGTTTCCCTCCCGCCGGAGGTCGCTGTGGATCACTAGCCCGGGAGCTCGCCCGCAGGGTGGCGGGGGAAGGCTGGGGAGGGAGGGAGAGCACGGGAAGCCTTCGCTGCCTGGCCGCCCTCAGGGGTTGGCAGCAGCCTCTTCGTACGGCCCAGAATATTGCATAAAACCTAAAGATCTGGCAGGATTTGTTGGTGAAAGAACAAGTTCAAACACAACCCTTTAATTTCATGTTAAAATTAAAAAAAATCTGTAATATAATGACTTAGGACATCTCCAGAGCGTTTGCTGGATGAGGACTTCTCTGGCTACAAGGCAGGAACAGGGAAGAAATGTCTCAACAGAACTGGCACAGTCCCAGGCTTTTGTAATATAATTGGTTGACTAGTTAAGTGGTGGGAGATGTTGAAGAAATTTGGGCTTTTTAATATTCAGTCATGGGACTTGTCATTCAGTGCTGATGCTGAAAGTTTACATGCGTTTATAGCATCGGAAGATCATAGTTCTGCAGACTGGCAGAGGCATCGATAATTCTCCATTTGAGCGTCATTTTGGATGGGTAGTTTGCAGTTATGTAGATAAGAGAGTCAAGGTGGGGGTCATGACTCTCAGTCCTTAAGAATGGCATGGCTGTAATAGTCAAGGGTCTCTGAATAGTTCTAATGTGTTTTTGCAGAACTACAAAGTTAGTGAAACCACTTTACACCTGTTGAGGGACAGCTGAAGAGTTTAGTGACTGGAATTAGGCCAGCAGTATTACACAACACCAACAAACATAAATCTTATATTTAGCTACTTACCAACTGAGAAATAATGTATTTTTGTGGCATCACAAAGGGAAAAAAAAATTTTGGTTTATGTGAGCAATCCATAATTAATACAGCATAAAATCTGTCACTAAAATCTGTCTCTTGCGTACAGTTTTGGGGAGTTTTATGGATGCTGTTCTAAGATTAGTGACAGTGTTATCTACAGAGGTGTTTCTTCAATGCTCTTCTGTTCAATAGAATTAGAACCTTTTACTGGGAGTTGTTAATAGAGAAATTTGCCCTTAAAGTTTCAGGAATGGCTTTTAACAGCTACTGGTCTTGATCTCCAAATCAGGCATTTCAGTTTGTCCTTAAGCTACACTAGCAAATCAAATAGGATTTTTTTTTGTTCTTATATTGGGCTGTTTTGTCAAAGGTAACTTACAAAATGTTTGTTAAGTTGCAAAAAAACATACTATACCATGAAAGGTCTAGGAGACAGCAGAAAGCACTGTTTCCAAGGAATGCAAGAGCAAGAAGGATGAACTAGTGATGCAAGAATAATTCACCATTTGAATTGAATAAATGTTAAATTAATTTATCAGCTCCTGATATAAGCCATCCAAATTGTGGAAATTTCTCAGAATATTGCATCTTCTTTACTAATGAAGATACAACCATTAAGAATAGTGAGTTCTGCCACTACACATGGCAGGAATTGACACACACATCAAATTAGTATTACCAGAAGTATGTGTGTGAATCTCAGCCAGGGAGAGAGTTAATCCTATGGTATACTATCAGTTTACAGACCAAATGAGGGTTCTAAATAATGAAATTATAGATCTAGCCTGAAAGAGTATGTTTACTTGGAAATTTCTTCATGGTATTTTGCTGCCTGTTTGTGCCGTCATGGGGTTTGTGTGCAATGGAAATTGTTCTTGGCTTATCTGTGTTGTGATCTTCCCGGATTCCTGAAAAGTCAGTAAGACCAGGAGGAACAACAAGAAAAGCCTTCTGGAGTTGTCAGCTCCTGTTTGCTGTAAATAAACAAGATGAGCTCTTTGAAAATACAACAGCTTCCTAAATAGAGAAAAGTGTTTAGTCCCAAGTTTGAGACAAACAGAGAATGGGTATGGAGGTCTTGACCTGAAAACATAATGGAAGTCTTGGCTTGAAAACAATGGAATCATTGTAAAATTCAGATGTACATGTTTATCTGAAACAAGACCAGTACATTGCTCTGTTTAGAAATAAGCTACATTGTGCACTTCATTTTCTGTAAACACACATTGAGATATTGACCCATGAGAGACCCTCTGTATTCCTCCAACAAGAAAACCAATGAAACATAACAGAATATTCTTTTTGGATTTCTTCTGCAAAGTACAAGAAAATTGTCCAATGCAGAAAGACATTCTAGGAAGTTAGATGCTGCACAAAATCACAGAAAACAACAGTGGGGCTGTTAGTTAATGGTCTGAAAATGAAGAATTGGTTTAGCCAGTTTTAATTTGTTCTGTGTTAGCACTCAGTGATGATTTATGTAGCTGTCCTTCTTTCTCGCCTGAGCTCTTTCCCATAATATCATAGTTATCTGTTGTTAACATAAGGACTCATCTAATTTGCAGCACCATTACAACATGCTTCTTGTTAAAAACCACCCCAAAATATTCACAAAAGGTGTGGAGGGAAAAGAAACTGATAACCACGCACAGGAGTTGATGAAATAGAGCAACACTGCATCAGGAAATTGCCAGAAATTTACCAATGAGTGAGCAAAAGTCAGAAAGTATTGGCAAGTAAAATGAGGAAAGGCATAGTAAGGATTCTGAAATACAGGATTTGTTTAGTGGCATGCAGTTATCAGAGTAAAGACAAGGTAATTAGTTATGAGATTGTATAACTAATTTTGAGGAATAATATAGTTCTTGGGGAAAAAATCCAAGCCCCCAGAAAGCCCACTTCCAAAAAGTATCAAAGTTATATAGCAGATTTAAACTGTAAAGAATTTTTTAAGCATTCTTAACAATTTTTGGGCTGTTGAACAAGCTTGGAAGAGGTTATACACACTGTAATTCAGCCTCAGATTTTAATGGTGATCAGAGAGTAAAAAATGGAGAAAAAGTCAAGAAGAATAAACCTAAAGTTCACTTCAAAGATGCTATTCTGGAATTTCCTAGGCTTCATAGATTAAGTTTATCAGTAATTTTTTTGAAAAAAAAGAAGAAAAAATAAAAGCTCCTGGAATATGCAGGGGCAAATCAAAGTTAAAAATTATAGGGAGGATATGATAAGATGCCAGAATTTGCATTGTAAGGAAGAGCTAGGCATGCACTAAGTGGAAGTCAAGAAAAAAATACAGTGACCAGTTGCTATGTACAAGAGCAAAAAACACCTTAACAAGGCCAGCTGTCAGGGACAGTAAAATCTGTGAAGAGATGATGTCCAGCACCTTGTGTGATGAAGAGTGTTTTGAGAGTAACTTTCAAGACCTCCCAGCTGCTTTTGTTCCCTTCTGACTTGGAGCTTGCAGGCTCTTCAGAGAGCTTGCCAGACCAGGACTTCTCTGGCTACCAAGGCAGGAACAGGGAAGAAATCTCTCTGCAGAACCATGGTGGCACAGTCCCAGGCTTTGTGTACAAGTGGTGGAGATCCCCTGTGTGCCCCAGAAGATGGTTTTGACATCAGTTTCTGAATGGGACCATGTGGATGCTATTGGGCTCATGTGGTAGCGAGAGTGGCCAACTCATCTCATTCCCCACCACTTGCCTTAAGAGCTGAGGGCAGCTGATGGGATCACTTTTAAGCTGGGAATTGCTGCAGCAGGCTAGTATGAAATCTAAAGTTAAAGGTTTTGGTGGAAAAAAAAGTTATGGGAAGAAAATATGTAACTGTTCATTCACTTAGGAGAAAATAATTTCTGCTTTGTGAATAAGTGAATTGGATGTGGAGGTAAAACTTGATCTTGAAAAGATGACAAAGTAAATAACTTTTTTTTTCTTTTTTTTTTTTTTTTTTTTTTTTTTTATTTTTTTTTTTTTTTTTTTTTAAAAGTATATTTTTTTTCTNTTTTTTGATAAAGAGTAACTATTCCTGGCCTCAGGAAGAATACTCAAACTGTAGAACAAATTTCACTGAAGGAGAAAGATCGATTTCAAAATGTCTTTTTTTGGCTAAGTCTATGAGTTAAGGCTTTCTCTTACTTTTTAAAAGGTAGTCATTTTAATGTGGAAGAGACATTCTCTGAAGATGAAGGTGATTTTTTTTCCCTCAAAGATATGAGGAGAATTGTCCTTTTCCTTCCTTGCTTTTTTTTTCTTTAATTTTCTTTTTATGATGTTTCCAATAAGTAGGTATGATTAGAGGCTAATAGTTTTAATAAAAGCAGAATTTATATATTTTTAGAAACTGCTGAATACATTCCTAATCCTTAGACTATTGCATAGATACTGATTTATTTCACAAAATGCTCCAATGCATCTAATGCAAAGCTTTAGAAAAATGTCTGGCATTGCTCTTTCAGCATGAAGGTTCAAGAAGTGCCAAGGATGACTCCTGTTTTCCTCAGCTGGTGTTTGACATTGATTGTCTGTTCCCTAAAGAAAGCTTTCACAGAAAATGTTAGCAACAGTTATTTGCTGTTGCTGTCCTATAGCATAGCAACATACCCCTTGCATGTCAATCACAGAAGTTTCAAGTCCTCTAACAGGTCAGCGTGATTTGAAATACCCTCTAGCTGTCTTGTTACTTGTTGGTTTGTTATTGTTCCTCCCCTGAGAGGTCTTTATTGGTTTACTATCATGTACCTTCTTTCATGATTGGTTCATTCTGTTATCTCTACCTGATGATGTAACACTTTAAAACTCTCTGCGAGAGAACAAACGGGGTCTCTCTGCTTTAGCTTCCCTTCAAGCTAACTGGCCCCTGCCCTCTCGGGGGCAGGAGAAAATAAACTTGGAATGCAGCTGACAGAGTTTCCACTCTTTTCTCCGTACCTTCCGCTGCTGGCTACAGCATGCCTACATGCTGTGAGGAGGCGTTGGGCTGCACTGGTAAACTGAGGCACGCAAACCTCAGTTACCATCTTCCAGTCGCTAGCTCACGTGGGCTCGGACCCCGTTAACCTGCAAGCCAGGCTGGGAACAGCCAGGCAGGCGGAGATTTTAACAATTTGCTAACTGGTTTTAATAAAAAAAAGGAAAAAGAAGGAAAAGAAGAGAGACATACTCAGAAGCAGTCAATTGTTCTCATAACTTGCAGTATAAGGTGCCAATCTGTCTTAAGAGTGCATGACTCAGGTCTTTATAGCCTGATGAATCTTCTTAGGGAAATATGGGCTAAATATGAACAGCTAATGAAATTTGTTTATGTCCCTCATTATGACAGAAAAGTTAGAATCAGCTACAGGCACAGCTGTCACTTGTTGATTATTGTGAGGTGATGAGTAGACATGTTCCACCAACCTTTGAACAGGTGCAAGCTTGACAGGTTTATTGAAACATGATAGGAGTGAATATACAAGTATGTGAGGCATTGGGATCTGACTGGAGGATCATAGAGACAAAATCCGTTAAATACTTGGAAATGTCAGTTTGGTTCTCTAGCTTGGGAGGCAATGTGCGAGTCAGAGCTGCTGTCAGTTCATGTAAATTGACCTCTCCAGGGATGTCTGAAGTATCAAGGGCAGAGTCATTTAAGAGATAAATTCAAAAGAAGATTCTGGTACCACCACTGTTGGCAAACTTGCCCATTTTCATGTAGGAATCTGTATGAGTGTAACTATTCATACTGTTCTGCTCAACTAATTATTTTGTACCGTGTATCCAGCATCTTCTGCTATTGGTAATTTAAATATAAAATTAGACCAAACATTTTTTACTGACCTTGGAATTTTGGGAAAAAAGGAGATTGTCCTACTTTCAGATTACTGTATTGTGTCTTGTATTGTGGTGAGAACATGAAGTTGAGCCCTTTCAGCATTCAGGAGGAGGCCTTGTTTCCAGGAAATTTAATTGCCATGAAAAGCCTTTTGGCAAACAGCAGTGAGATCCAGTGCAACACTGTGTTCTGAAGGCCTCAAAGGTTTTGCTTTTTTTTCCTTACATGCCACAGTAGGGCTGTGAGTGATTTGACAGCTTGTTATTTGCCCAGATGTTACCCGTGTAAAGTATATTTTACTCAGTCCTTACTTCTGTCTAGAGCAGGACAGTAACTGCTACAATTTTTGCTAACAGACATCAAAAGTCCCATCTGTGCTCAGGCATGTTTTTCAAAGAAAAATATCATAGGGTCATTAGAACTTCACACTGAATAAGGGAACTTACCTCTATGGTATTTCTGTGGACTTGTAAGGAAAAAGAGCACTGTGTGTCAGTGCATAATTTCTGAAGCACTACACTTTCATATTCTGTCAAGGGTGAGAGTAGCTCTGGATTCAAAAAGGCTAATAATAATTAGCAAGAATAAAAGTGTCTTGGTTAAGTGTCTCATATTTCACAGCTTTATCCCACTCCCAACTTTCTTAAACGTGCAAGATATAGAAGTAAAAATGTTAGAAGTCCAAACTGCACAAAGTAAAGCAATGGTGAGAATTATTTGTGACACTGCCAATTAAAATAGAGAAATATATTTCAGAAACATGATTATTAAATAAATAGCATTCATTTATTATTAATGCATTGAGTGAGTTCTATACAAATGGAATAGTCAATATATGAAGAGAATATTTTGCCTGTTAAGTAGAGTGAAGACTGATTGTCATTTGTGCAATCATAGATTCTCTTTGGAATTTAATCTGCCTCACAAAAAACTACCTATTCCTGTGCTTTCTGTATTTGCACAGCCTGTGAGCACCTTGTAATTACTCTGCAAAGCTGGTGCTGGAAAACTCGGATTCCTTTCTCTATGCAAATGAACTGTATAGTTCCGTGCTTTGTGCTAGGAGTGTAAAGTGTTGCTGCTGACACCCTACAGGTTTTGCATAAAATCAGAACATTGCTCTTTGTTGTAATACAGAAACTTGGTTTTGGCCTGAATTTGACTGCATGTATTAACTGTTGGTTTTCTCCTTTTTTTTTTTTTTTTGGTTGCCATTGAACATATTGTTCCAGTCATATCTCCTTAGTATATCTGGTCTAATTAATATTTAACTTTTTATAAACTCATGTTTTTACAGGATAATTAAAAACTTCTCAAATCAAGAATATACTAATTTTTTTTAATCATTATACAGAGAATGAGTAATCTATATAAATCTGGTTTTGAACAGCAGCATGAAAAGAAAAATTGTGAAAACCTTGCAAGAGATTTTTCCTCTCAGAATCCTGTTGGTATTTAGGGAATATTTTGTTTTCTGAGTAAAAATAATAATCTTTAACTATTCTACAGTTTCTGTGTTTTGTGATTTGTCACTCTAACACAGTTGTAATTTTACCAGCCCTGTATAAAACAGTATTCCTTTAATGTTTTGTTTTGGACAACTGTCCTCTCCTGTGCCAAAGAGAGTATTTTTTTCATGGTAATATAATATACAATCTTTCAAGACTCTCCTAAAAGCTTTACTGCTCTTTGGATCATGCTCTGGTGTGCAGAGAGGGAGGATTAGGAAGGGTGCATGTAACTAAAAACACTCACTGAGAATGCTAAAACAAACGTGTGCTTTACCATATATAGAAACAAAATCCTTTGTGAACTCATTGTGTTGATAACATTTTTTTATCCAGCATATGCTGTGGAAGCAAAGATTTTAGTTGATAGCACTGACCATAAACTGAAGACTTGCATTTTACTTCAAAACTTCATGCACTTAGAAAAAAAGAATTAATCTGCTTGTGGAGGTTTCTTGTTAACAGTTTCAAAAGAAGCTATCTGAATAGCTTGGATGACAGGAGGAAAAAAGAGAAACAGAAATGGGTAAATCTGCAGAGTACAGTTACCTTCAGAGATAAAATCTGCTGGACACTTGCCAGCAAACACGTTTTATTTCCCATCATTTTATTTATAATTGTATGAACCCTCTAGGGAAATAATGGACTTGTCCTTGTGAAAAAGACCCCTAAAATGGAGTTCAAATCAAGTGCATGTCTTTTACAAGCAAATCAGATCTATACCCAGCAGCACAGTTATTCTCTTTGACGGTTTATAGAAATTTGAACCAGAAGTCTTGACCAAACAGCTCTGAGCTTTGAAACATCCAAAATCAGGTCCAATTTCTGAGATGGCATAAGCAGTGAGTAATTTAATTTCTGATAAGAAACCTTTCGTCTGTGAGACTTGCTAGCAATTCTTAAAGCTATGTGTGCTTTAAAAGGCAGCGAGATGCAGCAGGAGCAGGTCAGTTGGTATTGAGGACCTGGCATCTACCTTAACACGTTTCAGGCGTGGTCTATTCAGCTCTAGTTTGATTCTATGGATTGAGTTCCCGTTAGTGGTTGGTGTGCATTAGCAGTGATCCCAGAGAACAACTTCTGGTTCAATTTCATCATAAAGGAAACCATTTTGTGCACTCTGAAGTTGTTATATGATGTGAACCAAAATGCAGTCAGTGGGAACAGTGGGGGAAGTTTACTTTCAATAGCTCACTTCTGATCTGAACAACAGTGCTAGTCTAATTTTTTAGGTGATGAAATGTAGTTGAAAAAATGAAGGAAGCTATTTATTTAATGGAAACATCACAGTTTCTTTTGAAAAAACTACTTTAGAGTAGTTTTTTAGATTTTAGATTGTTGGCAAAGCTGCATTACTTAAAAGAGCAAAATCATTTGTCTTGGAAGAATTGATTCAAAAGTACCATATAAATTAATCTATGTATTTTCAGAAGCAATTCTTGGCTTCCTCGTTTAGAGTATTGCAGTTTCATATAAGTTTTTAGCGTCTTCCAGGACAGTCCTGCTGTTTATGCGGCAGTAGCATAGCTGGGGAACGCTTTTCGCTCTTGTTGATCAACATCTGAAGAGCTGAGATGAAAAGCATGTGAGGTCACACTTCCAACATTTTTCTCCGTCTAAAATAAATTCCATGCCTGCCTTTGGCTTGTAATGTATGTAAGAGTCTAGACACAGCTGAGAGGCATAGTAGCATTAAGCTACTATCATGTCTGAATGGCTACACTATTCTGAAGCCAGAAGAGAAAGTGGGTAGATCTTTAGCTGGACAGCTTGTGTGCCAGGAACCAATGACACCCTAATGAGATAAAGAATTTTACCTTGAGCATGCAATAGAGAGAATAGGTGTATCTTCCTCTCACATTTAAAACTATATTCAGTTCTCCCAGACTGAAGTGACTGTGGGATGAGATTTCCTATTTTTCTCCTCTATCAGGATCAGGGATTTCAGAATCTGCATTAAATGAAAGTCGTGGTTTCCTTGATGTTATTTGTTGCACAGGTTTTCATATAGGTCAGTATTTGCAAATAGATAGGCTTACCTTCTAATTCTATCAAAGCCACATCCAACTTCAAACCTCCCAAAATAGCACTGAATGATGATGCAATACCACTGAACTTACCCCAAAGTTTTAGCATCAGGTCATGTTCTATGATTTCCTAGCAACCTAACAGTTCTTGTATCTGCATTTCCAAGAGTTTCCCACATTTACAGTTGGTATGTTTGGGGTGTTACAGAGAGCAGTTTTGAGTCTCTAGTTTTGAAAGCACATGATCTCATTCTGTTTTAGAAAGCACTGGACATGTACTCAAATACCTAATATAAAAATTGTCTTTCCTTCTTGCCAGGGATTTGATCAATGGGAAGCATAGTGCTCTGTCAGACTGAAATCCAAACCTCTGTTATTGTCAAGTCACTTGACACTCACACTTTCTCATTTTCCATACCTGATGAAAAGAAACACAGAATATTTATCATATGTAGTAGATTTATTTTTACCTTTACTTACTCCACAAAGACATGAACATTAAAAACACATTTTAAAAGACCAATGACATTTTGAGTTTGTAAAAATAGTCATTATGTGCACTCTTCTTTTCAAAAGGATTTTCAGATTTATGGGCTTTATCAATGGAAAAATATTAATACTACACATAGTGTCCATGATACCTGAGAAGCAGAATTATGTTTTTGTGCCCAAAAATAATTTAGGAACTAAGCTTGAAAACTTTTTTTTATCTCTGCTTTTGATATAGAGAAATAGGTAACAAATGCAGTGACACATGCATTTTTAAAACTTTTGAATTATGAAATAATGCTTTCAGACATTTTGAAAAGTCTTTGAATATGTGGACATTGTATTTCAGTCTTTGGAACTCACGAATTTTTAAAATAAATGTAAAGTATGTATAACTTCTTTTGATTCCATAGTCTACTTGCATTATAGACTTCTTACATTATAGAATGGGAAAAATATATAAGATTTTTGTCACTGGGTTGTTATTTTTTTGCTAGTCTTGAGGACTTGATATAAAATTTTGTTGATTTTTCTACTTTAAAGTGGGTTCAAAATACCCCAATAAAAAAATTATCACTTGTTTTGATATTTTCTAAAAATGCTAAATTTGGTTTGCCTTTGGGTGTGTTTATTTAGCTGGCACCTACCAGAATGCAATGTAGCCCTTGAGAAGTTTCAGAAATTGATTACAAACCCATATTCTTTCAGTTTTTTGGTTTTCTATTCCTTAGGATTCACCGGGGTTTTTTTTATAAAAGACCTTGCCTTTGCATATTTTAATTTAAGTTTATTTTTAAAGTTGTCCAAGCTTTAATTTACCAGCAGTAAAGATACTGTGATTATATTTCCCCATTGTTTCTATTATGGAAATTGAAAGATGGAGATACAAAAATCCAGTATCATTTTCTGCAGAAACGTTTTAAAATTTGCTTTCATTCTCAATTCGCAATGAATTCCTATGAGAGTGTGAGGTTCTTTTTCCAAAAAAACAATTTATGTGTGTGCATGCCTCAGAACACTTTTCTGCAAAGTGATATGAAAGTTGATATCATTGCAAAATCATTAAGACAACATAGAACTTTTGCTTTGCTTCATACTAACCAGTCTTTATTATACTAACCATTTTATTGTGTGACTTGACATTTAATCTTTATCACAGTTGCTGCATCAGAAAATTAAGGCAATATAACCCCAAATTCAGAGCAAAGTAAGCAAAACATGTTTGGGGTGTACATTAATGCTAGTTGAATAAGAGCAGACATGAACAACTGCTTGTTTTGTACTATTCATGTAAAATAGCTGCTTTTCTAATGATCTGTCAAGTTTCTACATATGTAGCGGCCCAGCCTGTAAGACTTTGATGGTGTTGGTGTTTGCACAAATACCTAATTTATGTTAAAAGTTATGTCTAGATTACAGCACTTATGTATATGCTGTAGCATTCATGTAATACCTCAGCTATTTCAGTTTTGTATTCGAGGAGAGCTGTTTTAGTTCATACTTCCTTGAGTTATGTCGACAGTTTCAAAAACAGTATTTTAGCAGAATTTTGCTGGTATAATACGCTATTGCTGGCTAATAAGGACTTCCACCTCTCTCAGAATCCCACAGGGAAAGGTTTAAAAGCTGCTACTTTGCATTTAGGCAGAAGTCCTGACACTTGTACTGCAGTTCTAAGCTGGTAAAGGCTTTTTGTGTGCATGCATATAGTTGTGTGTTACGCTAAGACTAGCATTTTGGGTAAACCGTAACTGCTTCGTATCCCTCTGGTGGCCTCATGCGGGCACGTGCGTGCGCTTCACAGTACAGCTGGCCCTCCACAAAGAAGTAGCCTTTTTGTTTCAGGTTGAGATCGCAGTCAGAGCACACAAAGCATTCTGGATGCCGGTATTTGTCACGTGCCTTCACCACTGTCCCTCTATATGGAAACAATGGAAAGAAAAATCCCCAGTTAATTAGTATGAATTTAAAATGAGAAAAGAAACTGCAGCAACCTGGTCTATTAGAAGGTGTCCTTGCCCGTGGCAGGGGGTTGGTACTAGATGGTCTTTAATGTCCCTTCCAACTCAAACCATTCTATGATACAAAGTATGTTCTAGGTATTTATTTTAAGGCTTTAGAGCGGTTCATCTTGTGGTTTTGGAAACTACTATGTAATTTAAGGTTGGATGCTGAGTTTGAGTAGGCGACATAAAATGCTGCAGAGTTGATCACATAGTTCACGAGCACTGGAAAATCAAGAGTTTGAAGAAACATGTTAGTTTGGTTACAAGACAGAAAGTACAGCCTAACCTATGAAAAGGGTGACAAAGTGAGTTTCAGAACCACATTGCTTTTTCTCTATGTTCTCTCAGTTCATCACTATCTTTGTTGTGTGCTGAAGTTAGCGATGTCAGTCAGGTGGAAATCTGATAGTTTTAAAATAGATCTACAGAGCTTTCTGGATACTTCTACTGGGTTGGGAGAAGGATACTTAGCATTAACAAGAAATTTTTGAGAATTCACAGCCTGACACGGCATAGCACAGATAACTGCTGGTTTCATTACATGTGTGTTAATGGTTGACTTGCAAAAGGTCCTGAGAAATCTCAATTAAAATCTCAATGGTACTTTGTCAAAACTTATATAATCTGTATTGAAATTGTTGAAGGTACAGGTTATAATTTGACATTTATAACAATATATTTTTATATTTCTGTTCTCTAGAAGCATAATGGGAATGCACTTCTGTAGTTTGCGGTGGTGTTTGAGGATGACAGGGATTGAGCTGGGAATTTCTAAAACTAAAAAGAAACAACTTACAGAATCCCACTCCCACATTTGTCACACAGTGGCACTTTCTGGACACCAGGCATGGCACTAGGCATTTTTGTTACAGGTGCTTTCACACTTCTTGTTCCCACAGGGCGTCCATCTGGGAAACAAAACAATGCTGTTATGTACAGGCTAATATAAAAGCATCTGATGCAGTTAAGTACTTTTCTACACTTTTCTGTACTTTCTGTACTGTACATACACTTCTGCATGTATTTATAGGCTTTCACTTATATGAACAAACAATGCAGTCTCATTAGAAAATTTAGTAGGCCAGATTCCACCTCTTTGGAATCAGGAGAAATATTGTGTAGCTGTAGCCAAAAAGCAAGTACAAAATAGATTGTATATGCAGTGCTCTCTGTCTCATGGACATCACCAAATTCTCTGACAGTAGGTCTTGGATATAGCAGAGAGGAAGCAGGATTGGACTTAAACATAGAAACATAACATAATCAAGACCTATTGTTAGAAAGCTTCTTATTTATATACCGAACCGTACAAGAAATTGAAAGATTAGTAACATATGAATACAAAATAATAGCAAAATGCTAAGCAAAATGCTAAGCAAGTGCTAAGTAAAATCCCACAATGATATATATGTAGACAATTAGATGTGTTTATTCCTTCTCTAGTAAATATTGACATGTAAACATGAAAATTCAAGATAATTACCTTTTAGTTTAATTTTGGTTGTATTTTACTCTTATGCTTACTGTAAATATGACAAGCTTGCAGCCTTTAATAATTTTATTTTCAAAACTTCTTTATTTGAAGGAAGTATGACTGTAAATTATATTGCCCTCATCAGTTTTTATTTAAAATGAAGAGGGAATAGGTTTAAGGGGATTTCAGGAGCTAGTCTAAATTCCTCTTTTCCTGAATGTGGAAGAGAGCGTTTTCTTTCTTGGTGTCATGAGTATAAGCAGGTTGTCCCAAAAATTCTCTCAGATAAAACTTTTTGTCATTCAGTTAAAGTCAACTTTGTCTATTAAAGATCTTAAAATCTGAGAAGAGATTCTGGAAAATGTGATTGACACCTGCATTGTATTCACAGAGGAGACTGCTGGCTGTACAAGAAAGGAGGGGAAATGGCAGGAGACTGGTGTGGTAGCTATAAGGTCCAGAATGATTTGGACTTTCAGAAATTCTTGTATTTCTAAACTCTTATTTTCTTCTCATATTCCCCCCTCCCACAAACATTTTAAAATGATTTGAACAGGTAGAATATGTTGTTATTAACCACCTTCCTCGGAGACTAAATTCTGGAGCACCTTAAAGGAGCCAGACTGGCGCGGCTGACTGGGCTCCTCCTGGTTGGTGTGCAGCATCTTGTACACGTCAGACTGAGACACTGAGTTGGGAGATGGGTCACTGTATTAAAGGGAGGAAGAGCAGATAAAACAGTTTATCAAACATAACTTTAAAGCAGCAGCTCTACCAGGCATAGAGTATGATTCAGGAAACAAATGTAAAGACAGTCTGTTCCTACAACTACTGAAAAACTCTTTCTTCCAGGTAGCATTGCTTTATATAGCCTCCTTTTGATCTAAAAAATGCTGAAAAAAATTAAATTAGTGCAATTGTTTCCATAATTACTGTTTTGGCTTCACTGGCATTTAAGAATATGCCCTTTAATCTCAAAGTAGTTTCATTCCTGTAATCATGTGCTGTATTACCAGGTGCTCTTTGCTGTGGTATCCAGAAGTTCCCTTCTTGCAGCAGCTACCCTCAAGAATGTTGTTAAAATCATGCCTTTACTATGTAAAGGTAGGTCAGCCAAAACCTAACCAGTGAAATCTTTTGGGAGAATATGTCTTCTAAATTAGCTCGATCACTAGGTAGTATAATGATTATTTGGCTAAGATAATTGTTATTTATTTAACTTATGGAGATGACAAAAAGGAGTGGAATAAGTATTGCATAGTAGGAAACATTGCAAGCTGAATGCTGACAAACAGAAGTTCTATTTCTTAATTTAATAAAAAAGTGACATGGCTTTCTTTTCCAATGACAATTTTATGCTAAAAATATAAAGTAATTTATTGTCCAAACAGCAGTTGATGGCTGACTCTCAAATGACATGTGAGACAAAGATTTTAATGAGAATGTTTCATGGCATTTTAAACTGTGCTGAATATTTTGAATTGTTAATGCTAAATGACATCCTAAATAGTCAAGAGGAAGAGTAGAGGACTATATGCACTGACAGGAATTAGACTGAATATGTGGCATCTGTAAATTTCAAACATCTATTGGGGGTAATTAGAAACATCCAAATTTACTTTGATGAAGTCTGTTATCTCACAGCTACACACACAAATGTCCAGTTTAAATTTCCTGTTGCAACTGACTTCCTATTGTCAACAAATTAGACTGGGTTTTGCTTTAAGTGGTTTTCTTCGTTTCTCAGGGTAGCATCCAAGCTGCCAAATGGCCCAGTAAGAGCAGCAGCAGTTGGACAGTGACCCCTGTTGCTTATGTGAATTTTTTGATCTTCATCAATCAGTAGATTTCTTTGAGCCATCTTTAAGCTGGTGAAAAAACTATCAGTTTCTTGTCTCGTCAGAAGCTTTTAATAAATAGAAGTAGCTTAGTTTTTACAATTCTTGGCAATGTTTAATTAAACCCCTGAATTCTCTCCTCTTTACTAAAATATTTCTAAATATAAAACATGTGATAATGCAATTACATACAGAAGGCAAAAAACCCAGACACTAATGTGTCATCTTACATTTCTTAATGCATACGTGGTGAAAACCATCCAACAGCAAGAGACATTTCAAACCCGTGTAGAGAGTAGGTTCTCAAACTGATGTCACAGGCAGTGTGAAATCTGATTACTTTGGGCTTAATCCATTAGTTCACAATAATGAACCAGCAGATTTTTTCTTTTATTGTTCTAGAATTGTTCTGATTGAGCATAAATATTCAAGCACTAGAGTAACTTCACTCTGCAAAGACTTCATGAACTACAGTTTTCTTTTCATCAGATAGGATTAACCTAAATACTTTTACGTAAATATGGTTTTTTTGGTTAGTAGCAGCCAAGGTGCTGAAGAAGGCTCATTGGTGCCAGTGATTATTGCTTATTTAAAATATTAGTAATTAGCTTTAGTTTATACCATACATATTATGAATTATTAACTTAAGTACTGTTGTAAAACAGGAAAATAGGTTACTATTATGCAAAAGTAAAGATAAAGCAGCTTGAATGGTGAATCGTCTCCTGAAAATAATGAATAGTGCTTTAAAACTTTTTATTGTGTAATCATAAATGTTATCCATATACATAAGGTTCCTACCTGACTTTTAGTTGTGCAATGGGTAAAATTTGTAATTCAGACATGGATTTGTAGGCCTACAGTAAATTCAGTCTCTTTTTGGATGAGAGCTAGTTGTACTGAATGAGTTGTCTAGAATGGGAGTTAAGTATCTAGAACACTATAACCATCTATAAAATTTCTTAATCTTCCTAACCAGAATTTCAACAGTGGAAATAATTTTTAAAAATTATTATTTTATTAGTTATTAATAAGAGGGAATTATTAAATCATTATTAGAGAAATCATGATTATAGTAATAAACAGTTTTGAATTTTGGAGGGAATCAGAATCTTGATTTGAAGTGGTCAGTCAGGTAATAGTCCAGGTAATATCATAATTTTTTATTTATTAGCTGCAATTCCAAGAAATACTTATTTTTAAGTTCTGGAGGACTCCTTTAATTCTTTGAGTTAAAACCCAGAAATTGCTAGTATTTTAGAGAAAATATTGAATGGTTTTAAATTACTTATTTTCTCTCTAACCCTTTTCCCCTTTTTCGTAGAAACAGTGACATTATTAAAGCTCATGATTTTTGATATATTTTAAATCTGTGTATTCATAAACATTACAGATACTACTCTAATTACCTTATGACAGGTGTTTCCCCCAGAGCTGTAGAAACTTGGCCTTGCAGTGTTTCCATGATATTGTCATCTGAGTACAACTGCATAGGTGTGTTAAACTGAGCGTGTACAATCTTGACACCGGGAAGCTCCATTTCCAGGGGGACATTAGGGGCCATCTTAGACACTGCTTTCAGCTCGGTGGGGCAGATGGAGCTGACCGTGCTAATTGAAGAGGGGGTGCTGCGCCCACTGCCACAGTCCAGCCCCGAAGGAGTGCTGCATCCACTGTGTTAATGGCCAGAGTGCAGGAAAGTGTGCAGTGTGCGTTGGATTATAGAGAACAAAGACAAAAGTACAGGGATACGGTGATGTTAACAGGGCTGAAAAGCATGAACGGAACAGGCTCAAAAAAGCAAAAGTACAGAAATTGGAGAAAAGCAAAAGTATGTGTAGTCATTGAAAGCAGATTTCCTGTAGAAAGTATCAAGGCCAGCTGTAAAGCAGTCCTTAAAATTCTGGCATGCATTTTCTTTAAAGAGAGTAAAAATTTTTTGATAGATGAAATAATTCAAAATATAACATTATTTTACATTTTTGGTGCTAGATTTTACTGAGGAGTAATTAAGCCCCCCTAAAATTCTTTGTTCTAAGCGAGTAATTCTTATCATCTATAGAAAGGGTAGCAGACAAAGTTTATGTGAGATGTCCATGTCAGAGACAGAATAAACACCTGCAGCACCGGAATCCTAGACACATCATTCCAGTTCTATACCTCACAATCATCTCACTCCACTGCCGAAAAACTAGTATGAAGTAGTGTAAAATAATGAATGTGACATTCCCTAGATTTCCTTAAATTCTAGAGTAGGATAATTGTTCACCTTTTAAAACTAGTTTAACAATTTTAAAAAAAAATATTTGTTGATCATTGCAAAGAAGAAAAGTTACTAAAACATCCAGGCTTACTTTTGCTTTTCTAAATTACAGTGTTTCCAGTAGAATGTAAAGTGGTCCTTCACAAGAACAATGGGTACATATTCAGATAATTAATTTTACTGCATCTGAAGTAGAACTTACATATAATTTGTATACAAAAAATAAGATGTAAACTTAAAAAAAATATTAGTGTTGCTTGATGTTACTGACATGAATTTACTGTCCACCAATTCAACATATCTGGAAAAAGATTAGCAAAAGAATGTGAACATTAGACCTAAAGTCTTTTTCAGTATCACTGTTTTGAACACTTCAATCTTCTCTCTATAGTACTTCAGAGGCTTTCTTTGTTATGGGATATTTCTTTGCTGTTTCTGTGTAACAGCACATAACCAAATCTTTCTACAGTCATTGGTTACCATTTATGTGATATTCTGAGCTGTAGGACAATAAATGCTTCATCTCTGTCCTCCAACCTGATATCAGGGTTGTGTTTAGTTCTTTCCAAGCTGTGTAAACCTGGCACAATGCTCTGTTTCCCAGTTTGATAGTACAGAACTCTGTCCAGTAGCTACTCTTGGGTGGAGTTGACCACCCAAAATTCTCTCCTTGATTCAGAGTGGAATTTGTGCAGGACCACTTTCTCAAAATTTAAAGGGAAAGGTATACTTTTTTTCATCAAAGACATGTCAAACAAAAGCATTCCAGAAATGTTAGGCAAGCCTTAATGCAAATATAGTTGTGCATCATCACCAAGCATGAGACAGCCAAAAAATTCACACAGTCAACATACATGTTTGAAGTATTTTCTTTTAGAAGAAACAATACCACCTTTAGATCCTGCAGTAGAATAAGATTTGTCATTGCTAACAGTGTTAGTAAATGGAAAGTAGCAGGAAAAGACTAGAAAAAGCACAACTCTTGCTCTCGCTTTGTGAAGCCAAAGCAATATTAAACCAGAATAAATTATAGGTAAATAAATAAAATATATGATATATTAAATACAATTTCCAGTTAGTTTCACCAGAGTAAAGTCCAAAATTCTGTCCAATGTCCAATCCATTAGCTCAAACCCACAGTCCACAATCATGTCTTCTTTTAGTCAAAATCCTATTTAGCATCAGCTGTCTGTCCTAAAGGGATATTTAGAGCCAAGGTGGTGGGGGTTTTTTTGCTGTGTTTAGCAGTGGATTAAGTCAAACTGATGAAAAAATAGCAGACAAGCTGTGACAGGCAAGGTTTTGTAAATGTAACACCCTGTGTCAGAGATTCTGCAGTTTGCAAATGCAGATCTCCCCAGTGCTAGAACACTGGACAGACCTTGTCCAACTGAAGTTCTTAACCTTGTTGCATTGTTGTCGGGGTAGTTTTTGCAGTTTATTTTCTTTGCTTTATATGCTGGTAAATGGCCATTTACTTCAACATTTTCATGGAAAATACTGTGTAATTTTAATTTCTGAATTGTGAGATTAGGCTCTTGATATGCTCATTTGAATCTTCATAGGTCAAGTAGGCACTTGTAAAATGGTTCCTAGTGGTCCCAAAGGCAGTTATGGTACAGTATGAAAGTGCTGTCTGCTGTTAGAGGCCAGGGATGTTTGCTAAGGACTGTTTTGTCCTTGAGCAGCCTTTCTCCACTGTGGTGGTGTTCTACATTGATAGCTCTTGTTTGGAGGATGGGACCATCTTCTAGAGTTAGGTGACTGACAAGTATAAGGCATCTCTCAAAACTGATGATCCATATGATATTGTCCTTTGTACGATGGAATAATTTATCAACCTGTTTTTCTGCTCCAGTTTGTCAGACTGAAAGCAGTATAACTAAAATGCAGACATTTTTGATTTTCAGAATTAAATGTAGAACACTAATTCCACTAGTAAAAACTGCTACTGCTAGAAAGGATAAAGTATCACAATCACAAGATATCTCATCCCTCAGGCCCTTTGAGCTTCCTTGTGTTTTTAGCCACAGAGTTTGCATTGTTTTTGTCCCCTCTGTAATAATGAGAACAGTAGTAAGGAATTTCATCACCAGTTAAGATAGAGGATTATTACACTAAAATGATGGATGTAGATATATAAGAGTTTCTGCATTGGAGCTTTACATATCTGTGGCATCAGCTTTCTTATTTTTAGCTCAGCAGTAGGTTGCCTTCTGGAAAGAGGTCTGCTGAAATGCAAATTTGAAATCTCTGGATGGCCTAGCTTATAACTCTCTATCTTTAACTGTCTTTTAATTATGTAATAGGTAATATATGTGTAATATGTAGCTATCTTTTATTTAGCAAGTTAACAAATTACATTGCATTTGGACAGAAGAAGTTCACAGTGCCAAAGTTCTGTAAGTGTGCAGTATCTGGTGCTACGCTGTAAACTGAATCATGGCTACGTTTACTTCAGACTCTGATCAGTGTAACTGAGATGGGAGTGTAGATCTACTTTCTTTTGGAAATAGAAATTTGAATTTCAAGCCGGAGCTCTGAAAGTCAACCATTTAATTCTTTCTGTTTGTTTGCTTTTAATTTCAGCATCAGGCAGTCTAGTACTATAAGTAAATTTCAAATGCATCAGAATGCTTAATTAATGTCAATGGTGAGTATCCATCCATTAAAAAAATAACACCATGCATCAAATCCAGCACAGCACTCAAAGTTTATAACCTGCTTCGGCCTGAGATTATGAAAGGTTTGGGCCGAATATTATGCTTGTGTTCAAAGTAGTTGATATCCTGTAAAGAAAAAAGAGATAAAATAGCTTTTTTTGGCCTACAAATGCTCATTTCTAGTTAAAATGCAGCTAACAAAGTTTACAAATTTTAACCATGAAGTAACCACGTTTAGTTTGTTCATTCCTGGTGCTCAAATTACAATCACTGCAGTGTTCAGAAACATTCAGAGTAAAGTGCAGTTACAGGAGGGAAGGTTGGAGGGTGGTGTTGCAGCCCAGTGTAAAGGGCAAATTTTAGTTACCTGCAGCATTGCTACTAGAAAGCTGAATGGATAGTTCTCGGTGTTGGAAAAAATGTTTCCTTGATCGCCCTTTTTTTGGATAATGAATAATTTCATTCTCAGAAAAAACAGCAAGAGCTGGACTTTTAAATTGAAAACAGAACAGATAATGGTATACCACAAATGACCATGTATTGTAAGTAAATACTGATACTCACTTTTGCGATGAGTTAGGAATGAGACCCCTCAGTTGTCCATGAAGTGCATCTTGAATATTGCCAGATGAATAGAGCCCAATTGGAGAATTATAGGAGGAGCTCACTACCTGTCTTTTGTCATCAATATTTGCTGCTGCAACAAAAGGCTGGGCCCTTCTGTTGTGAGCCGTACCAATAGGCTTGAATTCCTGTACATGATAGGCAGACAAAACACACAGAGCTACAATGCACACCGAAGCTAGCAATGAGTAAAACTGACACCACCAGTATTGTTAATCTCTGCATTTTTACTTTTGCAACTCTGTTATTTTTAACTGGTGCAAGCATATTATATTTTTCCATGAATTTTGTATGTATTACGTGAGCCACACACGTTATTTTCCTCCCTCCAGGCAAGCAGAAGGCTTAGAAGAAATGGGAGGGATGAATATTATAGTGACCTTTCACATTGTTCACTAGATTTGACACTGTTCACATTTTTCTTTTAAAACACTTCATGTATACTTATCTTAATTGCTTTCCTTTAGTGCTAGTCTATAGCTTCTGTATTTTCATCACATACTGGGACTTCCAAAAGTATGATTTTATTGTAAGTGTCTTGCTAGAAAACACGTAATTTTAAATGCTTCTTTTAACTGAAATAAAGTCTTGAACATACATCTTATTGAGGACATTCCTCTGAATGTATTTCGTCTTTAAATCATATCTGTGTATCAAAAGTTGCACTGCTCTATAATTTAATGTGAAATCATAATAAATAAGTAAAACCCAGAAGTGGCTAAATTTGAAATCATTCTACCGTTGTGCCTATATTCTGCCATACTCTTTTTTTGTCATTGGCCAGGATAATTTCCTCAGTTTGTGGAATTCAAAGGGATGGAGTCTGGAAATAGAATCTCTGATGGCCTTTCAGATAACTTAAAATATCCTTCTGTAGTGGTTGGCCAGGAATGATGAAGACTTCTGACTGCATGAAAATTCACTTATTTGTATTCTGTGTATTTATTACGGTGTCTTTTGAGGCCCTTCCAGCTCAAGTCCACTCCTAAGCCTCAGAAACTGAGACTTAGAAATAAATTAATGTTGTCATCTGCCGAGGGCTTTTTTCCTTTTACCCTGGTGGGTGAAGAACATTAACTGCTGAAGTCCATCCCCTCGTCCTGATGGCATGTGGCACTCTTTGGAAACAGTGCTGTGAGAGCACTTGAACTTCCATCTACGTGGAACAAAAAGCTTTTGTTTCTGACAAATAGGTTTCTACAGCTTGAATTGGTCTTTTCATTAGAGACTTGAACTTGCAATGTTAAGATAGCACAGGTCATTAATACTTCAATTTTCATAGAAATCTTTTCCAGTTCTCCAATTTGGCTTTGTTTTTGAGTATGATTGTTGGACAAGAGTTTCCAAAATATTTTCGGATCAGACTAAAGAAAGGTCATGGATATATAGAATATGCAACCAGAAAATGCAAACAGTAAAAAGCAGTTATATTAAATGAAAATGTTTAGCAGCATTGCACTTTAAGAAGCTACTGAAAGCAGCAATCAGATAAATGAGCACAAAGGTTTTACTTGCAATTCCTTCTTTCTGTCTAATAGAACTGAGTTGCAGTTAACAGAATGTGTTAGTAAATGGAAATAATCTGATAGTGTTTAGGATAATGGCTACTTAATGAAAGATATTAATGTCAGAGTATTTAAAATTGATTCAAATCCAGGTATGATGCAAAATGAACAGAACCAACTGAGAACATTGTAATTTCATCCCCCTTTTTCATTTCTCATAGAGAAATGAACAGAACAGAAGATGTGGCACCATAACAGCATGTTTACAATGTAACAGTTGCAAAACAAGTATTTGCAGTTAGTTAGACTTAAATTCTGCTTTCTTTATAACTCATCTATTCATATAAAATGTCAGTGACAGAACATACAGCAGCAAAAATAGTCCAGCTCTTGTGTTTATTTGATCTCATTGAATCTGTGAAAAGTCCTCTTTAAGTTCAAAAGCTAAATGAGAACTGGAAGTTGTTGAAATTTCTAATTAGGAATATTTGAGGATTACAGTACTTAAATTATTAATTTTTTTTTTTCCAACTGACTGATTTTTTTTACAGGGCTAGCTGCATTTTTGCATTGATACAGGCATCAGGAATAGAAATAACATAGCCCCAAAAGTCTGTAGAAACGCATCCATAACAGCCCATATGATGGCATTCCTTGGGTTGTTTGCTGTGACAGAACACAAATGTGTACATTTTGGCGGTGTCATGTGACTAAGATCTTTATCTTTGAATGCTGTTATAAAGATGGGTAGGTCCTCAAAACTAGCCCAGCACAATTATATTGTTTCAAAAGTTGATTATAAATGGTAATAGACTATAAACTTACTTCTTAGAACAATGGCTTGTGGTTTTTTTGGACTTTTATACTTATCTATGTGCACAATATATCTCCTTCATGGCCAAAAGTCTAGTCTCACTGAACAAAATGTTCAAAGGCGAAGATAGAAGTAAAAAAGAAAAGTTCAAATAAAAACAATTCAAGAAACTGTGGTAATGAAAATTATTTTCAATGAGGTCAAAGGGATTGTAACAGAAAACATTTACAAGTAATTGTATTCTTTTACTTTGATGATAAAGCAGAAAGCATTTAAAAATAATTTTATGGTACAATTTGCCATTTAGATGGTTTTGTTTTCTCCTTCTAATTATATTTGTTGAGAACCTTATGTTCTAAATTGCTTTTATTCAGAATAGATTGTGATTGTATTAGTGATTCTTCAAGTGGTCTGTTATTTCCTATTATTTATCCATAACACTATAGGTTCCTCCAGACTAACAAAATCAGGGTGGCTGTTTTCTAAGTGTGTAGTGTTCAAGAATGACTCTTAGTCAGCCACTTATTGCTATAAGTTAGAATTGTTGCCTCAGTTTCCTCTTCCCAGATTTAAAAATAGTGAGAGCTTTCACTGTGCTCTGACAATTGCCTGTATCAGTCTCCAAATGGCTCTTGGGAGATTCTCAGGCTGATACAGAAGTTTGCTACAGTGTGAAGGTTCCTTGTTTCATAGCTGTAAGTAGGCACAGTATTTAATTGTTTATCAGGTTTCACATAGCCATCTCCAAGTGTCTGTAGGATAATTTACATCCATTAAAGCTAAAATAAGCATTCTTTGGCCAGATATTTGGCCACATTGCTGAACAATTTAAAATAGGGTTTACATTCATTTGTAGCTTTCTTTTAGCTTACAAATTTGAGTTACATACTTATTAAGAGGATTGTGTAAGTTGTCATTTGTTACTGTTATTTAGTTGGCTTATAATGTATTTTAAATAACTGACTTCTCTTAACTTTCTTAGTGAATTTTAAAATGTCTGTTTGACAAGAGTGAAAAAAGTCTGATACCTTTATAAGTTCTATGATCTTTTGAGTAATTTTGGTTAATATATAAATAGAAGAAATAGAACTCAGTGGTTTTCCATTTCTGCACACCAGTAAATGCATGCAATACTTTTGGATGAAAGAGTTTTACATTTGAAGTAATACATTACTGCTTTTGGATTTTTCTCCATTCATCTGGGCTTCAGTGCCTGTATTTATTGTTAGAATTCAGCAAACTCTTGTAAGACTTGGACAGCACAGGTTGTAGTTGTGCAAAAATTTGTCATCTGAGATTCAAGAAACTTTGTATCGTTTTCTCTTCTGGTATACATGCTGCTGGGTCTCATGCTGTGACTAAATATGCTGTAAAACTTAATTTTAAGTTACAGCAATTGTAGAAAAGTAGTCTACGTGTATTTCTTTTTCGACAGGGAGTGATGGATCCTTGAACGGAAGAACTTAATCTAAAATGTAAAATATTCCTGGAATGGTTTAGTGTATTTGTTTGCAAGCATTGCTACTTTTCTGGTGCCTACTATTTATTAAATATACTCAGTACTGCTGAATTTCCTAGGAAAGAAAAAGAGATAAACTGAATGAAAAGGCTGGCTGTTTAATCTAGGAGAAGCTGTTTTTCTGATTGCCCAGTGGAGGCTGCTTTTCAATAGTCTGCCAAATAGCACTTAGTGAAATCTTGTGATCTATTTTTAAGGAACTGTCCTTTTTAGGAATGCAGCTTTCATGCAGAGCGATTACTCTTGTGTCATGCATGCCTGCATGGTTTTCTCCATAGCTTTTTTAGTGAATTTGTTCCATTGCTAGCCATTTAATGTGTCTCCTAGCTCTTCCACAAGAATATGCATTTAAAATAGTTTTGTTTCTTCTCTATAATATTCCTGCTGCTGAAGAGGCTATATTTTTTCTGATGGAGTTTGCTGTATTGCTTAATGCAAGTTTTAGATCAGAAAGAAGATAGAGAAATGCAACACTGAAAAGCTGTATACATGTTTGGGAGTGTCTCCATGAAAATAGAATTGGTGGAAGTATTTATTGCACAGGATTTATTGAAGTGGAATCTGCACTTATATTGTTTTTTCTAGGGTATCACAGAATAAATACTTTGACATATTTGCTTTGAACCTGGCCTTCCAGGATCAGCAGAATATTTTTCCCTCCCTGCTCTTGAGATAACAGCAAATGTTCATGTAGGTTAAAGAGAAATGACAAAGAAATAAAGGACTAGTTGTAAGCAGTAGCTAGATAATTAACTGTTGGCAATATGAAGACTTTGACTCATAGTACCTTTTTTTTTTTTGAGTTTGAAAAGAAAGATAGCTGTCAATGGATTGGATTTGCTTTAGTCATATACAGTGATCAAGACTTTCCTAGTCAGAAGTGGTGAGTGATTTGCTCATTGACCAGTATATGGGTCTTGTGTAAATTTGTAAATTTCAGTTCTGCGGCATGGTATAAAAATGTATGGAGATAAAGAGATCCAGCATTTATGGATCTCTCTGTTTAACTGACTGTTACACCAAAATGAATTTTGTGATCTGATGAGTTCATCACTTAGGTACTTGATATTTTTTCCTGATTGAAGAACTTCCTCATATGACAAAGAATCTCTGAAAGAGTTAAAGCAACTTAAACTTTATCAGAATAAAAGAACATATTTTACTTCCATAATAAAACTATGGTGATATGGAGACTCTTAAAGAAAAATGAGAATGTGTTGTAGCTTCTTAATGTTTTGTTGCGGTTATAGCTGAAAAATCAGAAACATTGAGTCAGATAAAAAGGTGTTCCTATATGGCATAATCATGGTGGTTCATATTAGTTTAAACTGGCCAATTACGGATGAAGTTCTAGTTAAAGAATTTTAATGACCACAAGGGAGATTATTTGGAGTGTAAAAGGGCAAATGGAAATGGTTAGGTAACTTTTTACAGTTCATACCTGAGGTTCAGCTTCCAAATTTATCTTGAAGGGATGTGCTCTGCCATCTTCTGAAACTTGTGGGGACCATAATTTAGTTCCTGCCCTAGAAAGAAAGAAAGAAAGGCAGAGTTTAAATAATTTGAATTCTTATAGAGTTGTGTATGTTCCCATAAAATATAATGCAGCTTGGAAATCTGCAGGTTTTTTCTATGCTTTTTTAGTGTTTTGACATAAAAATACTTCAATGATATGTAACCAATATATTTAAAATTTATCTACTTTAAAAAAAATTATGTATGCTATTAACAATGGGAAATAGGTTGTTAATAGTTACCAAACTCAAATGGAAAGGGAAATTAGTGCCTTTCTGACCTGAGCTGACCAAACTTTTTAGTTTTATTTTTTTAATGGTTCATAAATTGAATGTTGGGTCCCCAGAATATTTTGTATGAATAATTGAATATATTAGCAATAATCCTAAACATCAACTTCTTTTTCTTTGAAGACCATAATTTCCACTTAAAGCCTGCTTTTCAATGTAGAAGTGCAATCTAGGTATGCAAAGTATGTGCAAGGGGAAATTGAAGTTGCACAGATGATTCTTTCAGTCACGTAGGCAGAAGTAAACATGAAAATATCAGTTACAGTTCTGTTTTCATTGACAAAGTGAAATGTGGCAGCTAATTTCAAAGAAGCATAATAGTAATGAACTTTGAATTAATAGAAGGAATTTTTCACCATGATGTGTTGTCTAGTAATTCAACAACACTTGTTAAAAAAAAAAGAACACTTTGTGTATTTCTAAAGAAATATTGTGGTCAGCTACGATAAAGAGCTGTGCCTCCTTGAGAGCCTCAGGTCAATTAAGCCTGTCAATTTTGGAGACAGCTGAAAGAAAGTCCTAAGCAATTCCGATCACAGGCTGAGCAAACTCAGCTGGAGATGTGAAGCTGCAGGTTGTTTCTCTTCCTGGCTCTAGTTGAGAGAAGTGAATACAAAAGTTTCTGGATTACTGCAGTTTGGGTAAGACAGAGTTTCTCAGTTTTGTTTTAAACATTGCTTTGAGAATCGTGTATTAGGCTTAATATGTTGTGACCAAAGAGATTGATTGGCTTTAAACTCACTCCTTTGTCACCCCTTATGAAAGTGTGACAGGATGTTGTTTTCCCTGACTGGGATGATGCAGTAGCAGCTTTATGTGTGGCTGGGAGAAGAAGGCAATGATAAGCACCTGTGATTGAGGGAGTGTTAGAGCAGAGAGGTTACTGAATAACTGACATTAAATGAGGATTTTATTATTTCCCCAAAACAGGAAGAGCTACTTGCTTATTGACAGTAAACAAGACTCGTGCAGTCAGCAGAATTACCTTGTGAGTAACCTGAGGGAAGCTGGTATTTTGTGCCTACAAAGAGTTCTGGGGAGTCTTGCTTGATCTGAAGTTTAAGAGGTAGGTCTGGTTGCTTATAATTTTAAGGATCTTGTGAGCTTCTTCAAAATATTCTGAATAGTGACACCATATAATAATTGTACTGTTGATAGAGTAGTATCTTCTTTCAGAAATAGGCAGACATGTACACGTACCTCTCTATTTTCAAACAAAGCTGATGTGTAGCAGCTTTAATTCTCTCCTGGGCATCATTATGTGTCATGTTCTCTGTGCCTAGACCATCAATAGCTACAATGACATCACCAGGGCACAGGTTGGCAGCTGAAGCCTTGCTTCCAGGGGTAATCTGAAAAGATCAAAATGTAACTGCTTAATCCCCATGCGTGCCTGAAAATTGATACAGAAAATAACTTTCACGACACTTCCCTATTTCCTGTTGGATGGGGGAGGTACTTTGCCAGAGGCTCTGTAGTTCTATTGTCAGGTAACCACATAAATGTTTTATTCATCGTAACTCCAAATTAGATAGAAATTATCTTTACACTTCTGCATTAGTTTCCACTCTGATTTCTGTAATTACTGTAACTTATCTCTAAATATTCTTTCTCAACTGCCATTATATAATTTGCTTGAAAAAAAGTTGTATTTTCCCCTTAACAACACCAGCAGAAGAAAAGAACTGTGAAGAAATTGTGTTGCTGAACTCCTTAAGTGCTTAGCTTGAAGTCCCATGGCATTTAAGTGACAGTGGCCCTGATCCTTCATGGTGGTCTGTGTGGTGCAATTCATACCTTATGTAAATGTACCACCATCTGTGACGTTCACAGGAATAGCCCTAAGCTTATCTTTCTATGCTTGCTTTTTTTGTTGTTTTTTTGTCTAGTTGACAATCTTCTGTATGGTTGTTAAAGTAATTGAAATGCAACATAATTTTGCTTAAATAACTACTGTGGAGAGGCCATGACCGTAGATGTTACTGAAGCTTGTTCTAGAATTGCAGGCCTCTATTTGCAAAAGGTGACTTCTCCTGCCACTGCACTTACACATACCACATGCACAACAGGTCTTAGGTCACTGAGTGGGATTTCGGTCCCTTATGTGTGTATTGCCATTTTAGGCAACTCTTGATTACCTAGACAGCAACATGAAATTGATGCATGTAGGACATAAACTTCTGAAATTCAGCTCTCGAATAGCAGAAGGGACAAGTTGAGTCATGCAAAGTAACATTAGCTGCTTATTTGTAAGTAAATGAATCCCAGTGTGAAGAACAAAAATGTCAATATAATCTTATTTCCAAAAGCAGTTCTTTTATTTGTGGCATGTATTAAATGAAAAAGCTATTGGAGAGAATTTTTCTCACTATGGGCTCTGCTAAAGCAAAAGCACATGTTATCTCGACTGGAAAACATACTATGGAGATATTCTTCAGCTCTGGTGTCTCATGGTTTTCCAGCAGAGGAAGAGAGAAGCTGCTCAGTGTAATTCCAGCATGTTCTGAACCCCAGCTTCAGTGAAGCTGGCAGACTTGTCTCCGAAGGGGACACTACTGTCAACATAAAAGTCAAATAGAATTTTTTTTTAAATATGAGTTGCACTGTATTAGTAGTGAAATAATGGCAAAAATCAGTGAAAGGGAGTAGTTCTCTCCTCTTTCCATCTCCGTTAGGTAGGTCTGAATGATCAAAGATTGTTGTTTTGTGAGCTCTGTTTCTTCATTCCAGCATGTAAACTTATTTTTGATGTCACTATAACAAACTACAATGTATGTGTTGTTATCAAGTCAGGCAAACTTTCCAAATGAATGCTTGTAGCCAGCTGCAGGCTTTTACACCCTAACCCTTCAAAAGAATGGACTAGTGTATTGTGTGCTTAACAAAGTGTTAAGGTGCCTAAATAATCTGTTTGAATATGAGTCGAGGAAGCTGTTCATAAATTCTAAGTCTGAAATCTCAAAAATTGTCTGCTCCTCAAACTTCAACAGCTGCATGTGTAAATGATCAACACTGAGACTGCTTATACCACTATAATAAGACAGGGGTTAGAGGTATGATTGTTCTTCTCCCTTCAATGTGGAATTGCTCCTGACTTGGCTTAGCATGTTGTGAATATGTCTGCAGTGACAAACTGCAGCAGAATTCCTCGTGTTTCAGTGTGACTGTTGATGCTCTAATACCTAACTGGGCAAACCCAGCCATTCTTGGTTCCCTCTCAAGAGTAAGTTAGCTTGTATAACCCTTATAGAGGTTACTCTGCAGATTATGTTTTTTACACGTCACAAAAAATCATCTGCTGTACCTGTGACATACTGCAGCAAAGCACTGGGATAATGATCCTGCCCTATAAAGTAGTGTGTCTGTCTAGCACAGTCCATTCCCCTGCAGCTGTACTGCTAGAAGAACATGCTCTGCTCTGTGCTGCTGCTAAATCCCTTGGGTTTTATAAGTTGTCAGCAGCTGCAGTGATACCACTTACACTTTTGGATAGGGTTTGCATCATTTGGTGGGAGCAAGGACGGAAAGGGAGTCTGTATTTCCTATTCCTTGGCTGAATTGATTATTGCCAAGCTTCTGATATGTGTCTCCTGGGCTTTAACACCTTGATAGGGGTGCTGAGCTCTATGTGCCCAGGCCTGACAGGGTGCAGAGAAGGCACCTGCCCTGCAGACTACATTTTATAGAAAGGAACCATGTTGTGCAGTGCAAGATATCATGGGTATGATATTGATATTGTGGGTACCTCAATAATGTAAGTGATACTGTTTCTTAAGGACTTATTAGTGACACATTAGGTGTGTATTTTGAACACTTAGAATTGTGTTATGACTATGGTGTTTATTGCTTGCTCACTGTAGCTTCATGAGGTAGATTCTACTGTTGCTTTGAGAAAATTTTTGCCTTGTTCTTCAGGCCATATCTACATGGTGTGCCTGTTACTCCTGTATCCTGGATATCCTGGATTTGGATAAATACAAAAATATGTGTTGATCATTCAGATATTGTCATGGACTAACTATTTAACCACATGAGGATCAATGTCTCCAATGAAACTTTGAAGAAAACCTCTCTGCATTTGATAATAGACTTGTAAAGCTTTTCACGTTACAGCAAAATATTTCAGGGTCTGTGTTTTCTGAGGAGAGCTATGAATGTCTGCAGACAGAGTAGCTAAACATTAAATTGAGTTAATATGAGTACTTGCATTGTGATTGGTAAATGTCTATAAAATTAAATGGAACGTAAATCTAGAGTTGATATTTTACCATTCTCTCCAAACTGCACAAGTTTCAATGGTTCCTGTAATCAGCTTCATTAATGCAATTTCTTTGCATCTATGCAAAGTTCCAAGGATTTCAATGTTTTCAGTATTTATAGTTAATTAATTTTTTCTGACCATAAAAGAATTTGAATATATTGATTTTTAGTCCCCTCTTGTTCTTTCTCTCTCCCAGTGATCACGGTCTATAGTTTTTGCATTTGCTTGAAACAGTCAAAACAACAGAGCAATTTGAGCTTTTGAAGTGACATCTGTTCTTTAGACAGGTGGATAATGGTCTCTTACATCGTCTGTCTCTCTTGATAAGTCCTGATAAAAGCTGTCTCTTGTTGAACAAGGACATAGCCAACCAGTCTTAACACCTGTCCAACTATTTTATTCACAATGTATTTTAAAATAATTTCTATTTATTGTTTAGTTTTTTCTTGTCAGGACAGTTAAGCCTAGTGTGAATGGGCTGCTTATGATACTTTTTACAAAAGAAACACCTAGGCCCCAAGAGGCAAGACTTGTGAATCTTGTGAAATGTTCTCTATTTTTTAAGTGGTATTGCATGAATACCTATTGAGGGACTCTTCTAAATGTATGCTGTGGCAACAAAAATACGAATTTTAAACAAATTTACTATTCATATTCCTAAGCCTGAGCTAAGCAAATGTAACATTGTTTTCTTCATATATATATGTGTGTATATATATATATATATTTTTTATCATACCACTTGAAATGTGATTTTGAGCATTTCTGTAACATGCCAGAAACCAATGGCTTATGTCTTGTGACGCATTTGGTAGGTATGAGTCAACTGCAAAGTAATTTATTCTTTAGAAAGTTATATTTATAGTAACATCCTTTGTTATTGCAGTTTTAAACTTCATTGCACTTAATCTAAACACAAAGAAAATACAAACCAGACACTGCTAAAATATTTTTCATTAGAGATAATGGAAACTATTTCTCTTTTAGAGGCCCATAAAAGGCAATGAAGGCCCCAAAACATCCAGAGATTTTTTTTTTTAAATTCAATGTTTTTGTCTCCTGTTTCTCCAAAGGCTTTCCTATATTCTATGAGTATTTGTTATGTAATTACATTCAGTCAAATAATAGCATTTTGATTAACTTCTATTTAAAATACATAAAATATTTTATGCTTTTATAAATCTGGAATGAATGACTAAGTTACTTTTTACTAGTTGATATGTGAAAAGATAATCCTTAAACTCTTTACTGATTCTTGTTTGGAAGCATATTTACTGCAAGTCATCACTAGTGGTATCCATCCTTCAAGGCTTTTGACGTTTACTCAACACCAGGCATAGTGTATATAGTGAGCCACAGTGTAGGGCTTTTAAAAAAAAAAAAAAAAAAAGGAAAAAAACCAAACAAAAAAGCAGAGTGATTTGGAGGCTCATGGAACACACATTTGGTGTGTCTACAGTCCTGAAAAGCAGCAGAAATATAAGGAGAATGAATTCTAGCCAGATGTGCATTGAGCACAATTTTCAAAATATGGAAATTAACAAAATATGTATCCTGTCTTTTGAGTAGGTCCATATCTGTAGATGTAGGGCAGTTGACAGTGTGTTGTATGCTACATTGATTGAATAACTGGTTTCTTAAATTGCAACTAACATCTCAAAATCCATGAAAAAGAATGAAGGCTCAAATTCTTGCCATTTATTGGGGGAGGGGGGTAAGGTAAACTTTCAGTTTCTAAATACGGCAAAACCCACCAAATCTCTCTTTCATATGCAGGACAGGATAAATTTCTAATAACTCAGTCATTTAACATTCATGAAAGTGAAAACCACTAGATATGTAAAAACAGGTATTGTTACCTTTGCTGGCAATAAACAGAACTTGATATAATTAAATAATAGTCAGACTAATCTGCAAAGCACAAACTCCCAGACATGAGGAGCTGCTGCCAAGCAGTCTTCTCCCTCAGTGATCAGAGAGGCTAGTCGTGGAAAGCATAAAAGTGAGGTCTTGCTTTTAGTAGGTTTAAATGCGATTTTGAAAGCCTGGGAAATCATGCCAGAGTTTTTCTGCTGCCAAGGCTCTTGAATTTAATTTTGAGACATAAGCAGAAGTGCAGTTAAAGTCTCTTAGACCAATCACAGAAACATGTCTCACAAAACTTGTAAAAACTCTTAGTATTCAGCTGGCTCTCCTCAGAACTAGCAACTACTTTTTAATCTACTCACGGCTTTGTCTGCATCTCTGAATTCCAGAAAAGTAAAGGACAAAAATCTACAGCAACTATTAAATGGAATAAATAGAAAGCAAATGGAAAGAGTACATACCCTGGTTATGATTAGGGGTTGGTTAAAATCTATTCCTCCTGAGAGCCTGAATCCCCAGGGTGACGGTCCTTGGAGAATAACATTTTGTGGCATTGTGGACAGATTTTCCTTGGTTACTGTTCTTTTTCCTTGGGTCTGTGTGAGGAGTTGAGCTGCAGGAGGAAGGTTGCGGTTAGCAGAGCACCTGCCGGACAGGGCAGCCGACCTTTTATACCTCCTGAGAAGTTTTACTCATTCCAAAGCTGTGGGCACTGCACTTTATCCCTACTCTTCGTGTGACGTCAGCCAGTCCCTCGGCTTCTCCACCCACAGAGGGGAGTATCAAACTCGGACAAATAAAGCTTGAATGCTGGAAAGTTTACAACAAATGCATCAACTTTATCTGCTGCTTTAGCGTCCCCCTCAGCCCGATAATCAGTGAGCTTCAGGATGCAGCGTTGTTCTTGTTTAAAGCAACCTTGCTGCTCACTTGATATCATGCCAATTATGTTGCTGGAGTTTGATTCAGCTATGCAATGCAGTGCTTTGACTTTGTACATGACTCTGGTTCATGTAAACAGAAATATTAATAAGGGGATTTCCCTCTCAAGGTCTTGTTTCACATCTTGTCTTATTTGTAATGTAATAGTTTATTGCATTAAAATGTCCTCCCAGCCCTTCAGCTGCATTTTTTAGATAGTCACTTGAGACCATGGCATGCACCAGTCCTAATGCCTTGAAAAATCTGGACTGATGTCATACATATTTCTCATACTGAGGAAGAGAAATGCGGTATTAGGTGATGATGTCTTTTTTCCTTTGTAGAAATCTTAACTTTTTAAAGTAGTTGTCCTTTACTTGTGGCTTGCTAGTAGATAGTAGTGTTCATCAGAGTTTTTTGTAACTATGTTCTTGTCAAGAATATTTCAAAGATATTCTCTATTATTAAAGCATAAATCACATCCTGATCAGAATGAAACACATGGCAGTGACTCTTTCAAAGTGAGCCATCAGAAAGGATATCTGTATCACAAAGAGCTTGCAGGGTGACAGTCAGCTGGTGGGGGCACAGCTTACATTAGGAATGTGAAGGAAGATAGGCACATTTAAAGAATAAGGCAGGTGTTTAGGTCAGTGGTATCTCAGTCTTGGTAGCTCAAATACTTTTGTATATTTTGAAGTTGAGGAAAAAAGTTCTCTCATTCCTTATGAGTAGTGTATATACTCTGGTATGTCCTAACATGTTTTGAGATTGGTTCAGTACATGCCTTCAATATATTGCCACTATATGGTTCATCCTGATTATGCTGTGTGTGTTCAAGGCCAGAATTTATCACCAAGCAGTACTTCAGTTTCTTTCCTTTTCTCCTCTTCCCTGATTATCTGTTTTGAGTGAAAATGCCTTGCGTGTTTGGTACCCTTTTTTTTGCTCCTCTTTTCCTAGTGAATGCTGTAGCGTGTTTTGTTTTTTTTTGTAACTGGGAATGAATAACATACTAGATGTATTCATTTAAGGAGTTCTTTCATGCGCAATTTGCGTTTTCTTTTTCTCTGAAAACTGGCAATCTCAAATATTGAATCCTGCAATGCACTTCAGTAGAAAATGATTTTGAAATATAAAAATTTCAATGTCAGGTCAAACAATCAAGCTCTGAATTTCCAGTGTCAAAAATTATACTTGTATAACTTGTTCACTGGAGAGATTCCTTCCAAATTACCATTATTAAGTTATTGATTTATATCTTAATGTGCAGGCTTACTTTTTGGGTGTGGAGTTTTTTATTTGGTTGTTGTTTGTTTTTTTTAAGAAACCCAAGTTTGGGATTGCTTAAGTGTCTGTAAAATTTATTCATGTTTCTATACTATACTGAGATTTACTCATATTGCCCTACAAATCTTGCTAGATATATGTAAGGGTAGGGTAGGTTTAACCTTTCTCTAGGCAGGTGATTGCTCCCAGTTTCAGTGGAAATCATGTGCATATATGATGCTGAGATCTTGCTCCAGGAATAATTTTTCTTCTGCCTGATTTACTGGAAGGGTGACTTGCTCTCCCAGGTGCTGTTCCTCTGGAGAGCAATTGCTAGATCCTGTTTTATTGATGTTCCCCACATTCAGGTGTTTTTTGTTTGGTTGGTTGGTTGGTTTTTTTCCCCTCTTTGTAAGGCAAAGCTGACCTGATGCTTGTCACAATAGGCTGTTTCCCAGTTCCTTTTCGGTGACTGCTTTTAAGAAAGTCCTTCACCCATTTACATAGTATGTGTACTTTTTTTTTGTTTTATCTACCTCGAGCACTTCTGTTTTTACATACTAGACCAAAATGCCCAGCTGAGCTTGATTGAAGCCAGAGCCTTTTATCCACTTGACAAAGGTATATTCCTTTCAGTAAAGTAAAAACATTTTATTTTTTTCTCTCTGGTTTTAGGGCATCATTTTGTCTTTCACAATAGTTGTACCTATGAAAACAGATTTTTGTAAATATGAAGCAGTGTGCCATTTCCTCTTTTTTTTCCTTGTGCCATTGAAGCTTGCATATAAGAAAACAAGTATTTTTAATAGATTTTCTTGTTTTGTTGTACTGTAAGATCATTGGCACAACAACTTTTTTTTACCTGCAAATATACACTCTCTGAATTTAACGGTTGTGCTATGAATTTATGTATAAACTAGCCTCCTCAGAATCATAATGTAGTCTTTTGGTTTGTAGTATGACTACCCAAATGTTTGAAGCAGACTTTTGCTCTCCAGGTTGATATTTCATTTGATTTTTGTGCCAAATGTTATTTTTCTATCCAATGCAATCTGAAAGAGTACAACTACTCTTTCCCACCCGCCTCCTCTCCCAAAAATTGAAGGGAGGGGGAAGCTGTGTCAAATTCCTTTGTGTCGCTCAGCTTTTTGAGATTTGGGAGCTGGGGTCACAGGTTAGGCATTGGAATAGTAGCATGGTGCACAAATCCATCATTGCACACCATGCCACCTCTCTAGCTTTGGACAATCAAACTCCTGTGCCCATGGCATGGCATTGTTTTCCATGTTGCTAGTAAAAGCCATGCTTCTTACCTCACATCAGAATATTTTTGGATGTCATTTTCTTATTTTTTCTCCCAGTATGTCCCTGTCTTGATGGAAGAAAATGTTGTTTTCCTGACAACTTGGCAGGCCGAGAGTTGAAGAAAAAAGTTTTAAGGAGCAAATGTTTAAAACCAATTCATCCTTCTGTAAACTCATGGAGTGCTCTGTTTCAGGCTGCAGAACCAGAATAAACCCTGTTACAGGCAGAAACAAACAAAAAACCCCAAACACTTTAGAGTCTGCATTTTATGTCATAAACCTCCTGTCTTACTTCGGAGCTTAGTATATATCATAATAAACTATATTGGACTAGGCCACTGTTTGTGAAGTTTAGATAGTAACAAGCTAGGATGCTAAATGGAGCCTGAAAATCACTTGCACATGTGGAACAGCATGTACTGAAACTGGCTGTCCAGAGGTGAAAGGTCAGAGGTCCAAACTGCACAGCCTGTTTTCTGTTTCAAAACTCATGGGTATATGGGAAGTCTTTTTATAATAAATATGACTTATTTTAAAAGCGTTCCCAAAGCAGTAAGACTGATTATATACACATTGTAGTTTTTCCTAATTGCATTGTTAGGGAACAGGAATGATTAATAATTTGCATACTGGTGAACTTTTCTTCTCAGCTTTTGGTTAGTGGATGTCTGACAAATTAGCAGTCCCCCTAGTTTTTCCTGGCAAGAGAGAAATCCTCTCTGCTTTTCCTAGTTGGTATGAAAAGCAGCTCTGTTATTCTCCTCATGCATCTGGCAAAGAAGGGAGAAGTGGGGCTCTTGTACTGTACCCCTCTCCCAGGCATTAGAAATTCCTAGGCTGGAAATACATGTGAGGTGGAGAAGGACATTCCTACAACCTGCCCCAGCTTTGTAGATGCTTTGAAGCAGTGATTTATGTCAACTGACCTCTCATTTTAAACTTTTGGTTATCGTTTTCACGACTCTGGTACTTTGCTGTTTAGATTCTGAGTAGCAAACTGCCACTGATAAGCATTGTCTTAAAGTTTTGTGTGCAGGTTCAGGAAGCCAGGAAAGTTTGTTTTTTGTTTATTTTTCCCCAAATTATTTAACTTTCAAAGGTGGTGGTAAATTTATTCCATGAATATTGCAGGAACTGAATACTTAAACCTCAATTTTTTTCAAGAAGCTTCCTACTCAGCAAGTGAAGAGTAGGTGTCACAGAGCCTTTAAAAGCCCACATTAAGGATCTGTTCTAAATTAACAAGCTAATAAGTGGAAAGTAATTTTTTCTAAGTGAAATGCTATGTTTCAGAGCTGTTTCATAAACTTCTAAGCAAATTGAAAGTAAAAATGGAAATATTTTATTTTCAGAAGTTGTTTAGTTATAGATGCACTTGGTTTTCATTTTACTTGGTATTTGTGCACTGATTTTTTTTTCCCTTGTTTTCCTTTTAATTTTCAAAAAATGTAAAGGAGGGGTTGGGGACATTTATAAAATAATAATTAGAGTTTAAAAAAAACAAACATCTAAAGAGTATTGAATGGAATGAGATGCTGATGTCACATTAAGGCATTGAAGTACTGCTCACCTTAATTTTGAAAACTCATGTCTGTACCCTTTGCAACTCTGTATTTGCAAACTGACAAATGCATGTATTGACTCTCAATCTGTGTTGCTAAGATTCTGATTATTGCACTGGTTTTCTGAAGTGTCTCTTCTGTCATATTATTTCAGTTTTGCCTGTTTTGCAAGGGGGTTAGATACGGTTGTGACTAGGAAAGAAATTTGTTGGCCTTTATTGGTTTCTTGTGCTTAATTGCTGCATTTCTCAAATGTCACAATTAATTTTATGAGAGTTGAATATTTTCTGAGAGGCTGTGTTTTCCTGTTGTGTATGGAAAAGGGTTTGCCCTTCAGTTCTGACAGCCTGTAGAAGTTCTGATGGAGAATCTTAAAGCTGACTGAGGATAGAGTTTTTCTTTCCAGCTCATTCACTCATCAGTGGTTCTGCTCCCTTTAATAGCTGCAGTCAAACGTCATGTCCAAATTTGGCAAGCTGATGCCTTTTTTGTTTAAAGTTAAAGCCCATTTTGGCATTGGAAACGAGATAAGCTCATTTCAAAGGACTAAAGTTGGAATGAAGTTAGCAAGGCTCTGTGCCAGCAGATAAGTCCAGCATGCTTCATAAATTAACATGCTGGCACTTACATAATTTTTTGAACAACATAACCTGGCTGTTACACAACTCTCTGATGTGCTTGCCATTTGAGATTACCTGAAAAAATAATGCACAGCAGTTATTAGATTTATAGAACCGCTTTCATGAGGCATATTATAGAGCAGCATTCAGGAAACAGTCCAAATACTTCATTAGGTGTGCAATGACACGTACCTACCAGAACGATAACATACCTCTTTGGACACCCAGCACTGCCTCTATTAAAAGCAAAGTCTCATTTTTTATTTCTACAAGAATTAGTCCTATTTCTTGGTTTAATGTGTGCTTTTATGCGTTTAGCTATGTAATCCTTTATTGCTACAAGGAAACTTTAACTGTGTCTTTTCAAGAGAAAAGCGTGTCTTTACTAAAGGGGTAGTGAAGAGATCAAGTGGCATCAAGACACTTACCTCTTGTTCTTTCCGAACCTTACGTGTAAAAGGTAACCATTTACCACTAGATTATTATTGCCTGTATCTGTGTAGGCCAAAACATGTCTGGATGCTGTTAGTATGCCAGTGGTAGCTAACTATACACCTTTTCTTGTGCTGGGTTGCATGATGCAAGTCGAGTATTGGCAGGGCACAGAAAAGAAGAGGCTATTTGAATTTCTGGAGGAAATAAGGTGATTAGGACCAGGGAAACAGGCAATGGAAGTGATGGAGGTAGCATGGGGCCTTCCAAAGGGGTGTGTTAAATTGTAATTTAGCAAATAGCAGTAATTTTAGACACTTATAAGCTGTTGGCCACCTGTGTTTCAGACATGACCCAGTCAGCTTCTGCTGTGCACAACTTGCTTAGACATTGCATCCTTTATTTTCAGACGTGTATTTTGTAATTGCTATTCAAGTCTCATTAATGGGATCCACTGTACTGTATTACTGTATCCACACTATTCATAGACTAAAACTGGCACAAAATGCTGTAGTATGTCCCTTCTATGATAGTTATAATTAACGTTTTTCTTCTCCTTAACTAATCAAGATAAAAGGTTATAGGAAAATGAATGTATCGAGATTACATATGCTGCTACTGGAGAAGGAGCTGGCTCTATTCAGTAGCACTAGGTGTAACAAAAATTGCAGAGAATTTTGCAAAACTCAAGACTAAGAATAGATCCATAGTATAACATGTGTGACTAGAGGAACCCATCAGATTACCACACCTTTATCCTTGTCTGTAAAATAGTGCTCTTGTTTAGGGCTCTTTGAATACAGCAGAGCAAAGTGCTTGTGTGCAACTGTACTCCAACTGTGTGAATGCCATTGAGAGTGTGTCTGGTGTTTCCCTGGGGCTGGCTACAGGTTTTTGGAGGCATGTAAGCAACAGGAGACCATAAGGATTTGGACCATGGTCCACGCTGGCTCATCCTGTATTGCTGTACTTGACAGGTTTTTCTGTCAACCCCTGTGTGTGAGCTTGTGTGCATTTGTGTCTGTGAGAGAGAAATATCCTTGGTAATAGGTATTTACAGTTGTTCTGTGTTAGTCTACTGACCCAAGACCTCTGGGAGGCTTAGGAGGAAGGGAAAACAAAAGTTCATTCTGCCTTCAGCCTGAAAAAATATATGGATTTTTTTTTTTCTAACTATAGAGCAGTCAAGTGTTTCTTCAAAGCATGTGTCCAACCTCTAGATCAATACCTTGACCTATTTTGTGGTCTCCCAAGAGATAAGACTTCATACACAAATAAATGATGAGATCACATGTGAGATCACATGTTGGGTCATAGTCACTTGTAGTCCAAGTGCCAAAACTTCTGAGTATTTTTCTCTTAGAAACAGGCATCAGAATGTCTTTTAATATACGACTGTTGCCTTATGTTCCATAAAGTACTGTATTCAGCATCTGTTTTTCTTTCACTTTGTGGCTTGGGTTTAGCATTTTAACTGCAGTTGCTATGGAAGAGCTAGCCATGTTTATTGGGTCATGACAAACAGCAACAGCTGAAAGACAAATATTGTATTCTGTTTTAAGGATAAGGTGGGCCCTGAGCCAGAGATTAGCAGCTTCAGAATATAGCTAGCCACAAAGCTGGGTCCTCGGGTCCTGACGCACACTCTAGTTACTCAAGCAGAATGCTTAAATGTAGCTAAATACTGTAAATATTTTCCCCATTACTATCTTGATTTCTTTCTGCTTGTTTAAAGGACACTGGCAGCTTGTTCATGTCCACGAATTAGTTTCTTATCAGCAAAAGAAAATACCGAATGAAAGTAATAAATTATGTATTTCACACTTTGCCCTGACTGGACTATTTGCTCAATTCTGTTCAGTGAATGTAGGGGTAAGTGCACAGAATTGAGAAAACATTTGCAAAAACTGGCTGTATTGTGAAAAACAATGAACTGCACCAAGGACAAAACTAGCAAGAAACCTAAATAGGACAAACTTCACATTTTATCAACGTGTAATAAATGTATATGAAATGGTAGATGTGAAAACTGTCAGATACACATATCCACAAAGAGTCTTAAAACCTGTATTCACATATTCACTATTGCTATACTCCAGCATATGGGGAGTTAATGTAGTTCATACCATAGGTGGGAATTTTTCTTCTTGATGTTTGCTGGTACTGTGGAAATCCAGGCCAAAATTTGGGTGTAATTCCTCCATGGCTTTTCAAAGGGTAATCCTCATTCTGCAATGTGAAGACAGGTAAATCATGGTATTTACAGGTAGTGCTTTGAAATGTGAGTAAACTCTCCTAACAAAAATCTCTCTGGAAATAAACCTGGAAATGGTTTTGCTTGCAATTGTTATCACCAGTGCCCTCCAGCCAAAAAAAAAAAAAAATCACCTAAAACAAACACCAAAACCCCTGAAAACTTAAAAGTCTTCAGAAATGAAAAAAAATAGTCTCCCTAAGACTGCTTTTTTCTTTCCCCCCTCCTGCCTGTCCATTGCATTTCAGCAATTTCTGGTTTAGCACTTCTCAGGGCTTAAAAGTAACTTGCTAAAGTCTTCTCACTTGAGGGAATGCCAAAATGTTTAAAGTCAGGATCTTCTAGCCAACTCCAGTCCATGTGCTGTGGGAGCTGTTAGTTAACCTAAGTTTTATGGCCTGATGCAGGAGACCTTTTCATCTTTGGAAGTTCTGTATTTCAGTAATGATGTCAAGATGCTGAGGTCTTTTTTTAGACTTCTGGATAAGGCAAGAGCCAGAGTGTGAGAGCTTGAACAGAATTGCAGTATTTTTCAGTAGTAAAATGTTTCATATTCCATGGATGTCTGCCTTTCTTTCAAAAATACTTTTGCCTCTGGAGCTGACAGGAAGAGAAGGATTGGTAGAACAGGAGGGAAAAGTAGGATGGGTCACTGCTATAGGGGGGGTTGAGCAAGTCGCTGCATGGTTCTTAATTTCCAACTGGGCTTAAAACCATGCTCTTCAGGGTGGGCAGGCCTATAGAGCCTGGAGAATTTCTTTGGGCTTGCCACAGATGTTTCTATCTTCCCCTGTTGATCATACTCTTCTCTCTTTTTAGTCAGGTCTGACTGTAATAGTTGCCTTTCTAAGGCTTTCCTGGGGAGCTATCATTCATGGAAACACATGATTTGTGTGGTGAAGGAAGAAGGTTGACAAGGCTGGCTCCATAAAATGGCCAGGTATCCTGTTTCTAGGGCCTGAAACAGCTCTCCTTGGTCTTGTCTGCCTCAGAGCAGTGTATTTGGGATACCATTCTCCACTAGTAACCACCCCACCTCTCTGATTTTGGCGTGTTTTGTTGTGTTTTAGGGGTTTTGTTTTGGTTTGTTTGTTTGGTTTGGATTCTTTGTTTTGGTTTTGGGTTTTTTTTGAGTGGAGGGAGTTGAAACATCTGCTGTTTCTGTATCTGAGGTACAGGATGTATCTGTGAAGGTATGTCTATAAGTGACACAACTGATTTTAATTTAGTGGTGGTTTTCCCCTTTGCATTAAAGGAATGGTTAAAACCTTAAAGGACCAAGGATATCTTAGCATGAACACTGTACAAATAAGTTGCAGGTTTTCTGCCTTGAGGATTCTTGTCTTGAAGCTTGCACTGTTTGTGACCCTACAATGAAATAGATAAACAAAGGAAGTGTGTGTTGCAAAGAAAGTTTGGATAGTTAGCAGTAATTTCAGGGTACTGTCCACAGAATTTATCAGCAATGCGTGCAACTGAAAAGTCAGTTTTTTGTAACAGCTTAAGCCCCAGAAGTTTTGTAATCAAAGCTGTGATGAGCAGAAATTATTATCTGATGCTGATGTAGGTTTGGGCCAATTTCTTTCTTTGACCACTCTTCTTTAAAACTCCTTTTGACTGAAATGGTAGGTACAAAAATTTTGCAACCCTCTGTAGCAGTATGCTTGTTTCAGAATGTAAATATGGACTGGTGGCTAGCAGAGGGTTTTTTTGTGTGCCCTGGATGTTTCCCTGTGGTTTTGATGGCATATGACTTCCATACTTTCTGCTTCAGATTGTGTTGTGTGCTGCTTTATGTCTTGTACCTCAGAGCTGGCTGCAGGAGCAGATGAAATGAATCTATAAATAGTTCCTTGAACTCTTCCATGGCATATAAATATTGCTCTCTACTACCCCAGATGTACTGGGCACATTCATTTGTCCTCTTTTATGGTGTAAGGAGGGAAGGGCTCATTCTCACCTGTTCAAATACTTCCAGTTACGTGTGAAAAAACCCCCTATCTATAACAGATGAATCTGTGGTAGTGTAAGAAAAGCCTCTGGCGGGTATTAAACCAGCTGGTATTTGTACATGTTTCACATTACAGTTCGGAGCTCTAACCCAGGGAAGCATGAGTTGGGTCACTGCATACTTGGGGTTTATCTAGCAAATCACAGCGACAGAAGCAGTGCAATGACCCACTTAGAACAACATGTTCAGTCTCCTCAGCGCTCCCCATCCGCAGCGCTGGTTTCACTTGCATGCTGAACTCCGGGGTGAGGAAAAAAATCTCAATGCAAATGGCTGAAGACTTGATTATTTTAATAGAGCAGTTTATTTCTGTGGTTCTTAAGTGGCACTTGTAGAAAGTCTTGAGATAAAATTACTCCGTTTTATATTAATGTAAGATGGCCAAAACAATCTTAAAGGACCAGATCCTTTAAGATATTTAAATAGCAACTCTTCCAGTCACTTGGAGCTAGAGCTCAGCCCCCAAAGTGGACACACGTGAATACTGGGCCCTCTCTTGCAAAGGGAAACAAGGGCTTGCGAGAGAGAAGTGAATCCCTTCCTTTTGGAGGCAAGCATCAAAAGCCACTGCATGTAACTTTCTGGTAATTCTTCACTGGTAGAAATAAATAATTACATTATTCTTGGGATGTTTTTAAAGTGGTTTACTGATTTATCTGATGGATGGAAAACGTAGGAGGATTACTTTGCTATTCATTTATGTGGGTGATGAAATAATGGCTTCTAAGTTCGTTATTTGTGTTGGCAGCAAGAAACACAAGTTGTTCAGATGTGAGTGTCTGTACTGAGGATAGCAACGCATTTCTGGTTGTCAGTCAACACTTCCCCCCCTCCCTGCCCTGGTGTCACTTGTGATGTAATGCCTTTCTGACGTAGTGGAACCCTCTGTGCTCCTGATTTGTAATTAGATGTGACATCATGATACAAAGGTTTCTCAAAAAATTGGTATGGGATAGTTGTTATAGGCATTAAAGCTATTTTAATAAGAATGCTTTCTACTTTTTTGTAGTATAAAACAACCTGTTACCACAAAACTTAGCTGCTTTGTGACCCGAGGAAACAAAATTTAAATATCAAAAGGCATATTTCTTAATACATTATATATGGGGTTCTCATTGATACAAATGAAACAGGAGCTGGGAGTCCTGGGTGCAGCTGCGCAGTGTAACTACTTGCAGTACATTCGCTGTAAATTGTTTGCTGCAGGATTGTTCAGGTTCTTCCCTGGTTTCATCACCCCATATTAACTAGAAGCTTCTGTTTTTTTTTTTTTGGTTTCAGAGATGACACAAAACCCATAAATGAGAGCCTAGAAGTCACCAGTATCACTTCCTTTGGCTTAAATAGTTTCTGACTCAGGGAAGTGCAAGCAAGAATTAATTCATTCTTTTGTTTCAGTGGATTTCTGTCCTATTCTGCATAGATACGTGTAAAAATATTTTTAATTTTCAAAGGAATATGACTTCACTGTGTTGATGAGAACAATAGATTCTGTTGGGCAATTTTTAGCGAGGACTTGGGAGCTTAACTATCCGGCCATTACAGGGGGGATAAAAGTAAAATGGCATTTTTTGCATCCAGTCAAATAAATGGCATGGTGTTGATTGATTATCCATAAAGTTGCAGAAGAAAGTCTTATTAAATTCAGCATCCCTATTTACTGTGTCAGATAAGGTACCAATTTCCATTGTGTTGGTCTGGCAGTTCCCCATTCTGTAGAATGGATAGATTCAGGTATTGGTCTGATTGATATCTGCTGGTTGTATCAAGGGCTTCTGATGGATAAAACTGTTTTTAAAAAAAAAAAAGGGGTTTTTTTAAAGCTAACTTGTCAGGTAGTAAAAAAGGAAGCTATCTGCTCAGCTCTGTTTGGGGGAGCAGTTAAAGAAGTGGTTTCTGGTCTCTGCCTGCACTCATACTTTTCAATATAATAAAACCAACCCAAACTGGACATTCGGTTGTTCTAGTGCTTCTCTCTCGTGCAATTTTAGTTTCAAGTTAACACAGAAATTATTACCAATATTGTGGGATCTGTTGACTTCAAAGGAGTTTGCTGTTAACTGGAGCAAAGGCAGGGTTTCACCCTGTAACTATTAATGCTGTAAGGGACTATACTTAGCAATGACCTAAGGTCTTTCTACAGCTACTGACTTCATGTTTCCAGCTTCCCATGGGCTCATGTGCTGCTTTTTCAAATGCACAGGAAGCACCTCGTGTTCCTGTCCGGGTTCTGTGTATCAGCATTTAAAAGGCAACTAGTAAATACCAGGCATCCCAGAATGACACCATGCTTTGCTTTGGCACGGGTGACAGAATGTGAGACCTGCTAGGGCGACCCTTTGCTTAGCTTGGGATATAGATCTGAACTGCTCAGGCATTAGTCTCCCTGGCTTGTTGGTATGCTATGGGTTTTCTTGTTTTAGGAAGCCTTTGCCTCGACAGCAAATATATTCACTGCAGGGTAGGTACTGAGATCAACTGGGTTTTAGGGATGCTGTGGTTACGTTACCTATTTGTCTGTAATGCAGTGCAACTCTGCAACAGACTTGATTTTATTGCACTGGCACTGACTTTCCTTAGTCTGCAAACCCAGCTGCCAACTCATTAAAAGAAAATTCTAATAGGAATTAAAAATATAAAATAGCATTAAAAGAAATTTCTAAGAGAAATCAAGAAGCATGCTACATATGCTGACAAGAGAAAAGAAATTTGGTTTGATAAATAATTTTCCAGAAAAATCAGTGAATATCTGAGGCTTTTAATTGATCTGTTTTCATTTTTTCCTAGATATTAACTGGCTGGCCTCTAATTCTCCAGGTCTCTCTTGCTCTGGCTTTTAGGACAAAGCACCACCTAGTCCTGTAGGGTGTCCTTCATGATTTTATAGGGGCTTATACAAGGAAACAAAAAAAATCCTTTAGTTTGTTCCTTAAATAGTGTAGTTGGGATTTCAGCAGACTGTGGTGGTATTAGCAGACTTAGCAGAATTGAGTATGTTTGGTTTACCTGGATATGCTTAAATATTTCTCTACGTTTGAACTAAAACATTAAGACTACAATCTTCTCCTGAAGTGTCAACGACTTGCTATTCTCATTACAATGGCCTACATTTTCCCCTTTTTCATTCACTTTGCAATTAGCAGAGGATTCTATTTCACACCTTAACCACTCAGACCCTTAACTATCCAGAATTTCTTTATATTATTGAGCCAATACTAACCAGCTGGTGTTATTAGGCTAGTTTTTATATTTTCCAGCCCAGCGACTGTAAAGACAAAACTGAGCAGAAATCAGACTTGAGGAAATGGATTATTCCTGGCCAAATGCAGGTTGCTGTTGTACTGGATTCTTTAGTGGTAGAAGTACACCGTGCGCAGCACTTGGGAAGAAGCAGCCTGGCAGGAATGGCCAGCGTGGCATGCTGAAGAAGGACCAAAGAGCTACTCTGAGGTGCCAGCAGTAACTGTGCTACCAGGCAGTGAAAAATAATTCAACAAAAACCCAACACAACCCCCACCCAAAACCCAGAACCTGCTTTGCTTCTTCTTCCAGGTTTTTTTGGACAATTTCTCCTTGCCAGACAGAGATGTCCCAAGTGTAAAATGTTCCTCAAAAACACCAGTGTTTTTCTTAATTTTCATTCCTATGCTGTCATTTTACACAGGAGTTCTAGTTTTGGTTTTGTTGAAGAATTAGGATGCAGGAGCTTTTGGCATGTATAAAGGGTTTACCACTGTGTTTTTTACCTTTGTGTTTCTGTGTGAAGGGTGGTTCTGGCAAGAGAAAAATAATCTCAAATTGGCACACTCTGTGCAGGAAGTCCGTACCGTTGCATTCAGGTGTTTAGGGGATGACACAGAAGTGGATCAACTGAGAGCTGTGTGGGCAATGCTAGTTGCCCATACATTTAACTGGTGTATGCTTGATGGGGGGGGGTGTGTGTGTAAGTACAAGGTGTAACTATTTGCATATAAGCTTGAAGAGTTAAGCACTTTGCAATACTTAAGTGGTAAGTTGTGTATATTTGGAAAAATGATGGGGGAAACAGTTTTGTACTCCAAGCAAAATTTATTAGAAGTCTATTCAAGAAAAAAAACCACAGAGACCTTTTGCTTGTAGGAATTCAAAGTCAGTTACCTGAAAGCCAGGTGTGAAAAACCTGCATTTTTCTAAAATCAGATACAGAGTAGAAACAGTACTTTTTAAATATCACAGGCAACAGATATTTAAGTCTTCAATCATAAATGGCATCAAAGATAGTATTAATCTCACAGCAAAGCTGCATGCAGACCTAGTTTAAAATTGAAAGCCTTTGAATATAAAGCTTTTGCCATGAAATCTGCAATAATAAAGGTATGCTGCACAAAGATGTTTCTTTACCTTTGCCTTAATGACCCTTCTCAGTAATAAAGACATATGTACATTTAGATTTGGCTGGTAAACCATATTTTAATTAATAAAATTTTGCATAAAATGCTATCTTACAGAATTGCACTATTCAGATGTGCTTATGGTAAACAGAGCAAGAAAAGAAAAACGCATTGAAATGTTCTGTATGTGAAGAGGGCAAATAAGAAACTTAATTTTTTAAAAATCAACAACCAAATGGCTCTGTACAAAAAAAGCAAACTTATGTACAAAATGCTACAGAGACTACATACATTTTGATAATTTTGATCCTTTACCCATGAAAAATGCAGCAGAAGCTTTTGCCATCTATAAGGTGCCGAAGAAACCAGATCTGAATTTTTGTTTTAATAAAGCCATAGTCATTATCATCCTGTGCCTTAATGTCATTTGCTATTCATGCTTACCTTTGCTTATGGAAAATGTATATTTTCAAACACTTGTTTCATTCAGAAAAAAAAACAACCCAACACCTCTAAAATATATCGGTTTTAATACTTGTGACTTTTTTTCTGTCTAAATTCCTAAAAAGAATGTGTAACCTGGGTTTCATTAACATACATACACATATACAGTGAAATAAATCAGTACATGATGCTTGTGAATATTTTTCAGGTGGCTATGTTAGGAAAGAAAAAAACCAAAACCCAACAACCCTTTGCACTAACACTGTTTACTTCCTGCTTCTTTAAATTCCTGATAAGTAAAAACACTAACCTCTTACACTTCATGTTGCTTACTATTACAACATTTTGATTACAACCATTTAATATCAGACAACAGTAGCACATTATTATTGTCTATGCTTACAGCATTGTCTGTCCCTTCCTTAAGTCCTCTTTCCCAAGTCTTTGTGCCTTTTGCACTTCTTACCTTTTAACAGAAAACACTACAGGTTTACTACAGTTTTTCATTAGGGAAAAAAAGAAAAAAGATTTAGCCAATACCATTGCACCTGTTCACAACACTTGCAGTTCTTCCATTTTTCACTTTGCTTGCTTGAGATTTTACAATCACTGTGCATTTGTTACAGCATACAAGTGCAGGCAAAAAAATCTATATTATAGTTTGTCATACATTGTAAACCAGTACAATAGGCAAACCCGTGACACAGCAATGTGGAAGCAACAAATGCTGCCAAGCTAATAAGGATGTGTAAAATCAATTTTTTTAAAAATAGTAAACAGCAACTTTCCCCTGTATTACATGCATACTGAAAAAAATCCCACCAGACTTCATGGTAGTACCACAAATGTTCAAACCAAGAATACTTTTTCCCCCTTCCCTCCCTACCCCCCATGGTAACTCATCTGTGTACCTGTCATCAGGCTTTTCCTATTGTGTTTCACGTGAAAAGACTTTAAAGCAGGGAGTATTTAAATGTTGAAATGATTCCTCTTGTCTCAGAAAAGCTTAGTTATTCACACTGTGGTCGTTGCTGTAATACTGCTGGAACGGTTTGGCGGGTGGGATGGGATGAGGATGAACTAGATGGCCTCTATTTGAGACTGCAAGCAAGAAAACAGAAGGCCAGCGTAGCATGTTTTCTAGCAGCTTTATGCAGATGTGTTGCAGAGATGCAGCATAAATAAGTAGAAAAAAAAATTTCACAGCCTCTTGACATAGTTTCCAGGGAAAGTACCAAAGAATTTGGTTCTTCTTGAGGTTCCTGAAATTAGAAGCAATAGATGAAAGATGGGAATAACAACAGAAAATCACTATGTAAGCATGGCCTTAAATTTTTATGTTTTATATTGCACAAACAGAAAGTTCTACAATTCCTTATACTATATAATTTTATGTGGTTTAATAAAGTATAACTGCAGGAAGAAAAATGCAAATGAAGAAGCATATTTGGTTAAATTGTTACATCTGATTAAAAGCTGTGCTAAAATTCTTGGTACGTAGAAATAATTTCAACAACATCAAGTCTATTTAAATAATTTGAATTTTTGAATTATTAAGGACTAGTCAGATGATTAAGTTAGCTGTTGTGTGCATGAGGGTTTATGAAATGATTAAGCCACCTTATCTAGGCCCGGTTATGAAATTGTTGTTTGTTCAGTAATACTTGGGTTTCACAAGTGGTCGGTGCTGTAGATGTATTTGTGTAAGTTTTAAGTTACCTGGCCTTTATAAAGAGAGAAGTAATACACAGTCCCTTCTGTGTCACAAGTGACAACAATGCTGTACAACAATCTGGAGGTATGTGCCAATTTGCATCTATCAATTTTAAAAGACAAAACTGTGAAATCACCTGCTAATTTCAGTGGATTTTGGTTGGGATTTCTCCTGATAAAGCCAGGTTCAAGTTTATTACACTAAATGCCAAAAATCAAATTGTTTAAAAGACACTACACAAAGAGGGCAGCAAAGGTTGGGGGGGGGAGGGAAGAAGAAAGCAACCAAATTAAAACATACCCACAAACCATCCATCATCACATTTTTCCATCACATCAATGACATCTCCCTCTCTGAGCTCCAATTCATCTTCATTCCTAGGAGTATAGTTATATAGAGCCTGAAACCTTAAATAGGACAAATGATGCATTTTAAAAAGAAGTAAGAGTTCCTTGCACTTTTGCTCAAGTAAAGGAGCTGGTTTAAACATTAACTAAGAAGAAACACTTACAAATAGAGGGGAAAAGGACTTTTTTTTTGCCTGGTGGACTTGAGGGTTAGGAACTTATAGTAAATAAAACCTTCATTAGAAAGGTAACTCACAGGACACTAAAGTCTGGGTTTCAAGGCAAGCCTGGTGGCTCCTCAACCATTTGTTTCAAAACCAGAATATTTTTTTCAATTTCTTTTTTTTTTTTAATTTTAGTGCTATTTTATAGTTCAGTCACCAAACAGAGGACTGCTAAAGGAGAGTCTAGATGTGCTAGCCCTGTAACCTTCCATGATCAGCACCTAAAACTGTGGTTCTGCCTTAAAGCTCTGTGAAGCCAGTAACTCAGCACAAGCGATGGTACCCAGGACAGCTGCTCTCACACAGTCACTGTGGCTGGGGGCCCTCCCTGGGCTCTTCAGCAGCTCCACAGATAAGCCTCTATTTCTGAGAGTGAGGGAGAGGCTTGATTCAAATCAGAGTACACTTGGATGGAAACTCAAACAATATTCAAACCCTGAACTGTGCCTCTCCACCTGGCCAGGGCTGCAGATTGCAGGATGTAAGGTGGATAAATGGCAAGAAGCGTGCAATTACTAAATGCATTATCTTTCATTCCTTGCCAGATTTTAATTGAAGTTTTTTGAATTGAAAGAATCAACTCTCACTAGGAGGAACTGAAGGCTCTTGGGCTGACAGGAAGATTCTGCACAAGCCCGTGAGTCCTGCAAAGTCAGAATTGGCTTTTTATTTCTAAGCAACTGTGCCTCAGATACGACTGACTGCGTATAAAGAAGCAGGGTAAAACTACAGAAATTGTGAAAAAGAAATAGTTTTAATTTCAGAATACTGAAGCAAAACATAATTGTATCCATTCTTTTCTCTTAAAACAGTTCACTGAATTTTAAACCTTAATGCCATTATTACACTTTACCCAGTAAAAACAGGATAGCTTGCCCATTGATATGCTTATCATTCCAGCTAAGTTTTCATGGTTTAAATAAGGTGTTTATTTTAGAAAAAAAACTCCTTCTCCTGAAAGCCCAATGTGAAAATCCTATATATAAACTGGTGCTAGGTTTATTTTAATGATGGTTGTCTTGAATAAACTACACTTACTTTTCACATTGCTGGTTTGGAGATTAGAAAAGAAGACAATGTTCCAAGAAAAAAAATATTTTAACTTAATTTCTTGTGACTGGCAGTATCTTCCCAAGCCCTAAAAGTCTATTTTTATATTTTAGTTACACTAACAAAAGGGAAAGAAACTGGTTGTTTAAGCAATTACCTTTGGTAATTTGTGTAGCAGGAGTAAGAACAATCTGTGCAAAAAACTAAGTGGCAATAATATTTTCTGTTACGCTTATCATCATTCCAGGAAAGCAGAGCTATGGTGATAGTCCAAAAAATAATTAAATGCAGCTTCCAAGGGGACAGGATTTGCAGATGTAATGTGTCATGAATAGGATTCAAGCCAATTACTTACTCAAGTACAGTAACAAGAACTTCCCAATTAGCTCTCTTTGTACTTTAGAAACTGAATCTTAGTCACTTATAGATAATGAATTTTAAAAACTCCTTTATAGTAATTTCATGCTCTCTATGCTAACTAAGACTTTCTTAAGTATGAAGACTCTACTAGCATTTACAATACTGACAGAAAACATATTCAAAAGAACAGTTAGTTGGCAATTTAAATATATTTCTATTTTTAATTTTAGGAATAAATAACTTTAGTCATTAAATACTTATAGTGTATTGAACAAAATGAGTTAGACAATTATTGCTTTCAAAACTCAGTTAGATGCTCCAGTACACTCAACAATACCAACAGGAACTTGTGGTTTTAGTGAGACTAAATATCCAAATCTAATTATATATCTGTGGTATAGGTATTTGGTAACTTTTTGCCCCTCTCTTCCATCTTGAAATGACTAAGGAAAACTTAAAAATATTTTTAGACATAACGCCTTAGCTACATTTTCTGAAGAACGATCTAATAGGGCATGTCCTGAAGTGCTCTGATGCTAAAGGAAGAATGGCTACTGGTTTCAGTGATCACTGAAGCAGGACCCGAGTGCAAGACTCAGGGGCAGGGGGGAAATCTTGAAACAATCTTGCATTAAACTTGCATTTTAACAGTCAGTACTGAAATATCCCAAGCACTTACAGTGTTTGTCAAAATAAGACTTGAGTTCTAGATTCTTCTCCAGTTTTCAGAATAGCTTTCTTGTATCTCATATTTGAATTGCACTTGTAAATCACACCAAAATGAGTGAGCCTGTGTTCCTGTGATCAACATTATCAAGTTACTTTTTTTCTCTCTATTCACATCCAGAACTGTTTCTGAGTAATTGTATCAAGTCAGTAAAGCAGATCAGTTGAATCAATGTTAAATCTGTGATTGTCATTTTGCTGAGATGTAAAAATGGAGAGAATAAAAAATGTCTAAATCCTTTCTAGAACTATAGACAATGGAGAACTGTTAAGTTGCCATGTCTGCCTGCACTGAATGTAAAACTAAACAAATAAGGCTTTGCCCTTGGATATCTTCCTACATCATGAAGTTATCTTTAAATCTGTGAAATCTCTTCATAATTGTACTTGGCAAGTTAAAAAATTATCTGATGATGTGCTGGCTGCTGCTTAAATGTTAGGTTTTGGTTTAGTAGACAAGAAGTATACTTACGGTTCCCCCCCACTGTGTATGTTTTCATGAGAAAGCACAGGGCGCTGTGGCTGAAATGAAATGATTTGAAATGTAATAAAGATTTGCAGTTTAAGGTCCAAATAGTTGGATAGGGGTGTAACACATAGTTGCTCAAGAGTTCATATTCTACCTTATGTAAAACCATGGCCCACTCTGCCCCCCTTCCAACTCACAATAAATTCTTAAGAGATATGACAAACAACTGAATCTTGGCATGTTTAAAGATCTGATTTTTGGAGGTCACAATAAAAACTAAACTGTGAACTTCATCAACAGTCATTTCTATTTATAGTATAGCACAAAATTGGAATAGAACCCTGCTGCCTCTTCACTGTGAAACAGAAATAACATTAGAAAAATCAGATGCGACTGATGAACATCATACATTCTTTGGCTGAAATATATTTTTAGATAAGCAGAAATAAAATCTCCTACACATAATGGCAGAATCCAGAATATTCAGAGACAAACAACATACCAATTTACATTACACACACAGAGTACTAACTTGGCAGGCATAACATGCTATGCTTTAACTAATTCTGTTTCATCTCAAGCCATGCAGGCTGTTGGGAGGCAAAGAACAGAAAAAAATTTGAAAGAATACATTTAATTGTGTGAATATAACAATTAACACTTCTATTCAACAGAAAAAAGTAGTTTGTATTTCCAGTGCAAAGCTTTTTGAAAGGAACTATGTTCCTTCTTAATGGAGCATTACTGGCCACTAATATTCAATACATCTGGATGCAATGGAAATGAAAAATACTAACCTTCTACAGAAACCATATCCTGCTTAGAAAGTCATTGACTTATATTGATTAGAATCTGGCTGGGGCCAGAAAGTGCAGGAGCAGCTGCTTGGAAAAGCTCTTGATATGAGCAGGGATCATATTCTCTGTTGACTGAGGATGCCCTCTGGTCATGCTGTAGAGACAAGTCTGGGAACCATATCTGTTTTGGGAGTGGGGATATCAAACATTGCTCATAGCACTTTCTTTCATGAATTGAGTAAACTGCAATCTGATCTTTAACCCATGGAATTTGTCTTATTGCCCTATGGTTCATTCTTGGTTTGACTCTTTCAGTCACTCTTTTATCACTCTTGAAGATGATACAGTCTTCCAAGAGAAAAGGCAGCAGTAAACAATCCACAGGCTGATGGCAAAAATTGAATGGAAAAACACAGGATGTAGTTAGGTTTTTTCCCCCCTTTTCCCTCTCAACATCTCCAGATGAAGCTAGTTAAATTTCTTTTCAGCAGTTTCTACGAATACGTGCAGAAAAATATTGTGAACAGTGTGTACTTTAGAGTCTACAGAGTATAACTTTAAAAAGGTGCCTAAATATGCAGGCAGATAGATTACAGATTTTTTTTTTTTTTCATTCATATTATTGAATGCTAGGTGGGAAAGAGGTTTCCAAAGTAAAAAAACCCCAATTGTTTATGCTCTTTACTGTCTCCTCTCCCTTACTTAACTCTCCTCTGCCAGTGTACAAGAAAGATGGATAATTTTTACCAAAGAATAAACAGTAAAGATTGCAAATTAAACAGTTCTCAGTAAACCTCCTTCAATGGCTGGCTTGTCAAGCAAGAGGAGAATAGTCACAATGCTTTGTATTTAGACTGGAGTCTGACCTTATATGCTGCTAATCTTTCATCAGGTCTGTAACTGAGCTGAATGCCAAAGATAGTCACAGATGCAAAAGAACTCAACCGAGGTTAAGGACTTTTCCTATAAACAATGGAAGTAAAAGTCCTAAACAATGCTACAAATGATTTAATGCTTTGAACATAATACCAAGCCAGGAAGAAACCGGGTAGGCTAGTATTATCTTCTTTTTCTGCATATGCTTCGTAAAATGTTCTATTGCTAATTAACTACAGTAGAAATAGATAGTAAGAATCAGGGTGACTCATGATTTTCAACTCTGTTATTGCCTCAGAGAAAACAATCTTTTGACAAAATTACAGTCTTGGAGAAATAGGGTGAAGTAATTGGTGGTATGTCTGAACAGGGCAACCTTGGAGCTTGCTCTCTATTTTCCACAATAATGCATTCCACAATAATGCCCCAGCTGACATCCAGAAGCTTTCTCCCTGTTTTCTTTCTCTAAGCTCTCATTCCCACATACAGTGGCACTGGCTAGACAGGGGACTATTGCAAAGATTTCTAGTTTTCAACTGCACCTCAGTTTACTAGACTACCCTACTTCCTGGGAAATATTGCAGGATCTAATCCCAAACACATTAAAAACTGTGCCAGTTGTATGCCTGATTTTCATGCATGATTGGTACCGCACTTGCATATAAAAGTTCCACAGAGTCCTGAGCATGTAAATCAGGTGCATGATATGTGCTCTTGTACTCTTGGAATTAAAGTCATAAATACACTACACATTGACCAATACACTCCTCTTAATATACTGGTTACATGTCATTCATTTGGAGTAATGTGCAAAATTAAAATAGGGCTTAATCCCTTTTTTACAGCTCTCATTCCTAGTTGGACTTTCTGTGAGATGGTGTTTGTCTGTTACTACAAGAATCCTGGCCTTCCTAGGATTGAGCTGTCTTTCTTCATTGATGAAGAAAGCACTGTCCCCTCATACCTGGAAGCAAACAGAGGCCTGCCAAAAAGCTAAGACTTTGAAAGTTACACAAACCTGCAAATCTTAAGCTAAAATTCAAATTTTAAAAATGGAGGCACTATAATCAGCAGCAACAGCATGGAAAACACTTCATCTCTTTACCAGTTTTAAGAGCTAAATGTTAAGAAACGGATGCAAAGGACAATTGTATCCTAAACTGAAAGTAAAATATAAGCCATAAATTCTCATTCTCATATCATTTAGGTTGAGGGTGGGGTTTTTGTGTTTGACTTTTTTTCCCCGCCTTTTTCATAATGTAGATCACCTTTTTGAGCAAAGTCCATGCAAACTCTAAACAACCTGACTTTCTGGCTATGTAAAAATATTAAGAACTGTATTACAGCTATGTTACATATAAAAAGGGAAAGATTAAAGAGTATTAAAATCTGTAATGACACTGCTTGGGTGAAGAGGACAGTACTGAGTGAAAAAAATATAGCAGGAGCAAAACATTTTGAAAAGGACACAGATTCAAAACCAAAAATTCAATCTGTATACTTGCAAAAGCCTGCAAACATGCAAGGAAGAATAAATTTTTGACTCTTAAAAGCTGTAATTTTAATAAACTAAAAATGGTTTGAAAGAGAGGAGTAATTTTAATAAAACCAGACTAAATATAAAGAACCAGACTAAATATAAACACCTTGTAGCACTGGAAATACCATGCAGTACAGCAGAGATACAGTACACTAATGGATTGATATAAAAAGTTCAGGCACACACAGACCTGTTGCCTTTACTCAGTCATAGCACAGAAGCACAACAGGAAGAAAACACAGCATACTGATAGTATTGAGACACTTGGGTAAAAGCAAAGTACTGAAAGACTAGACACTGAGCTCCTTGTCCATGGAAAAGCTGTTACTGCACACTGGGCATCCAGTACCATACCCTGTGTGAATAGCTGTGACCTCTGACAGGTGAGCTGCAGGATCTCTTAGTCATCACTGGGCTACGAGGAGGTTTACCCATAACAAATATCTCCCTCTTTAAATTAGCCTAGAAGAACCACAAAAACTTTGTCAAGTGAGAGTTTAAGAATGAAGCACCATGGGATTTTTGTTGCTTCATTCAGACATGCAAACCAGACATGCTTTTCCTGGTAACAAAAAGCAACTGTTATAGGTAGAAGGAAGGGTACTATTAGTATACAGTATTTTCATTGCTATCACTGTATCTTTTTTCCCCAAGGGTTTGCTGCTCTGGCACATACCCTTACATGTTACAATGAAAAGATTAATCACATATAGCAGATGCAGTTGGAACAGTTACTGCATGTGTACCCCTGCAGTAGCTCAGATAGCATCACAGAAAAGCTCAACAGCACAGAACAGAAATGCTACCTTAGAAATACCAACGGCAAATATAATTCCTTGCTGTTAAACAGAACACATCCCTTGCATTTGCATTTAGAAAGCAAGTAAATACTTGGTGGAAAGTACTTCATGAAAATATCCTCATTTTGTTAGCATCACTACAAATCAGTTTCATGTTTGTCAGAATTCAGTTCTTAATGGGTGTGTGTGCAGAAAATGTGAATTCTCATGGGCAGGGGGGAGTTGGGGGGAATGTGAGGAGAGTGGAGTGCTATATTAGAAACCTTTCCTTAGGTATTTATGTCTGTCAGTAGAATGTAACTAAACAAAAAACCAGCACCCTCTTAGGAGAAGGGTGAATAAAAACAACAAAAAAAGATACCAAGAAAGGCCAAGGAGACAGAAAAATGTCAGTATTTCTCCTTAGGATGTGTCTTCAGACTTCTTCTTTTGGAGGACACATCCCTTCCACCAGCACGGTGCAAAGTGACACTTCCCACTCACAGCTCCTTGTATTCCATTTCCCACATCCCTGGTCATGCTTTAGTTTTGAGCCACATACCAAATACATATATATATATGTATATATATGTGTATACATACATACGTATGTATTTTTAAATTAACAAAAATTACTAAAGTATCAGTATACAGTTTCAAGAACTCTCTGAAGAACCTCCCTGCACCTGTGATATTTGATTCTTCAAAATGTTTTGTTCTTTCTACTGTGGCAGTTAAGAGCAGAATTTAATCACGGGCAACAAGCATAAAGAGAAGAGGATAGGAATTGTCCTGTCTTCTCAAACCCAGCCTGTGGACTAAATAGCAAGAAGACGACAGCCAAAACCGGTATAAAATGTAGTATAAAGTTATACTTTATACTATATTTTAATCCAACTCTATTCTGGCAATATAATCAGTGTTGACTGATTAAAACATCTGTCATTGGTAGGAGTGTATCTAATTATTTTGACAATTCTCAAATAGGTAAGTCTATACTGATTAAGTTTATAAAGGAACTTGTTCCTTAGATTTAAAAAAATAATCCAGACTTAAAATGGTTTGAAAACAATAATTAAGAGCTAGAACTCTGTAACAAGACCCCAGACCTGTAGTTCTTCTTGGTTCTCAGGCTCTTGTGTGTGCAAGATGGAGTCATCCCCATGGTTCTTGGTGTCTTGCCTCCTGCCTTGCCCAATTAAGAGCAACACACTTCCTTGGAGGTTCCCTGGGGCAGATCTTTTAACTCTCAAAACATATATTCCTTCTATTTATTTTCAGCTTGGATTAACACACCTTGCTCAAATAAGGGCAAAGAACAAAAAGTGACCTAAAAAAAATTTCAGTGTAGATGAGGAATGTTCTTAATTTGTCTGGTTAGGCTAAGCAAAAGCACCAAAAGCACTATACCAACTGCTAAACTATTAAAAGTTGCAGAAACAAGTGCAATACTCTGTTTTTTTTCACCTTCTTTGAGGTGAAATAGACCTAAGCTCATGACAGATTCATGCCCTGGAAAGAAGCCTTATGCCTCTTCCCTACTTCAGAAAAAAACCAACAGATCTGCTGATCTTAAGACTTCTTTAAGTCCTTTATGTCCGTGTTTTCTGTGAATGCACATCCTTAAAAAAAAGAAAAAAAAAAGGAGGGTATGTATGACATAGATGTAATGATGCAATGATCACTTTTCTAGGATAGTTTCTCTTTACATGACTTTTTCTCCTTTTCATGAGCAGATGAATCTTCTGGAAGTCAGCACTGCAAATTAACTTTGCCTTTCTAGAGCAAGTTTTCATTTTTCTGCCACAGACCTTCAGTGCTGACATGAACTGTAGTCCTGAAGAGGGAATAATCTTTGTCCAGTCCTTGACTAATGGGATTGATATTTAAAACATGACTCTCTGCAGTGGTGCTTTACTGTGAAATTTACGACTGTTCTGCCAAGCTTTGGATTGAAATTGAAAACAGAAACACAAATGTTACCTAGTTTCTTCATACTTGAATACAGTTCTGTTTCATCCAATTAAGTAAGTTACCCTGGTGTCCCGGTATGGACCTGAAATTGAGTTGAAGGCTTTCTGCTTTCCTATCATATTGGTATCTCCTTAAGCTACTTAATTGTATCATAATGGTTATAGTTTTACTTTGTGTTTTGTTTGAAAAAGACCTATCTTAATACTCCATTTGTTACGTTATTTAATATTAGTAAAGAAAACAGTACATCTGAGAAGATCAAACTCAGTGTTAGCCTTGCAGTTATTTAATAGACACAAAGATTTGCAACAATCCATATTCAAGAGGTGCAGTTACCTTTAAGTGTAGTGAGTCTTTCTCCTGCTGATGTAAGGGTTTAGAGAGGAGAGGAGGTGAGAGGGAAGCAGTAGGCAGGGATGCTGTAGGAACGGAGTGGGAAGTAGGTGCCTTGGCAGAGGGAAATGGAAGATTAGAAGAAAGGTGGAAAAGAGGATCAATCTCCTGATGTTCCAGCAGAAAGCAGAGCTGGCTTAAATGTTTAAGAAATATGAGAAGTAACTGTGCTATAAAACTGTTATGAAATCAGCTGAACGATGTCAAATGCTCAATAAGGAGACATGTAACTAACCCGAACAATCACAAACCTCATGCTAATCTTTTTATTAGTCATCTACTTTTCTGGAAGAAATTTCTTGCCTCAGAAAGCATAAAAAAAAGTTGCCATTTGTGGCCATGGACTTCACCTCTATTCTTAAGTTTTTCTCCTGTGTTTTTCAGGTCATTTAAGGGTAGAGGTAGCTTGCAAAATGTAATTAAATAGTTTAACATTTGGCCTTAAATATTGTCCTACGCACCTGACTTGCACGTTGACAGTCAAAGCAACTGCCTGAAATGTCTGTTGAAGTAAGTGCTGGACAGAAAAAAATCTATTCTAAAACTTTGCCTGGAAACCACACAAAGTGCATAGTTATATTGTGGCATTTAATGGCCAGCACACATTTGGGATAGTAAGTGGTGTACTGTCCCAAAGAGGAACTGGGGAGGGCTTCAGGAGGAAGCATTTGTCTAACTGCCAAACACAATCTGATCTGTTACTGTTAGTCAGATTCTCGTAACAGAGGCTATAAATACATCAGGTGGTGAAGTGACACATGTGAAGCACAAACCGCAGAGTCTCTGCAGGAGGCACATGTCCCTCCCTCTGGAGGCTGTTGGCAGCATTTGCTTGCTGGGGCCTCTCTCTCAAAAGGGGCAGCACGCAATGGGCCAGTGAGGGAAAGAGTTCACTGGCTTTTCACATCACAAGCTCCTTGGCAACCAAGGACAGTAGGGAAAGGACCAGAGCAGTTGATACATCATAGAATTTACAATTATGCATATGTCTGCTTCTGAGAAGGGACTGTCCCCTAATGCTGACAATTTTTAATCATGGAATTATAGAACAGTTTGAGTTTGAAGGGATCTTAAAAATCATCCAGTTCCAACCTCCCTGCCATGGGCAGGGACACCTTTCACTAAACCAGCTTGCTCAGAGCTCAATTTTATTGAATGCAATTGTGTAAAATTGTGCCTGCGCACAATACAAACATTTAAATACAAGGAAAGGCAGAGAATAATTATACTGAATTATCTGAACACAGAAGTCAGGGTTGTCAGAAATTAAAATACCTTATCAATATTTGGTGAAGTGTATCCTTCATAACAATCCATAGTATCTTCTCCACTTGCTATTGGGAATTCTAAATTGTCATGTACCAGATCCTCCTCTATATACAGTCTTGTCAGTTCTTCTGTTGTGTCTTGTCCTCCGTAGAAATCTGATTCTTGAGGTTCTGACTGATCCCCTACATTAAGTGACAGATCTGCAGTACAGATTTCCTCTTCATTTTCAGCACTTGCAGCTAGCACTCCTTCATATGGCAAAGGGATGGTATGGATAGTGCCATGTTCACCTTCTCTGGTAGTATCTGACAAATCTCTAGGTATTTCAATAACTAAAGGTTCTTCAATAACTAAAGGTACTTCAATAACTAAAGGGTCAATTATACCTTCTAAGTCTTTATCTTTTCCTGACTTGGTATTGTTGCTGACATGCTTATATGCTATGTCATGAGATGAGTTGGCTGAAGATGAGACAGAGGGAGGTACAAGAAAGGACAGAGGAAGAGCTGTAGGAGAGCTGAGAGACACCTCTGTATTTGGCATAAAGTGACCATCCTTAACTTGGTGAATGCTATTACCTGGGGAGTGTGCTACAGTTTGGGAGGTAGCGAATGCTAAAGAATTGAGTTCTTCTAAGTCACAAAGAAAACTGTCTGGAAGTGATGGAGAAGTTAAGTTGCACATGCTTGAAGGTGAAAAACCAACAGTCCTTGAAAACAAGTCACTAGAGTCAGCCTGGAGAATCTTTTGATCAATGTGTGACCAAGAGCAGGAAAGTTGTCTGGAAAGTGGGGTCAGTGCTTGGGAAGGCAACTTCAAAAAAGAAAAACATGGGAATTGAAATAGATAAGTATGACAGAGAATTAGGATATGAGTAAACTGGAAAAGAAAAATGTCTGTGCCATCATCTGGATTACAGGATAGAATTTCAGTGACCATAGGTGTCTGAAATCACTACTACATGTATCAGAACAGCAGGAAAGACATTTGAAACATGATACTGTATCAGGTTCTGGCTTAGGGCATAAATGTCAAACATTAAGACAGATCTGAATCATTACATTCATGAAGGCAACTGCATTTGATCTGCTGAAGTTATGTTACTTATGGTGCTCTGTTAGTGAGCCTGTCACAGGTTATTAAATCATACAATTAATAGTAATGAAATTTTCTCGAACCATTACTATTATTTTGAGAATAGCATTTTCAGAAGTACACTTCAGGTGTCATAAAAAGCTTCTTTCCAAGTATAACAACGGAGGTAATTTCTAATTATTCAAATGTTAATACTTCTACTTTTTCTTAGTACTTCTGAGTAAATGTTTAAGAAACATCTTTAATACATTGCATACTTTTATTAAGGCATGAGCAGCTACAGAATGCATTTGTTTTTCAAAGGTAACCCTATTAGTTCAAATGACGTCTACATTTGTGAAAGGTACATTTAATTCAAACTGGATGTAGGCAGTCAACAATGCTTTTAAAATAGTGACAGCACAGTACACAACAGTATGCTTTGAGTACCATTACACAATATTGATTGAAGTATCCTTCTGGGAAAAGAAAGGTCCTTTTCTAAGAATGAGAGACTGGTGAGTCATACGTACACAGCATCAGTAGATATCCATTGCTTCAGTAAATACTGAAAATGCATTTTGTTACTATTAATCCTCAAAATAAAAACAACAAAAAATATTTTGATCTCATCATTAGAACTATCCAAAATAATTAGATGTACACCTCTAAGTTATCTGGACTACTACAGATTTTAAGTATTAATGTAGTAGAGAAAAATAATTTCAAAAGTCTACATTAATGTTGCAGAATAGGGAGGTTAGTTTACTTACCTTCTGCTTGAGTTTTCTTGAGGCAAATAGCTTTATATTATAGTTAGACAAACCTTTGTTACAGAGTCTTCTGTACTAAAGTGAACAGTATAGACTGATAGAAGGCAGTCTGCTAAAACAGAGCTAGGCTGTGACAGAAATATTCAGTCTCTATCCCTCATCTTTCCTCTTAAACAAGGGTCCCTAACCTCTGGTTTTAAGGTCAGTAATACTGCTGAGACTTCAACTTTTTTACTTTCCCATGGCTATAAGCTGCACTAGAACTAAAGATACAGATGGATTAGGCCAAGTTATGGAGAGCAAAACTTGTTCATGACTTGTATTGCTTATTTATTTTATTGCCATTAGGCCAGAGAAGTTTAGTGCAATTGCTCTAGCAACAAGGAGCAATATGTGGTAAAAAACTCCAAAGGAACAGGGAAAGTGGTATCAGAAAGTGTGGTAAATCCTAGAACACCTTCAGGACTGCTGAAATCTTCTAGGTAGTCAGGAACAACATGTCTTCTTCATGGTATTGCCATTTCTGAATATAGCTGAATTCAGGAAAAAGATGTCTGTTTAAGAGTCTCAGTAGAAGTTGGTGGTTTTGGGTTCTTTTTCACCTGATCATTGCAGAAGTATCCTATATTAAAAAGAAGGCTTCTACCAATTTCCTTCCCTCATGAACTAATTTAGTAATAACTAACTTAATAATAGAGGCAGGATAGTTTTGTAATATGGATGCAAATGCTCTGAAGCACCACCTGTGCTCAACAAGGGTTAAGGAGCTTTAGCAGGATACCTCAGAGACAAGCCTGCTCCACAGAAAATAGGGAGAGGCATCTCTGGAATATGGAGCACTTAAGCTGCCTCATACTCTTGACTTGCCTTCAGGACTCTCTGGATTCCTCTAACAATAAGGGGCCCTAGCTTATGAATACCTCAGTTGGCAGCTACAGAATGTGATGCTACTTGAACAGTTTTGCGGGAATAGAAGAGAGAGGATCTAGTTCTCTGTTGTGACACGTTCTGGAAAACCAGACGAGACCTGTTCTAGCAACTGTCCCAAACTAACTAATATTTAGTCATAAGTAGTATTTTCAGAGGCTACCGTTCCCTATAAATGACATCTTTTGGTAGCTTTTTACAACCCCAAAGTAAGCAAATGTGGAACTTATTTCAAAGTTGAAGCATGTGGATGACCATCAAGTATGCAAACAGATAGTAGAAAAGGGGACAAAACCAAATGAAACATGGATAAAAAGCAGGGTAAGTTTATAATTACACACAAAACCTACTGCCCACGCTGAAGAGATAAGCAACAAAAATAAAGAGGAAGATCTAGAAAAGTTTCCATCTTGACTGTTCAAAATAATTGATAACATGTTAATTCTAAGTTTGTATGCAGAAACTTCCTTAGTTTCTTTCACTGCCAAAAATGTTACATTCCCCGCACAGGTGACTGCAAAGCCTCACAAGTGAATGATAAACCAGAACACAGGAATCTTTCTGCAGAATCCTGTAGTATGATTTGTGGTGGTTATCTAGACTAGGAAGGAAAGCAATTCAGAACCTATGATACAGATCTGGTGTGAAAAATATACAACCACAGAGGTCTGAATCCAAGTTCATTGACAATATGATGACAATCATCTATCTCACTCCTAAATGAAACAATACTGTCGGTTTGTACCGCTCCAAAGAATGTACCAACAGCCTCCTCCTAGACTGCAAATGGCAAAAGGAGGAAGGTTTTGGTACAGAATCACTGTCTGTTCTCCTTTGCTTCAAAGAACTGGTCTTGGCAAGCTGCGTCTTGCATGCTTATGGAACTGTAGGCTTTTAGGACAGCTGTAGTATGGGAATGTCTTCACACTGTACTATTAAAAGTCTGGTAGACACACCCTTAATGCTCTAATTCTTGCAAGACTCCCAAATAAATTTTTCTCTATTGACTTGACTTTTCTGCCCAAATTTTGCCTGGTTCTACTAAAAATAATGTAATAGCCAATGAAGAAGACAGCATAAATCCTGGCAGAATATGAGACACACTTGTCTATTAAAAATAATTTATTAACAACATAGTAATGCAATTCTACCCGTGCAAGAAAGAAAATGTTGTGTACTTAATGCCTAAGTTATGTATTATATTAACAAAAAAATTGCAAGTCCTTCTAAACCCACTCTAGGGGTGGCAGCTAACATCAGAAAATCCTTACCTTAGTTGAACTTAAATGATGTATTCTGTCACTAGAATAGCTTTGGGGTATCGGAGGGTCAGGATAGTCATCAACACTTTTTGATGGATTCTTTTTGATGACTTCTACATAGGAAACAGGGAAGATGCCTTGTTTGTTGGTTCCTGGTATTTTACCTTCATACCAGTTTTGATCAACTCGCTTAAGAAGAATTACTCTGTCTCCCTGAAATGCATTATGAAAATGAGTTATCAGCACATACATTGAAAGTTAATTTTGTACATAACAGGTATTATTTTAACACATAATAGTATTTTCCCTGCAGTTCTGTTTCCCATCAGTCTTGAGCATCATTTCCATTTTCCCATTTTTCCTCCCACTGATAATAACCACTTATAAAACTACCACCCCAGTAAAATGAGGGGTTAGGCATGGACTGAAAAGGCTGTTCTTTTATCTGAGGGGAATCTCATGTAGTCCTCTCCTCTTGCTTGGGAGAGTAACATTAACACTTCTCTTTGGAACATAACCTGTTTTAGTTGTTGGTCAAACTGCTAGCTAATGCCCCAGCTATAATATGCAACAGTGACGGCTGTGATAAAAGTTAAGAGTGATAAAAGTTAAACAATGAAGTCCATGCAAGTGCTTTGTTATCAGTAAAACTGGAATAAGGGGAGGTAGAGAACTAAAAAGTGAGTCTATTGGAAATACGAAAGAAAGAAGTGCTTTTCCTGTGTAAAATGGGCAGGGCCTCACTGTTTTTAGAGACCATAGAAATTGAAAAGGAAAACATCAACTTCATATTCAGACTTCATGAGCTACACCCCTCTTTGGCTTACATGATATGCTTTTCACCATGTGTCTTTTTGAAACAAATCCTTGCCTATTAGTTTTGCATTCTTTTGGGTTTCTTTAATTTTGTTTCTGTAGTTGATGTGCGGAGTTCACTACAATTGTCTTTAGTGAGATGGAACAAAAGAAAACCAGTGCAAGTCAACTTTTCAAACAAGCCAAAATTGGGCTGTCAAGATTATGATCACCACAATAAACACAAAAGCTAATTTTAAAAAGAAATAAAACATCAAATTACCCCCAACCCCTAATTTCTCTAAGTTCCTATTCCTGGGTTTTTTTAGACCTCTTTGACATTTACTAATTTCAAATGACTAAAAAACACCCATTATTTTCAGTAGTGCTGTATTAGGCTCTAGGTCAGAAATAAACATCTCTAACCTTACTTTTTTGTTCAAAATAAAAACAAACCACTGAAAAGCTTCTATGAACTTTAATTCTTAAAGAAAAATGTAACGGGCAGAACTTCCCAGTGGATGAGAAGTACACACTACCTACGACTAAGTATTTAATATCTGCAGTAATAAAGTTTCTCTACAGTGTTAATAGTCCAGTGTCTAACAAACTTCAGAAATTAAACAGTTATTTTGCTCATGTGCAGTTCAGTATAGCCACCAGGATGTGCATAGGAAAGATAATAGAACATTACAAACAGAGAACTGCTATTAAATGAAATATTTACATTCACAAAAATATCTCTGAGGCTTTTTCTTGTATCTCTTATCTTCTGTAATTTTCTATTTATTCTGTATTAAAAACCTTACCACAATAATTGTGACAGCAAGAATAATAATTTAAAAAAGGAACAGATAATGGAAGTGCAAACTCAAAATTTAGCTGTGCAGTTAGCAGATGATTGCATATGCTACTCTGCCACTACCCAAATTAAAGGCACAACACATTCACAGTATTTGCAGGTAGCTGAGACAGACTGCAAGCCAACAAGTTAATTATGTTAGAGTTTCCTACCATGGCATAGCTTTGTGCATTGCAAATCTTGAATGTAGAGTGCACCAAAGCACAGTATTTATGTATATATTGATTCCGTGTAGCAGGAGACACTATAACAGTATTTTGATGGAAGACAGTTCTCAACTGTACCTTTCTAAGTGATAACTCCACATTTGTGTCTGCATTGAAATTATATTTGGCAACAGCTTCTCCAATCTCTCCAATCTGTGCAGGGGGAGGTGGCCTGGCAGGCTGTGCTTTTTCTGGGGGAGAAAGTTTCTAGGGAAAAACGAAAACCAGATTTTCATCATTCTCACGTGGTTTGTGGACCTATTACCCAAATTAAGTAAAGGAATTAAAACAGAGAACAAACCTCAACATAAGAAATTGGGAATATTCCAACTCTTCCATGGTGCTCACCCTCATACCAGTTTTGATCAATTTTCCTGAGGATATAGACAGTATCTCCTTTCTTAAAGGACAGCTCTCTGTAACAAATTTATTTATATCAGATGTTTATAGCTTTACATTTAACTCTTCTCCCTGCATGGTTCCTGAGATCTTTACAGTTTGGAACTGAAACAGAATGTAACAACTAAACATTTGAAGAAAAAGTGTCACAGCTGTGGTGCATTTACCAGTTGATCATACCATATAAAATCAAATTACTCGCATTTATGAATCCCATGCTTCGTCTCTACACTTTTTTTTCAAGACAGCGATTCAGAAGCATGAAGAACACAGGATTATGTTCTCACCATTTCTTGATACTCAGAGACTGTGATATGTTAAATGTTAGATACCAAAATAAGGGAGTTTTTAAAATCATTAAGAATATTTTCAGATTCCGGCTTGGGAGATTTTTGCTGTATCATCCATTTGGTTTTTCAAGAGCTAATGTCCTGCTCTGGTAATAGTTGTGAGTTTTGTCCTAGCCACAGCTAACGTAATTCTAATGTAATTCATCATGTCAATGTTCGGCCATAACTAAAGTTTGTTTAAATTTAAACAATCTAAAGAATGCTTAAATGATCATTGGAACAACAGCAGAAATGAAATGTGGACATTCTACTTTGACTCTCTCATATCCTGAATCAGTGGTTCCCAATCTTGTTTTTGTTATGGACCACTGCTTTTTGTGTTGGTATGTGACATGTCACATCCTGCAGAAAGCCTGTGTATGTTAAGACAGACAGGAAGATGCTGAAGCATTATACAGACTTTTGATAAACTCATTATCTAAGACAGTATTTTAAGCACTTTACCCTCTATCACCTTAACGTAATTCACAACAAACGAAGAGCATTCAGTGGGTGTCCCTCACAATATGTGCTCTAGAAGGCTGAAGATGCACAGCTATTCATATGTTCAAACAGATACAATGGAGAATAAAGTAATTTAAGACATTTTTATTACAAAGTAACTTCTCACACAATTTGATAATGCAGGGACTACTGTGACAGCAAGCAGGGTCCTCGTATCCATGGAATTTGCTGTTGAAACTTGCTCAAACACCAGTTAAGTGTTAGAAAGAGTTTGCTTGAATTATGAATTCTTAAATGAACAAAAGTCTAGTACTTACTTAGGAGTTTGAGCTTTAAAGTCATATACAGCTCTAGCTGGTAGTTTCTGAAAAATAGGCAAAGTGATTAATACATTCAGGTAGTATTGCTATATGATAAATGTGTTTGAACTTTTAAAAAGGTGACCAAGATCCAAAAAGAAAACGATGAGCTTTACAGTGGTTCTTGCAGAAATAGGCACTTAAATATATGGCTTTATTTTTTAAGGCAGTTAGGTGTTTGGGACTTAGTGTTCTAAAAACGGAAATAGCTAAATTTTAATGCAGACTACTTTTCAACTTCAAGAGAAGTACTAAAGTAAATAAAAAAGTTAACTATGTCAATGTGACTTGTAGGCAACTAGATCTCTAGGTACAACATAAATACACATACTTAATATTCTGCAGTATTTTAGATGCCTTTTCTGTTATCTTTAGGCTAATTTCAATTGAAAATGATGATGATTACATATATATATATATATATACTCTGACAGCTGGAAATGGTTGGAATAGTTTTAATTTCTGTAATTACATTCACAGTTTTAAGAAAGCACAGGACTGGAGGTGATCTGAGTCATCTGTGCAGCTCTCTTGCTATCACAGGCAATCACATTATGTCTTATCACATTATATTCTTATCACATTATATTCTTTCAAACATTCATCAACTTCTATCACCAAGTACGTGTAAGCTCAGTATCATTTCAAAAATAAACCTGTGGAACAGCCCTAACTCTCCTCACCTGTACAGCTGACACACTTTCACTGTTTTCAAAGCTGTGATGAAAATACGAACTGTGATCTGACCCAACAGCTTCACTCATGGACTGTCTGCATATGACAAGTAGCCAGGACCAGATACACCAGAGGAAGGTGCAAGAAGCAGTAAGCAGTACCACACAAGGATATTTGGTAAAGTGATTTAGTCTTTCTCTGCAAGTACTTGCACAGGTAAGATCACCATGTTCTAAAAAATGCCTCTCTAGGATGCACTAGTGACTAGAATGAGCTGATTATGCTATTTCTGAGAGTTACTATTTGTAAGGATGTAAAGGTGCACATCTTTCTATGACAGGAATAAAAAGGGACTCTTGTAAATTTTGCATTTTACCTTTATTCCAGAGCAGGTGTTCTTGACTGGGTTCTCTCCCTTCTTATCATTTTAAGCCTAGCTAATCTCGCATACCTAGAGAATTGTCTTCACTATAATAAAAAGTCCCTAAAGTTATTATAGGGATCCTGCCAACTTGAATTTTGCAACACTAATGCAATTTTCCATTACAGATCTCCTTCAAATAAGATAGCCTAAGTTTAAAAGCATTTTTCTGTTTGTTGCTCTTACTAAAAACAGTCTTTTAGACAGGAGGGGATATTCATATCAACTGTAGCTAAGCCCTTTTCAGTCTTTTTCCTGATTTTGGTACAGTTGGCACTGTAACTACTAAAGCAAATAAAATAAGAAAGGGGATAATATTAAAAGAACAGTGGTGCTGTTTAAATACAAAATACTTTGAAATGTATGAAACATACTGGAAACAGAGATGCCTTTCCCCTTTTGTATTTTTAAACCTTTTAAAGTGAACTTAAAAATGGCCTCTAATTTAAGTATTTTATGTATTTTCAAATTGAAAGATGACTTTCTATGTCATTAGATTCTTTAAAAGAAACACACAATATGGCTCCTGGAACTTTTAGCCTGTGTTTTGTAATGAGAAGTCTTTTTTTAAAAAAATCAGACTTTAAATCAAATTGCAGCAATATAAACACGTCAGTGGGGTGTAAACGGATCTGAATCCAGTTCTAACCATACCACCATTTACCAAGGTAGATAGTCCAGAGCAAAATCTTATATATTAGCAATTAAAGTATAGTAATCTTTTATGCTGTCATTATTCTGTGCAATATTATAATAAAAATCAACTGAAATTGTTAACAATCCATGGTCTGTAGATGGTGGTTAATTTAAATGTACTTTACGATTTAATAAAATCCATAAGGCTTGTCTGGAGAACATTTATAGTTCTAGTCCTATAAGCATTCTTAAGATGTGGAATAATATACTTTATTTTTCAGTAAGTACTTTTCAGTGATACTTTGTGTTACTTTAAAGGTGGTATGCCTGCTTCCATTTCCTCTTCCAAAGCATTACTACAAGCAATCAATATCTAATTACAATCACCAACTGCTACAGATGTTAGAGACTGCTCTTAGGATAAGTGGTTTTGTCTAATCCACTAACAGCAGTGGTTTGCTTCCCAAACAAAAATAATGGTGAAATATAGATGTTTTGTATCAGTTTTGAAATTACCAAGGCAGTTTCTTTGGGTAACACTTTGGGTTTCTAAAGAGCCTTTTCCCAGTCACATCTGTTCTTTTTCTCTGTTCCAAACACACACTCCAATCAGCTTTGACAGAGCTGATCAATGACTAGTGAATTTATGTCCAGGTCTATTTAATAATAAATAGAAGAAAACCACTTATCTTACAAAGCTTGGTATTATTTTAATTTCTTGAAGTACCAATCTCCTTAATGAAAAAGGAAGATGCTGATCCATATGATGATAAGTAACTGTTCCTTTGGTCTTCATTATTATAGTGTCTTAAAACCAACACAAATCTTGTCTCATATATGTTACCAATTTTCCACATGGATATTGCTGTGTTATTTATTGTTGTTTCACTACCTCTTTGTCTGTAGTTCCTCTTCTCTCCCTTGGAGTACATCGTCCCACATCAGTGAAAGCAGAAGAATAGCTTCCAGGAGACTCCTGGTCTACTGAAAACAGAAATTATGTGAAACTATGATAAACAAAACCATTCAAATCTGTGATGCTGCTGGGTTTCATTTAGGGGGGTGAAAAGATATTGAAATCTATTGTTTTACCTTTAATAGAAAGAAAAGCACATGATATGATGGTAAAGTGCACCTTTAAAGGAAAAAAAATACTAGCTTTAAGCAAAGGCTAAGGCTGTCCTCTGATCCACAGCAGAAGAAACTGCATGATAGAGGAGCAAGAGGGCATATTTATGCCTCACTGTGAAAAGGAATGCTCCCCTACTGGGCCAAGTGGAAGACATGACAGCAGTACTGGCGACACTGTTTTGGAACGCCAACAATATAAACACATAATTACATGCACAACACATGATTCAAGCATGCTTCAATGAGAAAACACGAAGAAACATTGTTTCCTCCTAAGTGATCTAAGATGCATGTCTACTTTACCAGGGGCACATGTTAGGCAGCACAAGGGAATTTAAAAGGATGTTACTTCATAAAAACAACTCTGTTTTAAGAGATGGAATACAAATCATATTACTCACCAATCTATGTGGCAGACTTCTCTAAAGCACAGTTTACCAGTGTTTATTACAGGATGGTGTAATTCTCATGTTTTAATACAAATAAAATCAAAATCTTATACACTCTAAAGCTCTGCAAGTTGCCAATGTGAAATGAAAATAGAACAATTTAATTAACTGCCTCTTAACTTCTGAGAAGTACTGTTTCAGTCTCCTACTACCACAGTAGTGGAAACGTGATTTATGTTTGTCTTCCTTTAACTTCATTCCCACAACCTGTTGTTACCAAGCTCACACATTTCTAAAGAAATACAAGTGGAACAAAAAAAAAAGAACTGGAAGCATCAAATCCATTCTAATGGGTTGTTGGCTAAGCCACAAAAACTTGAGGCTGTTGGTAAATACAATGGAGGCAAAGAGATGAGAGAATTTTATTATTTATGCCATTGGCTGCAAGCATGTAATTCCCAACAAGTATATCACAGCCCCAGTTCTGGACAGCTTTTTTTGAAACGGCATGTGTTCCTGAATGAGGATGTATGCCCACTGCATAAACCTAAAGATACAACGACTCCAAAAAAAAAAAAAAAAAAAAAAAAAAAAAAAAAAAAAAAAAAAAAAAAAAAAAAAAAAAAATTTTTTTTTTTTTAATTCCTAGCAGTAAGAGAAGGATATGGGAAAGGAGTGAAAAGGCAGAAGTTTTAGGACAAACAATTTCCTTTTTTTTCTCTACAGCTCCTTATGCAGTCGATATTGGCAGTTTTCAGTCATCTGCTATGACCTCCAGGTCTCTGTGTGGCTGTAAAAGACACACAGGTCCAACAAAACACGAAACTTGATTAGAAGTAGAGCTCAGCCATGACTGGTGCTGATGGAGACTAACGGAATATTCTGCTTTACTCATTCTCCACGCTACTTTAGAGATATTAATGTTGACACAGTGTATTGCTTTCCTCATGCCAGGCTCCTTCATAGCTGCAAAAGCTATTAGAAATCCACATTTACTTTACACTATGGATTTCCTCGTTTTCACAGACTGGAAAATTCTCATTTAGCAACTATAATATATGACCAGCGCATTTTTCAACAATTTCAGTCTCACCATGTAGTGCTATCTGACAGGGTTAATCATGATCAGGCCTCAAGTATGACTAATTCAACTCTGAACTGCATTTTATAGCTGATTTTTACCAAATTTTCTATTATAGATATGTCTATTATAACTAGTTAAGAAGAGATGGTAACAGCTTCAAAAATTTACACAAAAATATGTGAGAATAAGGATAAGATGGGTCTGATCAAATACTGCATAATTTATGTTTTAAAGACATTCTCTCTTACACCCTTTTGGGATTTCAAGAATATCTTTCAAGCAATATTTTTTTGAAAAAAAAAAAAGGAAAAAAAAAAAGAAGCAGAGCAACAAACAAGACAACTCAAAGCAGTAACTTTAGAAACAGACTGGTCATGCTTACCCTGACAATTTCATTCAAGTTTTGATTATTGAGAAATTTCCTTCTAATAGGCTAGGAAATTTCTCAATATTTCACAGACATATTGAAATTCTATGAAAAGAATTAATTTTGCTGCCACAGAAATTGGAAATTGTATTGTATGAAAAGTGGAAATGGAAACTTCCTAAAATGACCTTCACATCTATTCACAAAAAGTAATACAAAGCAGTGGATTCATAAGAAAACAGAATCAATTTTCTATGATACTGGCAGAATTAACAGCATTTTTATCACTTATATTTAACAAAATTATATAGTACAACACATTTTAGATGCAGATCCTTTTTTTCTTAGTAATAAAGGAAGGGCTATCTGTATATTGTTTTCAGTTTGACCAGCATCTTATGATGCCTGAATTCATTGCTTAGTAACATCATTATAATTTATGGAACTAATAATCAATTAGCTGAAATGCACTGCTACTTCAGTTGTCCTGATTACTGTATTTTGTGAATAGACAGCAAATTTATCAATCCTCAACACCTATGTGAAAATGATGTCCTTCACTAAGAATTTTGTGGGATGAAAGCTTCTTATATATAACACAAAGTGGAATGAAAAAGGGTGGGAAACACAGGGAGTAAGGTTGGATAAGGCAATCACAGGGATAGAGGAAGAAAGTTAATCCACCTTGGAAACACAGTGCACTATCATTGTTGTTAGTTGCATCCATGTCTGGAAAAGAGGCACTAAGAGGTAATCTTCCACAATCATTCTGGTACATTGGACAATGGATAGCACCATCTTGAGGCAGTGGATGAAAAGGCTGGTGCGTGGGACTCTTTTTCAGAGCTTTAAGAGATGAATTCCTTTCTGGAATGTCTGGAAGCAGCTCAGTAATAAGTCTGTGTAATATACTGTTGTCGGGCAAGCTTCCCCGCCTTTTTTCAGCTTTAATTTGGTCACAGATGTCTTTAAGTGCAGAATCAAGTGCTTCAAATACAGATGACTTGCATTTTTTCTTGTCAGTTTGTTTTTTAGGAGCTGCACTTTTTTTCCTCCGGAAAGGCACTGGACTGACTAGGAATGCTATCTTAGAGAGGCCAGATTCTGCTTCCTGTCTCCTTGGATCTTCAGTGGTTTCTTGCTTAGCCCTTTCATGTTTTAGCATGGTGGTGAAACGGGTGTAGGATGCTGGGCATCGCCCTTTGCAGGAGCTGATGAGATGCCTGTGGTGGTGGTGATGGTGGTGGTGGTGATGGCCTGATCCATAAAAGCTTTCAGATGAAGTGAAGGAAAAGTGATCAAAGTCACTTTCACTACAAAAGGATGAACCCTCTATCTGGATAAAGTCACTGAGATCAGAAACCACTCCATCTTGATCGCTGTCTGAAAAATCTATATGAGATCGTTGTGGCTCATCACTGGTCACTTCAATATGAATTGGCACCAGGGTTTTAGACTTGTAGCTCCGTTGTACCTGAGAGGGATGTCTGACTGGAGTTTCTTCTTCCAGCAAGGATTCAATAGAAAATCGCCTCTTTGGACACAAGCCATTTTTAGGAGGCTCTAATGTAACAGTTGACAACATGTCATCACCAAGGTTCGGCATTGATTTTGATTTCTGAATTAACTTTTCAAACTCAGATATTCTGGTTGGCACCATGTCTCTGGGCACCTCCTCAGTAGAAGACTCTCTCCAGCCTTGAAGAATACCTTTGTGCTGTTCTTTTTCATATTGCAGTATTCTGGACTTGACAGAACAAATCACCTCAGAATTCATCAAGTCCTTGCGATTGATGCGGTGCATCTTTTTGTACATCTTCAGGAAACCTGGAGCATCGTGTGCAGATCTGTGACGAACTCTTGACCTACCGCTACCACGGCCCTCAACATATGGGGAGTTCCAGTTCATTGAGGAAATTTCTTTGGAGTCCTCCTCACATAACAGAGAGCCCATGCTTTCAGCCTTGGCCTGTGCATCGGGATAGCTATCGCGATCATCTGTTAACAGGTCATCACAGCTACGAGATTTCCTCTTTGGAGAAGCAGCTTCCTCTGTGCTACTCCAGACTTCTGCATTTTGGCGAGTCATTTGCCAGCCATTTTTGTAGCTGGTTGCCCTTCTTGAATCATTTGGAACAGCTAAATGTTGTCTGTAAGTGCTACAGTAATCTAATTCATTTGAGGTGTTGTGGTTGTGCACCGAGTAACTTAAAAGGGATGGATATACTTTGCTAATATCCCCACCTTTATAATCCATAGAGCAGCATGGTAAAAAAGAGACATTGCCAGAAATTAAAAGATTCAGAAAGTTGGAATTAGCATCAGTAAGTATTAGAAAGACTAGAAAAGAAATAGGAATTAGTGCATCTATCAACTTAGGTCAGTACATAGTTTGTTACAGCCTAGGACAGCAGAGCTAATAATTAAGTTGTTTTCCAGCTGCAAAAATGCCCTCATGATAATGTGAACAACAAAAAGAATTCCCTATTAATTCTGGAGATGTTATCTCCTTCACAGCCCCTGCCATCAAAGCAACATAAGAAACCAAGCATTAATTGGGGATTAACTGGGGATTAATTGGGAGTTTTAAGCAGGTCAATACACAATAAAAGCTACAAAGGATTTAAAGATGAAGCCAAACAACAAATCTAGACCTCAGGAAAATACTGTCTTTTCCACTTGGGCATTCTGTAAAAGTTGTTTAGGATTTTTAACCTGTATAATGCTCAAGAGTTCACTGCATCTGCATATTCTAAGATAGTTAAAATAAAGATAAATCTTTATATCGGATCAAATAGGAAATTTCTCCCAGTCATTCACAGGTAGCCTGCTCCTTCCCTGTGTGATAGCACTGAAGGGAGTGGTGTTTTGTACTGCTCATGCAGGGCAGAACAAGGCAGCTCAGGAAGTGCTATACAAGTGTAAAGGAAGGTGTATCAGTATACTGAGCCTAACCAGAATGTAGAAGTAAAAATAATCCTTAGATTGACTTCCATAACAAAGGCCTGAGTTTTCAAGCTTTAAGACATATTTTTATGTGTATGGTAGATCTAGAAGACACTATGAGTGCCACCTTCTGAAAGCTAATTGGCTGTGGAAGATATTCTTAATGGAAGGATTTTCAAACACAGGAAGTGTTTAAGTCATGCTTAGTGCTTGTTATTGGTAGTGGAGTTAAAGGTACATGCAGGTAAATGGAGTTTATCAACCTTTTACTGCCTGGCCTGGTACACCAAATGGATGAGTTTATCCACTGTTAAAATTACTGCTATAACACTGGGTTTAAAATACATTTGCTTTTCAACCACCTCACTCTCAATATTCCTCACTGCTTTTCTTTGACGCATTCTGTTGCAGCCTAGATGTTCTTTTCACTGGGAATTTACTTTTACAGAGGTTTACTGATTAGTATAGCTACAAAATAGAGCAATTAAGCGAATAATAATTTGAACAGAAGGAGACATATTGTATATTTTGTATTGTATATATTGTATTACTTTATATATTACTTCTATTGTATGTTTTACTGGAAGCCTTTTGTCTTTCTAAAAAAGCCATCTCCAAATCCAAATGAACAACTGACTCTCTGATCTCTTTCCTGGAGACATGTGGAAAACAATAACAGGATGGTGATTTACTCGCTAAAGATAAGCTAGTTAGATTGCATCAGCTGTACTCAATACTTCCAAGGATTTAGAAAGTAAAAAATCAGACTATACATGCTTTCTTGATTAAATTAGGTCCTGATAACTATGGATATTGATTGATAACTATGATTACATTAGGTCCTGATAACTGACAATGTCTAAGACATCAGTTATGGATTAAAAAGGTCTACTGTCCTGAAAACACATCTTTAATCTTACAGGTTGTCTTCATTTACTTCCTCAATATAATAAAACTAGTTTCAAAATCACAATAATCTAGTAAGAGAGAAGTAGAGATAATGAAAAAGTTAGGGTTTATATATTGTGGTGGAATTAATAGTCCTCATTTAGTCAATTCTCTTTTGTTAGAAGAAGCAGTTGAAACTGGAAAATCCTTGTTACAAATCCAGCTTTTCATCTTAAAATTACACACATAAGAATAAACAAGTTAGCCTTTCATGAAAGACCCAAAGCTGTTGCCTCACATCACATCCCCACTACATCATCAGTCGTTTTCTGCTAATATGGTCTCCTCTTACCTTTTGCTCTTGATGGAGAAGAAGGAGATGAGCTAGTTAAAGGCTTCCTAAGGGTGGAACATGGGCCCTGTGTGTCTGTACGGCCCAGGTTAGGTCTGTTTGCGTTCTGATCACTGTGTGCCCTCTGATGACTTACAGCAGGTTCTGACTTCCTCCGCTTTCTGTAGTCACTCGCAGTACTTGCAGAACTACAGGAAAAAGCAGTATCAGTAGCAGTCTGAACCTGAGATCAGAACTCAGGAATTCAAGAACTAATCTCATAATTATATTATTGGTTTATAGGTTAAAAAATGCCAGGACAAACAGATGAAAAACACATAACGGGAAGAAGCACTGGTGTCACACATCTTACAGCCTACTTCACAGGGAAAAGATGAATTTGTTCTTAACCTGATTGTTTTAAAGTTTTACAAAATTACTATGCCATTTTCTTTGAAATATATGCATCAAGTTTTTTTAGACTATTTTTTGGAACTAGAATTTAAGAACAAAGATAGGAAAAAGACAGAGACCAAGAGTCAAGGCAGCATGCTTAGGAAAACAGCACTGAATATGCTGCAGGCGGTAAGGGTAAAGGATAAATCACTGCTGTTGAGAGAGAAGCTCAGGGATGGTAGTGGAAAGACACAGAACACAATATGGTTTATTTTGAATGTAAACACTAAGTCCTTGTAAAACTATAATAAAATCTACACATCAATATCAAAATCAACACCCTCTCTAAGCATCTAATTTGCCAGTAGCTCACAAGGTGAATGTTAAAATCTGACTCGTCACAAAATCTGCTGATTTCAGGTCCAAAAGAAGACCCACAGGCTGGATAAGCTGTGTCTGCTGAAATAACAGATGGTATTTCTTACCTAGAGGGCCTGTCCAGGCCTCTGTCTGTTGAATAGTGATGATATAAGGAAGCCTGTGAAAACAAACACATGGATTGTTTTATGTTTGTATTTGAAAAAAGAGTGACAATTTTTGCTTATCATGTTTGATGACTCTGTTACTCTGTGACAAATCCTATAGCAACAGCCCACGGTGATTAACATCCTGGGCACTCCATCACAGACAGCGCAACATTTAATGAGAATAAATTATGCAGCTTTTAAAAAGCATGGCTAGATTTCATTTCCTATTCTACTTCAGTAATATTTTTTCCTTTAAAGCACTACTAAATAATGATCCCAAACCATGTTTTTCTATACACTTTTTAAAACCAGATACAGAACAGCTGAAACAAATCTTTACTATAAAAACATAAAAATCTGAAAATAATTCCTTCATGTATATGTGAGGTCTGCAAAGTTTCTCCTCATCCCCCAGTTACTCACCAAAATCCCAAAATCAATTATAGCCAGAAACTTTTGTAAATCCCATGATGTTTGTGGTCAGCAACTGGCCTTATACACCTTATAATCCTGGTAACAACAGTTCTTATCATAGAACATTAGTCATTGCTTATGGAGTTACAGATGTAGCTACTGCACGAACACTGGGAGATGGAACTTCCATAATTATATTATTAATACAAAGTCAACCTTAAATGACTACTAATTTTAAATTAACCATTTCAAGCCTTTCGTCAGAATTAAGTAACACTACAATTCTGGTAACCAAGTATGAATCTAGAATGAACTGCGTGGTCCCTGGGGTATTTCTTCATGGGTACAAAGAAGTGAGTTTCAAGAATTAAACTTCTTTCATGTTCTTGGCATGTCATTTCAGAGCTAACCCAATGGACTAGAAATAGAGCTATCATACAGATTTCTAAGCTGCAGGAAATATTTTTCCCCTCTACAGAGAACCTTCTTGGCTTTTTCCCAGTGTGAAAAAATATTTGTACTGAAGGACTGCAGTAGTAATGGCACTCATGGCCTGTAGAAGTCCTTTCTTTTGTTAGATTTTTTGTTAGATTTTTTTAGATTTGATTTGCAAGTTCATGAATAGAACTTTACCCAGGTTTGTTAACTGACACTTACGTATACCTTCAGAAGTCACCTGTAGTCCTAGAATATTTGGGAACAGATTTTGTAGGACTGTGCACTTTAAACGACATTCTAAAGTCAGTTAAACAGTTAGAACTGTTTAAACTTCTTTTAGAGGTGGGACACTAAAAAGACAATATGGTTGTTCCTTTAGAGTTCATTTGTCAGTTGGCCTTGTTATTTAAGACCTGAATCACATACCAAGTGATCCCATCAGGACACTAACTGAAGCTTTAATTTTTGTATTATACTAAAATTCACTATACTGTGGGACAGGGAGAGCCACACAAACATGCCCCAATATGAAACAAATGTTATCTAAAACTTGAGCTAAGATAATTCCAATTTTTAAAGTACTTTTTTACTCTAATTTAATTTAAATCACATCCAAATCAGGTAAAAAAATCTGATTTTTGGAAAGAATGGTAGCTGAGGTTAATAATTCAAAGACTTTAAAGCTACTTTCCAGAGAATGTAAGTCTTCTAGAACATATTTAAAGTGACTTCTGCATAAGGTTAAAATATGTCTGTTTTTTCTTAAAAGTAGATTCTTTGACTTGTGGGCCAGTATTCATGTATTTCTCCTGTGTTACTACTTATTACTGCTATTATTTTCACTGGTAAGTGCTGTTACATTCCTAAATTCCAGTTTGGATCAGAACGACATGCTCTATAACCTCAAAGGTAGGATCCCTCCTCAAGTCATTCTTCACCTGCATCATTTACAGTAGAGAATGACAAGCATGCAACCCCCAGCATGAGCACTACAGAAGGAAGGAGAAAGTGGCATTAAAAAAATACCAAAGGCAATTTGTCCACCTGCTAGGGATTGCTATTATGTTCATTCTTTGCAAATTAACATGTCCTCAAGCCACGCTCATCTGCTGTTTCCAGGCTGTGTATGAGAGATGTTCACAGAAACTGGGAATTAAGCTATCTAAGTTGTCCAAGAAGAGCAAGGTGAGGTAAAGGGACATAGACCCCATTCTCATGGAAAGGGTAGTGTGCATCAGTGGTTTCGCAAGGACAGCTCTCCCACTAGGACACGCCTGCTGAAGACAGGCCCCCAACATTACTGATTGTGTGCCCAGCTTCTCTCATGTTTCCATCAGTAAAGGTCTGCCTCATTCACACAATGATGTACTCTCTGCCAGGTGTGCAGTGGTGCCCCACATAAGCGTTCTTCCATGGTGGGAGAGCACACAAGACTGTGACATATGATCAAGACTCTTATTTTTAGTTGCTAAATTTGCTAAAACCAACTTACTTTTCTGCAAATAAAAGTGAAGTTATTTCTTATAAGTTTAAATTTGCTATCCAAACATAGATTTCAAGGTGTTTTTTAAATCATATGTCATTGCATTGCTCTTAGGTGACAAATAAACTATTTATGATATCTTAATATGAAAACTGATCTGAGGATGTGAATGTGAAGAACAGAAACAGACACTTGTAATATTCAAAGTCCATAATCTAGCTCATAAAATCAGTGGATTTAAACATTAGAGAGAAGGGACACGGTAAAACCAAACCCATACTATCTGCCGCAGGAAAGGAGTAAAGAATCAAATGTCCTTTCCACCAGTAGATTAAATACAAGCCTGAGTTTTGAAGCCAGCTGTGATATGGAGGGGATGCTGATGCTCATCAGATATTCTCAAACAATAAACCTGCTGTTAGCACCCAGGAAATGATCCCTACTTTATTTCTCAATATCTGGAACATGTATTGGGCTCATGATGAGTGCGCTACTGATCACCTCTTCTGTCCAAACAAAATATCATGCTATTTGTCTTTTAAAATACATTCTGAGGAAGGTATCTATTCCTGAGTTTTTAATGTTCACATAGTTCATATTTTCAAGTTTTTCTTTACACCCTCTGAAGGCTGAAAAGTACTTCGTGACGATTCTCCCACCACTTCCAAATTCAGTGATTTTAAGATATATCGAATACTGAAGTCTGTCTGCAATAAAACCAGAGAAGCCAGACACAGCGTTGCTCACACCAACAGCCAGTATAACCACAGTAAGCACAGGCCTCAGGTCTGTCTGCTTCCCTACACTACCCGTAAAACACACATTCAGCCTGTCCTGGAAAACGTCTGAGTCTCCTTTCAAAACTGGCCACAACCATTTTCCTCCTCTTGACCAGTCACTGCCGTGGTCTGGAACCAGCAGAGGAAGGAAACTCGGGACCACAGGTGATCTCTCAGAACTGTTGCACGAGGTGGTACAAACGCTGCAGATAAACTGTTATTGAATTCTTTTGTGCAGATGACAACCACTTCCACTAGCGACCACCGACCACCTGTGACGTGACAGTGGCCAAATGGCCCCGAGGCAGTGATTGCTTCCCACCACTTGTAGTGGCTCCACGGCTGTATAGACCATGATGTCACTCCCAAGGGTGGACCAGATCCCCCCCGTCTCCTATGGAAGGCTATGGGTAAATCACATAATGGAAACCACACCAGTGGGAACTTCCGTATCCACAGCATTCCCCAGGCCATACACAGTGTGTCAGCGATCAGCCTAAGACAGCTAGAAGTGTGTATCATACCAAAATTGACTGCTGGGCGACTAGATGGCTTTTGCTTTTCATCCTTTAAGATTCCCTTATCACCTTGAATGTAACTTTCCCTTTTATCCTTTATTTGATGCTGGCTTTGAGGTTTTTTCTATATGGCAGATCCTGTTGCCCATTCTACAACACTAATTTTTACCACAGGCATATGTTACTGTTTACAGAATGTGTGGAGTTTATACCTTCTCTCCACAGGTGGAGAGCTTCATTGATGTGAAAGTAAACACTGCATGTGGTTATTTTTTACTGCTTCTTTTACTGTTCGCAGCTGTACTGTCAGGTCTTGGGCGTTGACTCACTTTTAGATGGCGCAACTGAACACATCTCTCCTACTCCCCCATCTCCAAAGATAATTAGTCATCTTGCAGAATATTCAACACTGCTCTATGTGAATAAAGGCCACTTTATTCATATAGAGCAGTAAAGTAATTAAATATTGGAGATGACAACTCCAAACTACCAAATACAGACTTTTTGGAATACTTTGATTTGGTTTTCACTAAAAAAATGAGATATATATTTAAAATGAAACAGTATTTTAGTTGTTTTCATGCATCATGGCTTTAATTATGACTGAAAATGAAGCCAGGGGAAGTAGGCAAAAATAAAAGGTAAATAACAAATAGGCTCATTTGCATTATGGTTATAATACTTTATCAAGTTATTTTGAATACTCTCCCCCTCTGGGGAAATACTAAGTTCCTGTAGTTTTTGAACATGATTTATCACATCATAGATTATTATCACACTCAAAGATTATTAAAACTTCAAAATTAAAGACAGTAGTTTATGTAAATTAATCCAAGAGAAAACCAGCGTTACTTAAAAGCCATTTTACCCAGACCAGATGAACATGGGAATATTTCAAAGTCATGTTAGGGCTTTTAAATTGTCTTCCTCAATGTATTGAAACCAACAGGAATTAGAAAAGGTGTAGAAAGTTTTTCTTTCAGAGAACTGGCCCCAAATTTCACAACTATGAGGTTTTTCTAGATACATAGAAAGCTTAAAACCAAACCAGAGTAAATTGCAAACAATTAACAATTTAAGACCACAATTTGAGTTTAACTTTTGGAGACACTACGGAAGATGAGAGTGAATCACAAATATGAATGAAGTACAGCCACCATATGAAGCAAAGTTGCCAGTAGAGGATTCACTGACTTTTGCCCTAATGCTGTAAAAATGGGGAGGGAGTGGAGAAGGAATGAAAGCCTGAATCTCTCCCACTCAGAGTAGGGCAATGACAGCCCACTACCTGATCTTGATGAATTTTATTTGGAGTACTGACAGCAACTGTCAATCCTGAGTTATAAATTAAAAAAGTACTATTAATTGCTGTTTTACCTGATGAACAACCTTAGTCATAAATACTTGGAGAAATGACAGCTTAGCCACAAAGGCTTTCACTTGACACATAGAATTTGCAGTCAGATATTTTAAGTAAAAAAATATACTGTGCTGATGGATTAATTGTGCAATGCACTTGCCCAACTCTGAAAAGTGGGAATTTGTCAAAGAGTTAGAGACGTATGAACTGTTGTGTAATTCTGGGTGTTAATCTCTGAGAAGTTTTGGGGATAAGGACTCACAGTTCCTAGGATAATAAGATCAACATCCAAATGCACTAGTGATCTGGAAAGATATGAAGACAAAGATACAATGTTTGTGAATTAGAAATGTCTCATAGCTATTAGAAGGAAACCACTAAATTTTAACAAACTTAAGACATAAATGGTGAGCATTCCAACCCTTCTTCCCAAGAGAATCATCTGAAAAAGAACCATTCATTTACCTCATTGGAAACACCAGAAGAACTCTCTTGAACATAGTCCAAAAGCTTTTTAGGTGGCTGCATCATAAAAGCAGAAGTGTAGAGATGAAATGGAGTAGAATCAATGGCAGCAAGGAATGAAAACAAGTGGAAAAGGTGACACAGTTAGAAATTAAGTGTTGACAGCGTCAGATACAAAGAGTGACACACATGGGTAGAATGGAAGGATAAATTGGTTATTTCTTAAATATCTTAATAAAATGTTAGTAACTTTAGGTGGTAAAATTTACAACTGGAATGGCTGAATAAATACCAGCAGTTTTTAATAGTGAGATAGAAGAGTGTAAAGCATCACAGTTATGCTCTGTTGGAGGAATTTCAATATATTTCGTCTTAAAAGTTATCATTATCAGTATAATATTGTTGAGATATAGGTCATCAGAAGAATTTATTTGTACTGTTTCTGCCCACCTAGAGGGAGGAATGACAATATGGCTTCAATAGCTGGATAATGGAGATAAAAGTAATCCATGAAAATGTGATAACATTATAGACCACTGCACAAGAAATTAAACCCAGATACATTTAACTTCTATTTTTTTTTAATTTTCAGTGGGTATTCAATGGGTAATTTTTTAAAATGCCACGATTAAAACATTAAGGTTTTAAAAGAGTGCATGTGATTTGCTTTCTCTTCTGCTCTCCCTGAAGTAGCAGGGAGTTCTGATTTTGGCTTATTGCTAGCTACAGAAACAGACTAAGGTGCCTGGTTCCAGGGTGTCCTCCAAGGCCCTATGTCAAGTGCTCAGATTTCTCATGTAGCCTGTCATGTCATTAATTAAAATTCTGATGGGCCTCCAGAGAACTGTTAGCTAACAGGGAAAGAAAAGAATGGAGATATTTTAAATCCTGATACTCTCAAGCTCATGTCTACTTCAGATTTCCTGCCTGTGGCCAGATGCTTTTGTTTTTTAATCTCAAAAAATCTTGGGGAGGACCCTGGGGAGCTATGAGAATGCTCAAAAAGACCGAGGGAATGCTTAGGTTTACTTCCCTCCTTTTTCTAAGGAGATTTTAACTTCTGTCTTCTACCTGTCTGGATATTCCAACTATCCTCCTCTCAGACATTCTTCTGGGATGAAGACATTTGCTAACCTTTTTCCTAAAGATGTTAGAGTGTACAGGAAAGAACTTGAGCTCTGTGGAGCTAGAAAGGGAGTGTGCAAAAGCAAGAGCAGGTGCATCTCCAACCTAGTTGTTAAGGCATTGTGCAGGGAGGAAGTGAAACCTAGTTCGCAGTCTTGCCTCAAGGACAATATTACTGTTTTATCCCTGTAAAAAATATACAGACAGCCTTTGGTGCTTAGATACAATTAAGCCTATGGTATTTGCTTTGGTATGGAACTGCAAGTACTTAAGAAATCAAAGGTGAAAAATGGAGATATTTCTGATTTTTAGGTGTTTCAACCAGATAGAACTCCTCAGGTTTATAATTTCAAACATAAGTGCTTGCAGAGGGTCTAAACCAGCATCTGTTTGCCAGAGCCCTTTTTTTGGGTGACAGCTATTTGTGAAAATTGGAGCAGAACTGAAGTCTCTAGGTTCAAACAGGTGTCTAGCTTGAAAACAGAGCAAACCCATATCTCTCTGTTCAGGTACAAAATATGTATTCTGCATGAATGCATATAAGAGATTAAAAAAAGGCAAAAAAAATCTCAGTATTTCCTGCCATAAGAAATTTGTTTATGGCTTCATACATTTAAATTTAGATATAGTCCTTTAAGTAAAATACATGATTTGTAACTTAGCATTCCTAACACAAACTGACATGTTTTTCTGTCCTAGAAGATTGTTCAAAAATAATCCAGCCAAATGCAAAAATGTAGGGAAATTAGCAAACATCCTTATTTATCATGGAATTTGTCTTGTTATTAAATACTTACACACTACTATATGTCTAACACATACTCCTTATTAAAACTATTACTCTAACTACTCTAGCAAGTTAAGAGTCTATTTGATACTTATATTTATGGGACTTCATTGCCCTTCCTCAAAAAAAAATATTATATTAATTTTACTGGCATATACTTGCTGAATTTGGTAATTTAAATTCCTCATTCTAAAAAGATTTTTTCCTAATGTGTAAATATCAATATTCTGTCCTCACTTACCGGACGTCCAAACTCCAGCTCTGAAAAGAATTTATACCAGGGTTCGTTTTCTAAATCTATGTCATCGGGGTTTATGCGATCAGTCTGGAGCAGTTGTGAAGGAAAAGGGAAGGAAAAGGCATACACTGAGCGAAGTGCTAGAAATGCTATGTCACTTTAACAGCAAACACACAGACATAAAACAAATACGGGGAAAGAAATGGAATAAAATCAAAGAATGAAGATGGTATTTAAGATAGAGAATATTCTTGTTCAAGAGCTGTCATTGACTGGTAGCTTTAATACTTTGCTTTTTGTTGATGTTCTCCCAAGGACTGGAAGATGTTAAATGTTTTAAAATTACACTTTTAAAGCTAAGAAGGCTCTGTGACCTTTTCTTTAACATCACTGCATTAGTTAATTACATTTAATGCTGTGAAAGATTCCTTGTTAGGAAGATGGTTTAAATGATTGTCGTCTTCAGCATAGGCAAGAAATTGCCCATGTGATCAGCATTAAAGACACAATTTTATCTGTACTGCTTTCAGTCATTCCTTGTCTTCTCAACAAAGTATGTTAATTCTGAATCTCGATGTCTTGAAGCAAGCGCTGAGCAGAGATAAGAAATATGCCTCATGCAAGCATCACTATGTTGAAAAGCCACTTCAGCATAGGAAAAGGAACTGGTATATTTTAATCCTATGGTCAAAACAAAGGGAACAAAAAAATTATGCATTCCATAATATTTGTTTCAGCAGTACTGTGAAATGCTTTATCTCGCATAGCCTTGTTGACATAATGAAGCATTTTTTTCACAGTGAAATACATTGTTTTCATCTGAAAATTCTCACAGCCAAGGGATAAAGTAGCAATTGATGATAGCATTAAGGAAATTCTTCAGTGACCAGAAGAATAATTGACAGATTTATTCAAGTAGCATGAAAACATGACGGTGCAAAACAGTACAGCTCTCAATGGGATATCTAATCAACTGTAAACTTGGCTGCATTAATTACTTTCTAAATAGCTTCAGTTTCTTTGTAGCATCTGATGTAGGCTTTCGTGCAGCACAGAATTACAGTGAATTGTTGGCTTAGAGATCTCTGAAACAGAGAAATCCTCTTGTTAAAGACATTTCTGAATTTAAAATTTGGTTCTCCATAAGTGTACATATCAGAACCTAGACAGTAACTGTGGTGTGCCCTAGAAAGCAATCATCAAAGAAGACAGGGTCCTGCATAAAGAATGATACTGGTGATCAAGAATGTAACACTTTTTCCTCTGGACTCAAAACTGTCACCAATACACCGGAGCAACCACATAGAGCTATTTCTGCTTTCTGCAAGAGATAACATTGTGCTCATGACCATTTCAGGTTATTAAACATCTTACAGCACTTTTCTTGCTGCTTTTGATGTTACTGTGACAGCCTGCCAACTCTGCTCTACTGAAAGGTCAACAACCCTTCAGAACTACCTTGGTGCTCACATATATACAAGCTGTTCATGCAATATCTGGACCCCGACTGTTGTTTTCTACACTTATCTTCACAGTGTTCTTTCAAGTAAGGGAAGTAGTATTCCTGTGAATGGAGAGGGAGGTGAATGTCACTGATGAAAAACTTGCTGTGCTCCACAGCTGGGTTAGGAAGTGAAGCTGCTCTGGAGTTTTGCCCTGAGATTTCCACCATCCACAGCCATATCTCAGCAGTTCTAAGGACAAGTGCTTGAACTCAACTACAGACCCTCAAGTCTTTAGTAGAGAAACACCACTGAAATTAGTTTCACGAACTGACTACTAAAAAATGTGTGGATTTAATAGAGACACAGGATTCTCTTCTACAGGGATATGAAGGCATGAGGGGAAAAAATGAAAAATTCACAAAGCAGAAGACAACTTTGCTGTGTATCAACTTGGTTCCCATTACAGAGAATGCTTGCCATATTTAGAGGTTTTTTGCTTACCTTAAAAAAATCACAATTTATATCTGGATAATCTGAGGAGACATTACTGAACAATTCTTTACCGTCCTTTCTCCAAACTAAGCTACTGTATGTTGATATATTGCATGTTTTTACCTTTCTATTCTACTAAAAAATTAATTTTCACAGAAATGTTGATATCAGCCAATGGGTGTATTTACATAAAATCAATCAATCAATCAATCACTTGAAATGTATATAGGGTTGGAATTGTGGAGCTTTTGGCACTAGAAATCCAGGCCTACTGACATTACTTGCTTGGGTAGCAAGTGCCAGCCTTGTGAGCCTCAAGGTGCCCTGAAGAGCAGCGGCCCCACACCTACACAGTGACGGACCTGTGTCCCTCCTTGCAGGGAGGCAAGATCAGCTGGGCTCCCCCCAGCCAGCCAAGGAGATAAAAATGAGCATGGGAGTTGCCTCCTTTTCCAACTTCAAATACTCTTGCAATTAGCTGCAAGCTTAAAACCCTCCTATTTTTGCTGGTAAAGAAAAAGCTAGAAATAGTGTATTTTACCTAGTTTCTAAGTTTACAGTTCTTCTCGTGTAGTAGTTGCAAATAAAATGAGACTGTTACACAGCATGTAAAGCTAACACCACGCAGACAAGTCCCACTTCAATTTACAGCTTCAACCGCAGAGGGCAGCAAACAAAAGGAAACTGAGCACCAAAGTCTGCAAATTCCCTGCTGCCTGACAGTTCTGGAGAAGACTGCATTTCCCGTTCTACCAAGATCAATACACAATACCCGATTTGTCTCTGGTTTTGGATTTGGTTTTGCTGACAGACCTTTTTCTATTATCTCCCCTTCTAAGAGACTTAAAATGAATGAATCATTTTGAATTAAAAGCTGCACTTGGCTTAGTCTCACAAAGTATCTCCTAAACTACTGGAATAGAAGGTAAAAGCAATAAAGGAAAATCCCTTTTTATGACTTGTCACTCAAGTAATATTCCTACAATCTACCCTTCATCTAGTAATTTAGTAATATTTTGATTATTTGTTGAAAATACACTACTAAAGATCCCTAAGTAACTTCACTCCTTTTGCCTTTTGCAACAGATGGTCAACACAACACTGCATCAGCATACTCAAGAATACAACATGGACAATGAAAAAAATTACATCTGTAGTATTACATGTAGCTTTGCCTGTTCTTGCTTTGATACACAAATAGACATTCACAGGTAATAATCAAAACTGTGCATCTCAACCCACAAGTTAAATGGTTCTCACATGTAGACCAATATTTTGCATTTGCAGGTTCAGATACCAAACTGAAGCCTGTCTGGAACACTGGGCTGAGATGCCTGGTGTAAATTTGGGTTTGGCATTTTATTATCTCTAAAGAATTTGGTTTTGCTTTTAGTTTTGGTTTTTTTTTTCTTTTGGACTACTTTTAAATAGCTGTGGTAGCTCCAAGTCTACTTCCAGATGGGCTTAGTCTCTCTAGTTCTTTATGAGAAGAAATATATTTTTAATGACATACTAAGCATACCAAGCAGAATATTCTGATAAGCAGCTTGAGATGTCAAAAGCAACCAAATGTGCATGTTCTAAAGAAAATCTCGAAAAACCACATAAACCAAATAAAAAACAACAGATGTACATCATGGAGCAAGTCCAGTCTATTTCTGGCATTTGACAAAACAGTAATTTTTAAAAATTTCTTCTAATCATTAATTCCTCTTGCATATAAACTCAGTATGTTGAACAGAAATTAAAAAATCTAGAACTATAATTTAAACTCACAGTTTTATTTGACTAGCACATGTATACTTAGACTAAAACAACTAATGAAAATAGAGGCATTGCTTGCACCAATTTTATGAGGTCTTTTTTACAGTAGCGCTTTTTCCTTACATATTGTACTGCAGAAATAGATATATGTACATGTATGAAGGAATTGCTTCTCATATACAAGGTAGAAACCAGTAAATAATAAAATTTAACACATGAGTAAGATTAAGTTATTACATCGCCCATTTACTTATTAATGGAGAGCAAACATCCATTTTAGGAAACAAGTCCATGGTTTGGATGACATTGGAGAAAAAGGGGAATATTTTGTTGAATTGCAGACACTGCAATGTATTAAGTACATAAAGCTAAATTGCATCTTTACCAACAGTAGAAATTCCAGACTGATAAAACTGTGATAGATCCCTATTTTTTTCAACTATGTTACACTAGTGTCAGCACAACTTTCATCTTATATTAATTGCCAACTTTTTACAGCTCTGAATCATACATAAACAAAAAAAACCTTGCAATTCTGTACATGAATATTCTTTTCTCAGCTTTTAAAATTTCTTATATAAAGAGATGCTTCCTTGTATGTACATCAGCTAAGCCTAAACTTTTAGTCTAAGCTTCAGATGACAAAGTATGACCTTACCCTTGATGGATACTGCTTAGTAGGTACAACATGACTAAAGCTTTTCTGCATGAAAACATTTTAAGGACCAAACAAAGCTCAAAATTCCATCTCTTGATTTAGATTAGCAAAAGTAAAATGCATAAGCAAGTGGAAAAAGGATTCAGGAACAGTCAGCAAACCTCACTTTTTTGTTATTTCATTAGTTTGCTAGAATTGAAAAACTGTAGCTCTGGTGATATTCATTAGCACTGCAATTCTTATATGAATTATTTTTGTTCACATTACATTACCAGAACATTTAATTTATTAGAAAAGTGAGGCCATTCTTGGAATAAACTGAAATCAGTGTAATTTTCTTATTTTTACCTTGGATCTGCTATTACTCGTTGGCAATGGGAAGGCTGGAAAATTACCTCAGTGTTTATAATGCAGCCATGGGACCCAAAAAGTCCTCAGAACAAATGACACTGCCTTTTAAATAAGATTATTTGTTAAGTTCATCTGCACTCAGATACTAATTATATTGATTCATCACTGGTTCCTACAGGAATGCCAATTTCCTCCTTGAAAAACACATCAGTTCTGAAAGAACTCAATTTCACCGAAAAAGAGCTTGGTGTTTTCTAGCTAACAAAAATTAGATTCTTGCAAAGACCACAAAAACAAAGGAAAAGGTGCTTGATTCAGGTGTTTCACACTGTTGGTATGCTGCATATTCTGAAATTCAACTACTTCCTTAATTTGCTTTAAATTGGCAAAAAAAATTCTGTGAACAAGCATGTAATACAGAAGTAAATAACAATCCAGTACTGATTTCATAAACCTCTTCCTCAAAACTGGACTCCCTCAAACATTTCAACCTCAAAGTAAAAGACCAAGAAAAGAAAATATTGCCATTGATACATAACAGCTTTTCTAAAATAAGAAAGTTGTTAAGATAGCACAAAGATGAATTAGAAGGGCTGGGTGAATGAGTCTTTCAGCAAATGAAAACTTCTGTTAATTGTCATTTTGCAAGCATTAAGCATAGCTTTATTCCACAATTGCAATCATTATTCAGAAAGCAGGAATAAAGACCTCTAATTAAATGTTAAAGTACACTCTGTAATCACAGAGTATTTGAGGCTGGCATGGACCCCCAGAGGTCATCTAGCCCAACCTCTTGGTCTAATCATATCCGGTTGCTCAGAGCTGTGTGAGTCCTGTCTGGGCAATCTTGGCCAGTATTTGACCAAAATCTCCTTAGGTATACAATTCAGCACATCCTGAAAATGCAAATATTTTATTTTTACGCATTATTTGTTCAGATATCATATGTGCTATTAATATTACCGAAAGTAAGTGCTGCAGATGCATACCAATTAGAAAAAGCAGTTTCCATCTGTTCTGACTATCATCCATGAGGTTTGCATGGTGGTGATTTCTTGGAAACACCGAAGATGTAAGTTTAGCAAATAAACCAAACCCATTTTCAATACAGCCATCAGATAAGACAAATTGCTGCAAAATTGTATTTGAAAAAGGATCTTCAATATTCCTCTAAGTGGTTATTATTAGTAGTAAATAATAAAAAGAGAACCTCTTACCAAATCTCTTACTGTATTACCCATTTCATTTATGTGTCTTACCGGTCTTTCGTGCTCAAGGATCGATGACTTTCCCGGCTCATATTCAAAAATACTTCTTGGTTCAGAACGGAACTTGCGAGTATCTACCTTTCTGTCAGGAGGATCCCACTCGTTCCTAAACAACAAACACAAGCAACTGAGCTAATTTGCTGTCATCGCCATGTGCTTTACAGCTCTGTACAACAGAAACCCACAAAGCCAAATGACAATCAGAATGGTTACTCTTTCCAGATCTCAGCTGTGGAACCTCTAGCCTGGCATCCCAGTGTTTTATTGTATCTCCTTAACCTGTTTACAGCAGGTATGCTCAGTACAGCAGGAAAAATACTAGAGATGTCCAGCCTGTGATCACTCATACTTTTATCTGAGCTAGTAGACCAATTTAAAAACTTCCCTGGCATACCATGTCAAAATAACATGGCATTGCAAACCATTGCAAATAACTATACATGCTTCATGCATTCTACTAATACAGGCAAGTGGTAGATATTTTTGTCATCACATAATATGATGATAAGGCCATAATGAAGAAGTTATAAAATCTTCCGAGGCAAAAAATGAGGAATTACTTTAAAATACAGTGTGATGGTCATTATCCTGATCCATAGTAGAATTGCTCCTGAATATCCTTGTAAGCAGTATATTGTTTCTCTATCTTGAATAGATAAACAAGAGGAAGAACTTGGCAGTTGAATTTACAATAGAAATGTATCCATTTTCTCTATAATTACAAATTTGCTTTCAATTTAATAGTGCTATGCAAAGAGTAAAAAATAACCCATGCTACTATATTTTTTCAGTCATTTACTATGTCATATTGCTAGCTACCTATATATTTTGGGAGAATACTTAGGTAGTTACAGTGAGAGCTACCTTTTCATGGCAGTTCTTGTAGTACATACCTCTGCTGTACTTGGAAAACTGGAGCTCATACATATTTTTATTTAACTCTGTGTAAAATGACCCACTAGGAACTCAAAGTATGGAGGAAAGGGAAGGGGAAATACTACCAGCTATTGTCTGTATTTACGATAAGAAAGAGCACACACTGATTACATTTTATCAGTTCTATTGGTCCTTCTGGTGTGACTTGGTTTGATGTGACCTGACAAAATAATGCACATGTCATGTGCCTTAAAAAAATCTATGGGGTAGCTTTTGTTTATTGTATGCTTGCAAGTGCATTTCTGGGACACAGACACCTCTATTTATAAAATGCCCTACATTTCAAGGGAAGTAGTTCTACATGGCTTTATTGTTTATTTTCACTGAGGAAAAAAATTATTTTCAGAGTAGAAAAGGTTGTGTTTTTTGAGAACGAACAGGAAAATGGAAATGTTCTGATCAAGTTGCATTATACTGCAAGCCACTGAAGAAAAAAGGATGATACTGAAATTCTGTTTCACACTCAGTTCAACTAATTTACAGTGTTCAGCTTTTTATCCTGTGTGGACTATATTTTTGAGCTCAACTGCTAATGCAAATCATATCTTGCCTCTCAGCTATGAAACTGTGATACATGTGGACCTAAGCCTCTTATGTGAGATTTTAAATACTCTGGCTTTATAGGCAATTAAAAAAAACCCTCCCAATGGCAGGAAAAGATTGACGAGCCATAGCTTTCAGCAGCAGGCAAAGCATAACTAACATGTTTGGCATCCCCTGGCCTGGAGAACACAGATTTCCACTGCCTGTCTTATCATGCAGGAGATTAAAAGGGGAGGTTAAATAGCCAAATTCAGTGCTGAGCAGTTATTTCCAAGCTTAAAAAGAACTGCAACAAGCCTCAATTTCTGTGAGCAAGGCATTTGGCCTAGCACAGGACAATGTCTCACACAACTTTAGAGATCAAAGCTAAACAGCTCCACATCTTGGCGTCTTGCTAAAAAAATCTGCACTTCTGTATGACCTGCTAACAAAATTCAAGCCTCATGGTCTCTGCGAGGCAGCCCTAACCTTTAGCATTTCCTCTTGACAACCTGCCCTCGGCAACAGGGAAGCCAAAATCAGTAACCATCAAGCAATCCCATCTTCCTCTGCAGTATGTGTATCTACTGAATTACATTTTGGATTGCCACTACCTACAAATTTTTCAAAAAGCCATAGCCGTGTCTTAGTTTTAAACACTTAGTACAGTCTTCCCTCATAATATGTTATTCAAACTCCTAATTGCTTGAAACTATTTAATAGAATTAAATTTCTACATATAAATATGTTTACAATGTCCAAGCTGACAAAAATGGTCAAATTATCTTTTGTTGCTTGAGTGTAACCGAGAGAGGTGGGCTTGTAGGCACAGATGAAAGGTAAAATATTACCCTTTTAAAATATAACATATACATACCCACACACATATAAATGTACAATAGCATAGTATTATATTAACATGTAGTATTAATTAATGTGAACACTAAAGAAAAAGATTTTTGCTTGAGCTAGTACCTACAGATATGCTGAAGTCAACAGAGTTTGTGTGCAGGTCTCTTGCATGGTTTTATCAAAAGGATAAGCACTTCTTTTCTGAGTTATTCATTACTAACTTTTTTCAGACTGGACTCTAACCACTGGGACTTGGTTTTGTGCAGAAAATTTGGATAGAAAACCGTGAGATATCTGAAATGCTTATTTAATCTGTAAACACTGTCTTGGTCTACCAAAATGAAGATTGAAAAATATGGGGACATAAAGCACTTCTGAGCTCTGGGGAAAAGTGGGTTGAGTGCTACACTCTTGTACAGTTTGTCTCTCCCTTGAATTTTGAATTACATCATCTTTTAGATTATCTTTGCTTCTGGATACAATAAATAGCTTTTCCTACTCAGAGACTAACTACTGAAGACAGCTCCTAGAGCACAGACTTTTGTGAAACACAACAAGCAGGACAAGCCCTCTAATGAGAATAAAAATTCTTAATGCTCATGGTTGCATCATGAACAAGAATAAACATTTCTTTAGCACACTGAAGAAATGACGGCACCATGCATGATGCCCAGACTCCTGGTGAAGATCACCCCTCATCACCTGACTGGCCCTTGAATAAAGCTCTTGAAGTCATATTATTCTAGAGCTGCTATTTTGTATTATCTTCTGCAATTGGAATGCTGTACTTAGAACACCTTTTGAAAATGTGCTAACTTACTTTTCTGGTGTAGACCTTTGCCTCATACGATGTGGTGGTATTGGAGGCGGCACATGGGGTGGCAAAGGGGACGAGACCTTAAAGGCATCGGAGCCGCTGTCAGAAGCGCTTTTGGACAGTGGTCTGTACGTCTGTGTCTTTGCAGCTGGGTGTGCCTGAGCAGAGAAGGATGGACTGTAGCTACCTATTATAAAACAAAACCAGAAACAGTCATGGCATGAGAGTAAGTCTTAAAAAAACACAACATGGAATGCTACAAGAACCCACAGTAACTCACTAAAACTACAAGGATACAAAAACATGTAAATGCACATTTAAAAGTACATTGCTGTGTATTATGTAGCTCATTAGAGAACTTCTTATATATTTTTACATAAAATTACAAACACATAGATAAAGTGCAATACAGTTAAAATAAATTCATCACTAATTTGATAGAGAAGTTAATGGGTATCTATATCCACCACAGCTGTTAATGACAGCCTGTAATTAATCTCCAGGCTCATCCTGTTGCTCAGTTGTTCTACATTCAGAAGGTAGAGAAGAGGCAGGAAACACACCTTTTTTCATTGTTTTAATAATTAGTTACTTTGTGATGATGAGGCAATACCATATTTTGAAGTGGATCACAAGAGTACAAAGAGATGTCAAACCACTGACCCACAACAAATCCTCTCAACAGCAGAGAAAAAGGCACTATTGAGAGCATGTCTAATGCAACAAAAACTGAAATGGAAAAATTTTGAATGGCATTTTTGCAGAAGGCACTATGGCTTTTATGCACATAGTCAATTAATGCTTTCGCTTTTGCTTTTTTTGGAAATAATTTTACCATATGGCTATAATCTTAAGACACACTGATTACATATCTTAGATGAATATGTCTTTTCTTGCAGCTAAGTAACGTCAACATGAATGCCTATAGCAAAAATGGACAAGTTCGTAAAACAATCAGTTTTATTAGGCACTCTTGCTGCGTATTTTTAAGGTGTATTCAGTACATTCTTTTTGTCCTTCCATGTCAGTAATTAGTATTTTAATTTTCACACAGTAGTTCCCTTTCCATTTCCATAAGGAAAGGCTGCATTGCTCACAATCACTAGTGAAAATAAATGCAATGTAATCAAGAAACTACAGTGTTATAGTGCATCCCTCTGCAGTAAGAGGCCCACAGCTGCAATTAATTTCTGTAGTAAGAATGCAACTAAAATTAAACTTGTTTCATTTGTGGGAAAAAGGCATGAACAACTGAGATCAAGCAAGACAGTAAAAAGTGTCTCTACAAGCATTACAAAAGTGAGCATGAAGAGTTAACTACACCATTCCTGGCTGACATTAACAAAAGCATCATTTTGAATAGGGAATAATTCCTACCAGTACCGTATGCATATGCAGTATTATACAAGTCTGTGTCGTCATCTACAAAAAGAAATATAGATGTTACAGTAGTGCCATACATGCCAGTACATCACAAAAACCGAGTTTTGTTTTTGCAAATACAAACAGAAGATTGGTAGGCAATATTTCTGTATTTCTTTTCCTCATCTTATAGGTGCTTTTGGAAGACTCTGTCTTCCCAGCATACTTACCAAAGGCTGTTTTAACCATCTTATTGTTAAAATGGTAACTTCTGGTCCTATCACTCATATTGCATGCTTACTAACTTGGCATCAAATTGCAAATTACTTTTTGTCCGTTCTTTTCCCTTCCTCAAGCTCAATTTCTTCCTTTTGTCAGCTTTCCTCTGCTACAGACTGTTAAGCTGTTCCTATCACAAAAGGCAGCCCTAAATATCTGCTATGTAACTAGTGTTCAAAATAGATCTTGTAAGCCAACATTCTCCTGCCTACATTTCTTACTCTCCCACTAACATTCTGTGTGACCATACTGAATGTTAGCTCTACCTCAGATAAAGAAAGTCTCCTTCCTTCCCAAGGTATAATGAGCATAATTGCCATTTATACAGTTTCCTGACATCCTTGCTGAAAATCATAAAGGACATTAACTCTAAAGCTAGCAATGTCACCAAAGCTCTGTTTGAGCAAAACCAAGTAAGATATTCTATGACAACAATTAAATTCAGGCACAAAGTTTATCCTTAAACCAGCCTATTTACTAGCCCATGCTGTTCTAACACTGGAGTTCTCCAAAAGAAAGGCAGTACAGATGGTAGGAGATTTACAGTAGACAATTTCTCATCCCTCAAACTGGACATGAGGAGACAAAGACAAGAACATACTCACCAGGCTTATGAACCATATGGATTTGCTTGAACATTGTCTTGTACCAATCCTTTGGCCTGTCAACTGTCTAAAAAAATACAGTTTTAACAATTAACAACAAAATAAAAATACCCATGTGTACAGATTGGATCAGACATTTAATGTTATTCTGCACAGAAAGTCTATTACATGTTATTCCCTAGTTAATATAATCATTTTCACGTATTTTGAATGTATTTATGCATTGTATCAAGGAACTCCTATAACAAATTTTGGAAGACACTGAAGATTGAGTCAGTCTTGGTCTCTGACCTTGGGAGGGTACAATGGTTCAGAATATAGGAATTAGTGCCGGATCAAGAGTTTATCATCTTAGTGCCCTACATCTGACAACAACGAATGCTAGATTCTTTACAGGGAAATAGAAACACCTCAGCAGTTATGATCACAAGCAGGTAAGAAGAGCTTCTTTTGACCCCATGGCAATTTCTGGCTTAAATTACTTTCAAAATGTAATTGCTAAATGATGCAGAGAAACTTTGTAATATTACTGAGAAAAGAACTAAGCCCACACTGTATTTCAGAGTTAATGTCTGGATTGTAAACAAAGAGTATTCCTTTTACCAGTTTTAAAAGCCCTTTCCAGACAACTTAATTTTAACTTATTTTTCTCTTTTGAGAAAAGTGAATACAATATACCTTTCAATGATCACTCATTTAATGATACTTATCCTTACTTTTGCAAACAAAGTAATCCCAAGATTCCCAAACTCTGCTCATATCAACACCTGCTTGTGCTCCTTTTTGTCTCTCAACCCTTCTGCATTTTCTCTTTTGCTGCAATTTTCTTTGAGGTAGGATGATAGTGTTTCAGAAGAAGATTAACACAAAGGCAAATATGTTTTCAGTACTATTCTTCTTAGGTACTAAAATTTTACTTGTCCCACAGTACTCAGAAAAGCAGAAGTTTTAATGCGGAGAATCATGGAATCATAGAATGGCCTGGGTTGAAAGGGACCTTAAAGATCATCAAGTTCTAACACCCCTTCCATGGACAGGGACAACTTTCATTAGGCCAGGTTGCTTGGAGCTCCCTCCAGTGTGACCTTGAACACCTCCACGGATGGGGCATCCACAGTTTCTCTGGGCAACCAAAAAAAAAAATTATCTTCAAACCTCATGGTACACAGGGAAAATTCGAAGGACCCCTCTTGAAGTGCATTATCTTGTACTACCTAATACTAAATTTGCAATCACTTTGCTTACTCGTCTTTACCACAAAAAGCGAAAATCTACAAATTCTTCCCTATAGAATACTGGACAGATTTGAGTGTGTTCACCACACACTGCTATCTTTACTAAATCACACTTCTGCCATGATTACTTGTTACAGTTTCTGTACATAACGATTATGTTTTGTTTACAATGGTGAGCTCTTACTATAAGGGACTAGGCAGAAATGCTCCTGTATTTTAAAGAATCATATTGAGTTCTCACAAAGTTGCTACTAAATAATATTAGAACAATGCTTAAAAGAAGAGCTGACATTCAGTTGAAGAACTTGGGGATCTCCTGGGTAAGAAAAAAATTCAAGCAGAGAGTTATGCTTTTTTACCTAGACCTGCTTGCAAGATAGAGATAAAGGAGATTCAGTTTTGTCTCAAGATAGGTCCCTTCCCCCATCTACCAATACTGCTGAGTTCTGCCAAGAACAAGTTATTCAGAAGCAGATTTGGGTCATTTTAATATTGTTTCCCCAAAGGTATTAAATATCTATACTACTGGAACTCTGGTTAGAATAATTTAGCTGGACTTGAAACAAGTATGCTGTTTGGTGCTCAGAATAGTATATACTCAAAAGTTTACAAGTCCAGGAGGTCTGAAGGAATTCACACTGATGAGTATAACCTCCCTGCTCCTCCTCATTTCCCACAGCAACAGAAACCTGCATCACTCCCATGATACAGAGAATGCCTTTCTGATTGTATTAAGCCAAGAAGAGTCTTCCAACCAGTGGTAGCTGAACGAATTGCAAATAATGCATAAATACTACTGCTATGTTCCTGCTGTTTATCAAGCATTGCCCTGTCCTCCACAAAGTCAAAGGAGGCTCCCACATAGAGATCAGGTATGGAGAACCCATGACTAGAGAAGAAGGTTTTCCAACATCTTTCTGGACATTTAAATGTTTGTTTCTCTCACCATCTCCCCCTCAAACCACTCCTAGGCGTTTCAAGCCTCAGACAGTAATTTGGCTTTAAGTTATAAACCAGATAGGATCAGCTAAGAAGTAAAAGACATTAATTTTGAAATACATTTTCTCAATTTATATTCACTAATCCCACACACCAACATAGTTTGAGGAATTAACAGTATTCAATATTGTATACTCAATATATTATAACGCACCAAGCCATTCAGATATCATCCTGCTTTGCATACATTATAGCTGATGCAATTAAATGTTGGAACAGGGTATCATCATATGTGAAAAAACAATCAGCCAAATAGCATGTAGAGGACTTAAGAAGTAACTGCAATTGCTTCCTAGGAGGAGTCCCTAATCACTGCAGTATTGTAATCATCCATCAGGAAGTATGCAATTAAAGGGGGCCGCTATGACCCTGAGATTAGCTCAGTTGGTGGGAGCAGGGTGCTAATAATGCTTGGATCCCCGGATGGGCTTTCACTTAAGAGCTGGACTTGATGATCTTTGTGGGTCCCTTCCAACTCAGAATATTCTGAGACTTTCAGTGGACCTTTGTTTTTTTGGGGTTTGTTTCTTTTTTTTTCAAGCTGAAATATTACATCACTAAGTATGGAAAAGAAACCTAGTGGGACTTGACCTTTTTTTCATTCTGACAAAGTAGAGGCCTTTTCAGTCTACAGATTAATTTTGATAATTAGATATAAAGCTATCATTTTGGATAGACTAAAACAGTGCAGTCTTAACTGCTTTCCATGAATCTGTTTTTTCCTTTCCCAGGTGCCCATCAGTGGTAAATGGTGTTATATTTGACTGAATGCTTTTCTGAGTGAACAGCATTTTACCCTCTCTTTTTCAAGAGACTTCACTTTCAGTCTCTTGGAATTTTACCATCTTTGGGGCAGGGCTTGGCACAAAGGCAGAACCTAACAATGATCTGAATTTTCAGACTTGCATTTCCCAGAGCTCGAAGGAGCTAAAGTGGCATAGAAGGGACATGCTGGCATGGGATGGAGGTTCTGAGTGAATTAAAAGCTTTATAGGAGTCCTTCCCTTCTCAGAAGCCTGGGACAGAATGGGTTAGCAGGAATAGAAAGAAGAGAACATAATCCGTTTTCCTTGGCTAAACAGCTGTGACAAACCATGTTATGAGAGTAAAGACAGACCTGGAGGACATAATCACATCTTCCAAAACCTCTCTCCTCCTGAAAAGCACTCAAGATCTGGAACACAGATACTCCTGATTGCTTATTGACAAGCTTAACTTTGAGCAGCACAGCATTTTGGAACACGGTGTGCATGTTACCTACCACCCATGAATCTTCATTTGCTGCCTTTTTGATAAGACTGTTGCCATTTTCGCAAAGATGGAAGAGTAAGAAACTTCTAAACTTTACATGCAATAATAAATTGAACTAATTTGAAAAATTCTCTCTTCAGATGGACTGAGGCTGAACTTTCTGGGAGAAGACTCCTATTTGGATTGCTCACTGACCTTGGAGTAAGGGCAGGTGACATACCCTACCTTCTACTATTAATGGAAAAATGCAGTTTTAGCACTTTTGCAAGGTGCAGCATATTTGAGTCTTTTGCTGACAACTATACCAACTTTGTTCTTGCACAGCTGGGGTACACGGGGCTCAAATACACTCGTGCACAACTCAACTGAGTATCTTGAAAACAATTTTACTATCAGCTATGTCTTAAGGCAGCAGAATAAGGACGCAAAATGACACATCAGACACACTCTTACAGATACACACACTAGCATAAAATTTTAACTTATATCTCATTGCGAGAATTATTTCTATAAGACTAAGATTACAGGCTGTAAGGTTTCTTGAAATTGAAACACAAAAAACCCCAGAGCAAAACCAGCAGCAAAATGTCCTAATTCAAACAGAATTGCGTTTTTAGGAGAAAATCTGAGAGACTCAGATCACACAACCTGAAAGTTAAATATAGTTTGGCAGATTGCCAGCTTCATTAGGCACACTTAAGGGGGATTTCTGTTATAATCTTATATAACTGATACGCACCCTATTAGAACAATCTGCTACTAAAAAGGCACAAAACCAATTACTATATCCAATATAAAGCAAAGGGACTATTTACTTAAAAAGAGGACAGGAAGCTAGAGCATTGTTGCAAAGAAATTTCTTCATTTTTAAGAGATTCGGATTGTATTACTTTTTTATGTCAAAAATAAAGCAAGAAATGCCAGAGTTTCTCCCCCATTCTTATAAAAATTGCCCCCATCTTACCACTTAACCTGATTTTTTTCCTACTGATTTTCTCCATCAATTCCTGATTTCCTCCTAATTTTTCAATCCCTTGAAGCAGTTCTTGGCAATAAAATACAGCCCCATATGTCAATATTGGCAGACAGGATACATCCAACAGCTGCTACATCCCTGCACCTCACTAAGACTTCACCTGCAAGGGCTCTGCCGCTTTCATCCTGGCTCCCACTCTTCTCACTTTCTCCGTCCAGCACAGTAGCTCTTCTCTGGCTGGGAAGGCCAGTAAGTGCTGCCTTTACAGACCTAGAGCAGCTGCCTCTGTGCTCTCTGGAGCAGCCAGAAGAGGCTGCCCTGACAGCAGAGTGGAAAGAATGCTTCAGCATAGTGAAAACAAAACTCTTCAGTTTGACATCCTGGGACCACTCAAGCAGCGACCAGCGGCAGATGATCAAAACTGGGCTGGTCACAATGAAAGGGCTCCCCAGCTCTCCGTTTACGTGTCACTCAAGGGCACAATGATTATTTACTGCACTGCCACGAAAATGCTACTGCCTTAGACTGCCACCAGAACAAAACTATGCATTTCTACTCTACCCTGATGACATGAGAACACTGCCCCGAGAAATGCAGAAGCATTAAGGTTTTTACATATAAACACACACAAACATATATATGAATATTTGTGCACACACACACACATATCGTCTGCATAAACTTTATTTTAGAAATGAACCAAATGCAATTACCGTGCATCTTCAAAAGGCAAGAACTACAAGAGACACAAGAAAGACACAAAATTTTGGCTACTTCTAATTAAAACTGGAAACATGAGGTTGCCCAATTATGCTCCCATCAGCATTCTCCTTTTCGTCAACACACAATATTATATTCACAAGGCCGCTGATTACGCACGCTGTATTCCAAATTATATAAGAGTAGAAGAATGTGAAAAACCCATTACCAACAATCAGTTCATTGTATGAGTTCATACACAGATTTCCCAGAATTTCCTACCGTTCTAATTGCTGTAGGGATTCCAGATTCATCTACCGGGCCAATCCCTGCATAATGTGGAGCTTTAATTACTGTAATTTTTTTTTCTTCTTCTGAGGATCTACAAATTGGTATTGTACTGGTGGTGGTGGTGCTGCCAACATTCTGAACGTGCTGTGAGTATGTCTCTGTGGACTCTGTAAAGATAACATGACAGAATATTGTGTAATGACACAATAATCATACTTGGCAGTTAAAACACACGTCCCCATTTTAGTATGCTGTACAAAGATTGACAATCTTAATCACATACATATACATTATTTTAAAGAAATATCATCTTAACTAGGGCTTTGCCCTACTTAATGTTACATTAACAGAATTATAAACTTATTTAAGGACCAGACACGCTATTAAACTCAGAATTAGAGTAGAAGTACATTTTCACAATGCCTTGCTCACAAAAAAGAGAAAAAAGCCACAAACACAGCAAAATCTACTGAGAAAGATGCAGCAGCCTTTCTTCTTTAAATCAAACTCTTGCACCTTTTCTACCCATTCCCTGGAAACTAGTGACATAATTTCAAAACTTCCTCCCCCAAAGCCTAGCAAACTATAGAAAATTGCTGTTCTGTAAGCACAGCAAACAGCCTTGCACAAAAACTTATGTGATATGTGCTTAGAAACATGAGGTTTTGATGCATGAATATTTTTAAGAAACAAATTCTGACATACAATGTTCTTCCCTTAGTGTGTGTTGATAAGTTTATGTGAATCTACATATAATCCATAAAAATGGTATTTGGTAACCTGGCACCTGCAGAGCAATCTGATGATCCACCTACAGTAATTCAGGTGAACTGTGCAGGCTGCTACTGTTTTGTAGTGACTTGCAACATTTCTACCCTTCCCCCTCAAATCTTCCTTTATAACTAAATGAAATTAATACCTCACTATTACAATTTCCTTCAAAAATGCAGAGTACTTTACTTAATAAAAAACACCTCAGTGCTGGGATGTGACATGAAAATTTGTACTTCTGCAGACAACACACTCCTTCCTGTACACAGGAAGAAGAGCCCTACTCCTTCAGGCAGCAGGTTTCAGTAAATTAGTGGGCTGCTATGAGAAAGCCCCTATTTTGCAAATGCGGGTACAGTGAGACATTTCCACTTCAGGATAAATGAATGCAGGGAGTGAAAATACATGTTCTAACACTAATGGCAACAGTTAGAATTGACTTTCCTGTAGCATTAATATCCACTGATTATTCTGAAGAAAAATATATGATTTGTAATACTAGTCTGCAAAAGGAGCTCTGGTGACTGAAAGCTCTAATTTTGATTTGAATATTTCTGCTCACTCCCACTGCAGTGCTGGCTTTGGTATGGCTGTTTCAGCTGTTTACTCAAGTCTGAAATCCTGTAAATAATTCAGTGCTACACATATATGGTGAGGGGCAACTCTGCGTGGCAAACGTCTGAATATTTGGAACTTTTTCCCAAAATGCATGATGTTAAATTTAGAAAACATTTTGGATTTGATCCTTCATTCTTCATAGGCCTCAAACTAAGGCCATCAGGGGGATTTTTACATGAGCAAAGAGAATTAAATCAGGCTGTTACTGTGGAACACAGAACTTCAGCATCATACAAGAGTGAAAGTCATGGGAAAATATGTATTTTAGGTATATCCAAACCAGTATTGATAGGGCTTTAGATCAGCAAACTGGAAGCAATCAAAAAACCTAGAATTCTGGGATGTGGAGAAACCCATGTATACAGTTTTTGTACTTATCACTATGATGACAGCAGCATTTTTCTAAGATGTAAGTCTCAGAGTGAGAACTGTCATCTAACTTCCCTGCAAGCACAACAAAAATGTAAACTCTGGGACCACATTCAAGTTATTTTGCACGTGTAATCTTATCTGAATATACAAAACACTGGTAGAAAAAGCAGAAAGGAAATAATTCTCTTGGCAAAACAGGATTATACTGGCAAAGAGCCTAAGGCTGATAATTGGTTTGTGTTTAATTTTTAAATTAAAGATGCCCTAAAAAATAACATGGAAAAATTTTAGATTGCTGTGGCTTTAGGTTTTTAAAAGCCCAGCGCCTCTCCCTTTGCTGACAGTATTACTGCTGAGGAACTATGGAAGTTGTGGGGAGGAGCAAAGTGCCAAGTTGGCCTTTGGTTTCTTAAGGCTAAATCTGAAGGGGCTGGACAGGTTGAGCTATTTTGATAGACGCCCTTTCCTTGGTAAAGCCAGTAGAAAATTGGCAAGAGGTTAGCTCACACACCTAGGTGATAAAACTTAACAGCAACTCCAGTTCAGGATCACTACTGTACCTAACAATAAATGCCATTATTTTTTTGCATTTACTTCCCAAGGTGGGTGAGTAGACAATACCTTCATTATGGACGGGAAGCACTCTGCAATTGTTTGCAGTCTTTGCCACATGAATCAGAATATGTTGTGTAATGTATAAAGCAAACATTCTGTGTGAGGCTTACCCATCATCCTGCCATGCTGCATGATAACAATGTTGGAATTGAGTGAAGCTGGTGGAGAGTAAGCTGAAGAAGGGGAAAAAGGCCTTTGAAAGTGACTCACTGGGCTGGCAGCAGTGCCAGAATTCCCATTCACTGTGATCTGAGCCTGAGAGAGACAAAACAATATCCCATTAAACTACACACAAAGCTCTCCGACTGCTATCCCAAAGAAGAGCGATGCAAGACTGTCATCCACGCAACAATTACCAGTTGTCAGGTATACAGCCATAAGGCATCTGCATTCACTGAAACACAAAACTTATCACAAAGGGAGCAGAAAGTGTTCCTTAGATACCTTGTACCTCCCCTCTTCTCTCCTTGTGCGTGCTGTCTGTGGTGCATGCTGTCGTGGGAAGGTGATGGAAAGATCACGGTCAAGGCAATGAAGGTGGCACAAACAAGGTTTGCAGATGTCTGACAGCAATATAAAATGAAGATGGCAGTAAGCATTCCTAACATTGTGTGATAAAGGCTGTCTGCCACAGATCCCTCACACCAAGAGACATATTCCCTTAGTGCCCATGCTCAAGCACTAGTGATATTAATGGGAACTTCTGTGCAGACTGAAGGGAAAAGTCTCATTAGGACTAGCTGAAAAGAGTGAGCAAAAATTTATTTAAAAAATGGAAGGCAGCTGGAGTGACTGTGGGATGCTGATATGTAATCTATCACAATAAAAACAAGCAGTACCATTTAAAAAACCCAACAACCCACAACCACAAAATGAGAGAACAAAATCAAAAATGGGAGACTGGCAAATAAAGCATTAAGCACCTAAAGTCATTTAGGCTTTAGTCACTGGAGGTACTTCACAAGAGGAAACTATCTGCCCCCAGGTTTAGAATCCCTGCGTTGGGGCTGTATCACATTTATGGGGAGTATTGAAAGAATCAAAACTGAGATACTGAGAGCGAGCACATTGAATGAAATAAGAGGGTAGTAAATTTTTCAGCAGAAAAGCAATGAAAGCTCTCTGCAACATCTCCTTTAATGCCCAACTCTTCTTTAAATTTGAATTAGAAGAACTACAAACTTTGCTCCATTTTATATAACAAATGAACTAAAACATGCTGCAGATGTAAACAAGAGACTACCTGAAGCAGCAAAGCATAAATAAAAACATATTAAAATGCATATTATTTTTACAAATAAAAATCAAATGATTCATGACCTTCTGTATACATTTTTATTTCAGAGATCACTGAATTGATTTGAAATTTTTAATACCTTGGCCTCCCACAGCTAAGAGAGAAAAACAATTTCTGGGTCTTATGCAGACATCATGTGAACTCCTAGATGCATTCAGGGGTTTCTCATTTTAAAGATGCCTGTTTCCATACGTGAGCTGAAAAGCTTCTCTTGTGGTGATGTCCCCATTGAAAGTTTTATGTTTAAATGTCTCCTCTCTTAGTAAATTCTAGAATCAAAACTAAGTTGGCTTTTCTTACGTGATCCTCTCCTCCTCCAAAAAAAAAAACCAACCAGCTTGGGAGATGTAAGAATAGAAAAGCTATGTAACTCAGAGACAGCATTTCAAAAAGTATGAAGGCATATTTTCAGATAAGGTTTTAAGATGAGGCCAGACATCTCTCCTCTACTTCAGGTGTTCACTCATTCTCTTTTCCTACATATTGTCTTTGTGGGAAAGCTTGTTTCTAGGGAAGACAGGGTGCAACTACGTGCAGAGCCTTATACCTTCTTACTCATTTACTATGGCTTTTGTTTCTCTGAGCAGAACTGGTGCGAGTTCTTTGCAGACTGGAAAGATACTCCTATGAATTTCTGAAATAAAAAATTTAGACATTCCTGAGATGGATGCTACCAAAGACCTCAGTTAGACAGTAAGGTACTTACACTAAGTAGTACACAATGTCATGAAAACAGGACCCACACAAGTAGTTAAAGGACATCAGTCATAAGTGTGTATGCGGCATGTTCATACATGACATTTTTGGGTTTGCGTCTAAAGGTCTTAGAGAGGATCTCAGCTATAATTTCTTAGTTTCTAATTATTTTTCCTTTGTCTGTGAAGGTGGCTATTTCATTTGTTCATCGGATGCATCTTGCACGGTTTATAGGGTTATCTGTAAAAGATAGTTTTATGGTTTCAAAGGCCTTTCCCTCCCTTGGAATCATTTGGTAGTTACTGATATTTCAATACGAGAATGTGACACTTTAGGTCCAGGCGACAGTTTATTCCCAGGTTTTACAAGAAAGTGAAATAATTTAAGATACCTATTCATGAATTAGACAATTTGCTTTCCTAGGTAATCTTTGTGGGGAAAGAAGACAATATGGAAAAAGACCCCTATTCAATCAAAATGCACCTATTTTCCAATTTATTGGGAAAATAATCATTTTTCACAGTATTCCTTTCCCTAGGAACCTCTAATAATTTTTTTTCTCCAGTACACTTAACCTGTCTTCCTCTGCAAGTAGAGCCACCTACTTCTGCAGCAAGATAATCAATATCTTGTAAAAATTCCTCCTAGGTATCAGGTTTAAAATTCCTGTCATTTGCCTGAGCATCAGAAAGAGCAGCTCTCTGGATTTCTGAATCAGAACAGAAGGCGGCATCCATCTGGGACTGGAGCTGCTTTCTAACTTCCTCTCTGCTGAGACAGGGAGAGAGGTCCCATTATGGATGTCTGAGCAGTTCTTTGCAAGAATGCTGCACAACACATGCCTGACCTCAAGACATTGAATTAGGCTAAAATACTCAGAATTGACTGAAGTTCGTGACAGTCACGGAACTCCAGAAAAGGCAAAAATCTAATGTGTACTTCCATTTCCAAGCTCCCATTAGATTCTACAATTTCAAACTACATAAGCAAGAATAACTCATTATTTTATAGGGAATATGTTCAGGCTTGAAAATTACAGTATGCTACAGTATTTGTACAAAGTTTGAAGACTGCTGTGACCCAGTAAAACTTTGGATTCAGAACATCCCTCTGTTTTGCAATTCAGCAATGAATTGCTCAATTTAAATGAAGGCTTTGTTCTGACTAATTTTAATCATGTGGATAATCTCAAAAGAAATCAGAAGTGATCTGGGTTTGACCCAGATTCCATACCTTCTCTCTCCCCATATATGAGTATACTAAGGTACAGAAAAGTGAATGTATGTATGAAGTGTCTAACTGCATACTGTTTTTTCCCTTCACTTCACCAAAAGAAAAGTAAGAGGACACTTGGGTAATACAAGGTTATTTATGCAGTCCAGTCCTATAAGAAACTGTGCTTAGGAGAGGAAAAGGTTAATTAGAGGAAAGCAAACCAGTTTTGTGCAGTCAGTCATCATGGCTGGGGAAAAAACTGCATTAAATACTGCCAACATTTACTATGAATTTCCAAATTACATTATTGAAATCTGCATCTCAGTGTAAATCAAAAATGGTAGTAGTCCAGAGTCTACAAACTCCACAAACCTGTAAATTGTTAACAATATTTTAAACAAATCTCTTCAAAGTCTATGGAATGCTTGCTTTTAATGCATTTGGAACAGGTATTTCTTGAATTTATTTTCTTTTAAGCAAAGTGTTTGATACACCTTAACTGACCACACAACTGTGCAACAATCATTTCCTACTCCCAAATCTGCTATGTCAATGTTTTTTTTTTTTAAACAACTGTTGCAAAACACTGTCAGACTGTGACCATGGAAAATCACTAACAAAATACTTGTCTGTGTAATGGGATAACAGACAAGGTCGAATTTTGTTCCCTTTTGACAACCTGTTCGAACAAAATGGAGGAGGAAAAAAGGAAGCATAATTACATGAGAAGTGGCAGCAGTGTTGGTTAAGGTGGTGCCATCTGACACAGCAGACATCTGGCTCAAGGTTGGGGAAGGTGTTTCAGAGCAGTCAGTAGTATCATAGCTACAAGTCTGCAGCTCATCTAGAATGGCTGTGGAGGACTCACTCACTGTGCGGGAGGAGCACTCGCTCATGGCAGAGTCTGTGCTCACAGAGGCTGTGTCGTTCCTGTGGATAACACTGTCAGGAGCTAGGTAGGGGCATTTATATGAAAACTGTGAGAGGGCTGGGGTCTTATAAAAGCGTGAAGGCAAAAAATCATCAAGCGTTGGCAAAAAATATGGTACTAGATGGGTGCCACTGTCTGGTGAGAAAGAGGCTCTGTTAACTGGTACCACAGGAGAAGGAAGAGGCAGTGGAGAAGCTTCTGTTGCTGTTTGTCTGTGTGTCTGTGAAGCATTTACCTCCATCACAGGGGCAGTTACTTTCTGGTTTCCAAGCTGAGATTTGAGGAAAAAAAAATAAGAAAAGAAACAGATTACTTAATGAATAAAGAACTTTTCCCTTTGCCTCTTGCTGGGTGTAGGGGAATTACAAAAGTGTAAGTTTTTCAGCCACCCGAGGAAGTTCACATTCACAAAGATTAGGAAATAAATCAACCACACTCTATATTAGAGTAGGACAACATGAAAGAAATGAATGCATAAAATACTAGTGGAAGCAATGCCAGAAACCATAGTGTGCTGAGGATGAATATTCATAATGTACTGCATATATTAATGATCTCCATCGTGCATTGAGAGAGTTCACACTCTTTTACACTTCACAAAAATATGAGGCTAGAGAATGACATGTCTGTTTAGTTTTCAAAGGAAAAAAATCTATCTGCAAGTCTGATCTCTGTAAATGTTACACTTTTTTTTTGTCAAGGACAGGTATGGTTTTGAAATTAACTGTAATATAAAGATGGGAAGGACTGCCAGCTATACAGAAACACTATTAATGAATGTTCATATGATCTGGAAGTAATAGGCGGTGGAATTTTTTGCCTCTTATGACTGAATACATCTTCTCCACTGCCTCTCTAATAAAAATATTTGGATGATCTTAGAATTTCCAAGCACCCTGGAAGCACCCTGTCAACCTACTCTATAAGGTGTATGCATAGAAGTCATTTCAACATTAGTGGACATAAGGATTGTTAGGGTAACTGGTATAAATCTGGAGAACGAAGACTGGGAGCACAAGAACAGGACATACTGAAAACAAAACATGCTAGTTTTAGGATTCAGCACAGTTCCTTAAAAGTAGAAGGGAACAGTCTCATGAGAGTGCTTCTGGAAACTGCCACACAATGTATGAGCTTTACGTTCTGTTATTTCAAATCAGTCACGGGGCACTCAGTTTAAACTAGTCCTGCAACTGGCTTTTTGCCTCTGCAACTTCTTTTTGAACTAAAGCATGTTGGCATCTAATGTTTGTTAAACAGCTGCACAAATCCTTCTCTACTGCCTTTTAACCACAAGCTTTCAATCAATTCCTAAGTATTCAAAATACTGCCTACTTCAGCACCTAATGGTTTCACTGTTGATAGGACTGAGGAAATCTGGAATAGCTGCTGGGAAAGCGTGTTTGGGAGTTTAAATTTATGTAAAACAGAGGACAGTAAGATACTATATGTAGTAAATACTACTTTAAAAAGCAACATTCAGTCATACATATCACATTGTTATCAGTAATATGGTTATTTCCTATGCTTAGACTAGGCAGATGTCTTTAATCATTCAAAAAATGTTTCAAGCCATCAGATTAAAATGCCATTTTGGCATTTTAATCCAAAATCTGAAAATATCTTCTAAAGCCCTTATGGAAGACTTGGAACACAACCCAGATTATGCTACTTATGAGAGGTCACTGGGGTTCCAGTTGCATAATTCTTATTGAGATCAACTAGAATTTACACAAATAACCTTACTGAGGTCAATGGGACCATCCCTATGAATAAGCATTACAGAAAAGAATCTTAAGTATGTGAACAGATATCTATTACCAATCGATTCAAAAGAAATTTTTGGCATCATTGGATCTCTAGGGTACACAAAAATAGGCAAAAGCTGCTGTTAAAATCTGCACTTAAAACAGTGAAGAAACTTAGTCAAATAGCTTAAAATCCAAGTCTTATTCACAGCAATGTTTCAAATCTACAATTGGACACCCCCTGCCCCCCAACTTAATCTTTTCATAGAGGAAATCTGAACATATTACCTCTTAATCAAAATAATCAATAAGTATTGAGTGTATGACTGTAAAAGGACATAGTATTTACAGAGAGAACTAATTTGCCAATGGAAACTTCAAAAGAACAATGAAATACTATTAAAAATAATTTCATGAGAAATTAAGATGATTATACAGCATAATACATCAGGGACTTAAGATGTGTGCATTTACAAACACATATAAGAAACTGTAATTTCACCTCACAGGTACATAAAGGGAAGACAGAATCATCATTCATGATGACTTTCATCATCTATGTCATCAGATCATCATGTCAAGATCTCCAGCAAAAGACACGAACCAGGAGATCATACCAAGATTACGAGGCAGAGCCAAAAGGAAGCTCTGAAGTTCTTGAGACCAGATATCCTCTCAGCATCCCCAGAAGAAAAGTTACATATGACTGAGCCAAAATGTGTAAATTAATCTCTATATTGTTAAAATAACTGGAAATTTTGCAGAGTTGAGAAATCTAGTAAACCTTCTGGCTTTGAACTGAGAAGATTTCTTGCATGCTTGAGAAAAGAAGGGATGGACAACACAAGAACAGATATTCAGGGTGCATCCAGAGAGCTAACAAAACTGAGATTTTAAAGAATTTAATTCATTGTGTTTGGCAAATAATAGCTGATCATCAAGCCAAATTCTTAGAAAGAATATAAAGTTATCATTCTTACAAGGCAGGAGGAAGGAATGCAGCAATTCTAGGTACTGATTCCCAACATAAAGCTTCTTGGCTTTGTAGAGCAGAACTTCTATTTTGCCTGGCTCTAGAATTCTTTCGTATGTATCTCTCTGGGAAAGAGTGACTGAAATTGGGATTTAAAAGGGCATTGTTTTTGAAAGCTGATTTACACTACTTTAAAAAAAAAAGAATGTTGGTAATCTCAAACACATACAACTGGCTACTACTAATCCATATTTTTCACCATGCATGCAATCTCATATACGAATGATATTTTCTTATATTTTTCACAGTGAAAAATATGAGAAAAACAAGGCTGAATGCATTCCAGAAAACTTTTAATACTGGTTCCATTCAGCATGCTTCAGATTAGGTTTGTTATTCATATAGCCCAAGAAATGCTAGCAGAAGTCAGGCGGATTAAACGCCAAACAAGTACTTAATCAATTAGATTGATGAAAAACTGGCTAGACTATGTGGCTATCTTGGGTTGTGGAGCAACACTTGAGAGATAAATGTCATCAGTCTTGATGTGCATTGAAGGTCTGAAGAGCAGCTTTCTGCTGGTCCTTTGAAAGGCTTCTCTTCCATCAAACAGTAAAATGCCAGGCCTGAAGAACACAGATGCTTTCCAATTCACATAAAGCAGACAGCTGACCCTAGTACGGGTTTCAAAATCAGTCATATCTTTTTAATGCAAGATGTGTGGGGAGTGGTGTGAGGTTACTAATGACACCAGAGTACTGGCCTTGCTTCAACAGTCAAGACACAGATAAGGAGAATCAGAGATAAGTGAATAAACTCATTGTGTTAATACATAGCAGAGTTTAGTAGTCAACAATCAAATTACACCCATACATTTGCATAAATGGGTAAAAATACCTCTATTTTTAATTGTTAAAAGCTGATTTCAAAATCTTCAAACTAATGCTGCAAATTATATTCCAATGTCCATTTTTCTACCTAGCCCTCTTATTCTAGACTCAGTATAAGGAGGTGGAGTTCAGCCCTTGTCTAAAACAATACTAGTGATGCAGAACTTAAAATGAAAAATACATGCTCAATTTTCTCTGCTTCACATCTGTCTCCAGAATGCTGAAACTGGTTTTCTCTTTCTTCTATATCACTCTACATATTGTCAATACCTAAAACCTGGAAATGTACTACATGCATTGATTTAGAATTTTTTCTTTTAAATTCCACGTTCATTTTCTTTGATGCACTTTTCTACAGCTATAAGGCTGTCAAAAGAAATACCTTCATAAACATCTGCTATAGATGTTTTACTCCTCCAGGACATCAGGACTAAACCAAGTGTTCAACTCATCTGAGGAATTCAAATAACAGAACAAATGCTTTGCAACCTCAGTTTTAGAGTGGTATCTAGAACAATAGGACACTTAGGAACCCAGGAATTATAAAATATATATATACTATATATACTATATATACTATAAAATTATAGTATCAGGTGATTATTTCTGAAGATGCAGTTCAGAATTCTTCATGATTCATAACTTCTAATAAGAAACTTGGACAAGAAAATTTACCTCCATTGGTTTCATACCAACAAATACTAATTTCTCTGTCGAAATAGATGCAGTTATTTCTCCTGCATCTGCAGTATGGTACAAAGAATCAGAACCTCTCAAGACTGTAATAATGTAAAAACCCCTAATATTGAGTAACTTGAATGTTTCTATTTTCATACATACTTTTAAGGGGTTTAACCTTTCTCTGAGTAGGAGTGTTTACAAAATGTCACTCAGTGAGTCATACCACACTTCTGTTTGCTCCTAAGTTTCAACAGATAAGCACTGAAATTAAGTGCAAACAGGAGCACAAACATAACAAGATACATTAACTTGGACCACACAAGCTCTCTTTGGGCTGTATATTTCCATACTTTGTGACATAATATAGTTGTACATAATGGCTAGACACAGATACCCCCACATGGACATTATTTCTCATTTACCACCTCTTAAGTAGTGATGATTACCTGATCTTAAGTCATTCTCCTTCACATACATAAAGCCCGATGCAGAGGGAGAGTTGCACCTTTCTAAATGTATTTGTTTTTTGAGAGTTTCTGTGGCAGCTCTGAACATTGCTGGCAGGCCTAATTTACAGTCTGAGAGCATCCTTTGAGGACATAGCTTGACATACAACCTATAAGCTGCACATACAAAAGTATTTTAACTCATATACAAAGTCTTGTAGAGCTTGCAGATCTAAAACAATTTTTAAAATGAAAGTACTATCCTGCATAGTATACTGGAAATTAATTTTCTATGTGAGAGAAATTGTGAACTTTGCAAATACTATGGTACATAGCACTAAAGGGAGCATAATATTTGGCATTAGCTAGAACAGTTTCAAGGTTTTAAACTGAGATCTGAGTCAGAAAATAAATATTTTTAAACATATAGCTGCAGCCTTGAGTTCTAATTTTAGCTCATGGCATCTTCATTTTGGGACCTCACCTGATGAAGAATTTTACACCATTTCACATGCTGATTTGTACTCTAGTTTTAGATATGTATTTTAGCAAAGAGCTGCAAAACCCACTGGCTCCATGACTCAATTGTGATGCCAAATACACCCCTTCATTAGAATTTATTTAAAATTTGACCATTACATAAAATGTCAGCTGAATTTTACAGATAAGAATCCATAAAGGAATACAGCTTGAAAAGATGGCTACATTCCTTAATGATCTCTGTGATCAACTGAATTTATCATTTTATACAGAGCAACTCAGTTGCCAAATTCCTGATAGTGCTTCCCACACACTGAAACCAAGGAGAAGGCAGAAAAGTAAGTGCAGAATTGCCAAATAAGCCACAGATACTTTTCTGATTTTTTTCACCTTGAAGTGAAACTAAACCAGATTCTAAATTAAAAAGAAAATGCAAAACGTGTTTTGAGTTTTAAAATTCTAAAAAAAAATAACTTGAAAATGAACTATTTAGTCCAATTAGACTTTGAGTATTATTCTGGATCATAAAAAGGTATTTCCCCAAATCCTTGTTAGCTATCATACTTTCTGTTTTGAGAAACACTTTGATTTATCTGACCATATATAATGCATCATATTCTAACAGGCTGAGCAACTATTTTTAAGTGAAAAGATAACAGACACAGAAGTTGTACTGGCCACACCTATACACCTACACCTGTTCTGCTGTTTGACAGTATCCTTTGATGCCCATATTTAAAAGACTTGCAAGCCTGTCATCTATAATCTTCATACTACCCCATCCATCAGAAAAAGCTGTTGCTCAGCTTTCCTTATTGTTTCTGACATGGATTCTTTATTGTGACTCTTGCTTGAACTGACTTGTTTTACCTGACAAAAATGACTGAGCAGCAGACTGTTTCTTCTAAAGGGTAAAGCAACTTGTTTTTCTCAAAATGTTCTAAATTTTATGCAGCCTAAAAGAAGGACTTAAGATGATAGTTTTGATAGTGTCTAGTCTTGAGAAGGACAAATGTGATTAATCCTTCTGTGCTCCTATTTTTTAATGGAGAGAATTCAAAAGGAGCATCGTGGATTGTTGCCATAGAATTCCACAGAGCTTTGTTCTGATCAAAAATTTTACTTGGGTGTTGAAGGGGGAGACAGACATATTACAACTTCAAAGCTATCCTGTTTTTATTGCAGATACTTATGGCTTCCAGAGTGGAGACATGGTTGAATGTGATGCTCTGAAAGAACCACAGTCTGGAAAAGCAGATGTGTTACTACTGTTGACAACAGGGCTGTCAATAGTGCTGTATTTACGTCAGAGCAGCCTCAATGATTCCAGCAGAACTAGATGAACACAAATATGCCATGATGGGGTTCTCACTCATACAAAGCTTTGAGGCAGATATGCCTAGACCTACAGCAATCTCTACCTCCATTTCAAACACAGATAAGCTGGTATATTGGCAGATATACTGGAATAATTATCTTTTTAAATAGAAAAATCTTAATGTGGCTTGGTAAAGCAGAGTAGAAAGGATAAAGTCTATTCAAAGCTCTCCTTTTGCCTCGTATGTATTCACTGCTGCTTTCTTGTGTCCAGGCTTATTTTATTTGACCCAGTGAGTTTCTGAATGGCAACAAACCCTGCTCAGACTCCTCGGGTCCTATACTGTGTGTCTGATACTCCCATTTCTCCTAGATGAGATCAGTACAGTTAAAGAATTTTCATTTCAGTAGGCATAAGGTATAGGGGAAACAGAGAGATTAGAAGTTCAGTGCCCAGTGGTGTTTCTTATGGAGGTTGTTGACAAAGATTTTACCAACCCGTTTTCTTTAAAAAGCTCTGTTGCACAGGACACATAGGAAATGGCAGTGCCCAGCCTTGCAGAAAGCACTGACTGACAAAATGTATTTTTTGTGGCCCTAGCAAACTGGCAGAGCTGCATTTAAGCTTCCCCCAACTCAGCCTAACCTTTTCTATCCATACTTGATCCTCCCAGTGCCTATGGCAGCATAACCCTCTAATGCAATCCTCTCTAGGAAGAGCCACTTAAGCAGATGCGTCACCTAGAGTACACTAATTTCCTGCAGTGCATTTGCACTCCGTAAAGTGCTCACACAGGAACAAAGAATTCTGCCTTCCATCTCAGCTAGATAATTTTTTTTTTCCAATAACCTTCCAAAACCCTCAGGTTCTGTTCATTTCTGTTTTGATCCATGTGACAGGTAGTTTTACCCAGAAAACACAAGATCTAACTTTGGTAATGTAAGTATAACTAAACAGATGGTTATTAAGTGATTCATGAAGATCTAAAATAAAAGATGGAAAAATTAAATATACCACATGGCATTCTGCAGCCTGTGAAGAAGGAAGAACTGTAGACTTTTGTCCCAAATCCTTTGAAGACATCTTTGAAGTGTCTGGAGAAATACTAGGTGGATGATCTTGGATTTCAGGCTCTGCTTTATTGTCAGGGGTGGGAACTATCTGAACGGAAAGAGACGCTATGTGTATCTCAGGCATGGGGTTACAGGCAGGTGAGACAGGCCTTTGTGGAAATACTGGCTCTTCAACAGGCTTGAGCTGTTGCTGTGAATTACAAGGAATGCTACTTGCTGGGTCACGTGTCCGGGTTAATTTCAGGGTAGATATCTTACGTTTTTGAGACTGTTGCCTTTGGCCTTGATGGAGAGTAGTACTAGTGCCAGCTACTGTGCTTGTATCTGCACTGGAGATTGAGGTCAGTGGTTTAATGATTTTTTGTGCATAGGACACACTTGTGTTAGAAATTTGGGAAGACATTGTCTCCTGAACAGACGTCTCACTAGTGAAATAGGCAGTATCTGTGGGGCAGTGTTTAGCTGGATCAGAAGTTACTGCCTGGAGATTAATTTCGTTCTCGTGATTAGTTACTTTTGCTTTCCGAAAACTTTCTTTTCTAGGAGGTGGCAGAGGTGCCTTATTTGCCAAAAGCATCCACACACAGCAAAATAACATTGAAGAAGAAACAGAAAGAAAGTCAATGTTAGCAGGAGATACAGTTCAGTTTTACTTTTCTATTTAAATAAAGGAACTAGCAAATTAAAGGGCTTCATCTCAACATTGCTCAACTCAATGGACAACTAAATTGGTCAGGTTCCCACCACCATTTCCTGTGCATCTTGTTTAAACAGTCAGATGTTCCATTTCCTCGGAGTAAAGTGGGATAAGAAAGGATGAGAAAGGAGCCCACAATCTTTCATTTTCTTTTAAAAAACAATTATTACACTGAACAAGAATTACTGCTGTGAAAGCATTCAGGTATGTAAGTACTTCATGATCTTAGATAGCAAGCAATTATTCACAGGTAGCATACATATATAAAACACAGAGCCTCTTAAACCTTTGAATTAAAATATTAACAGAGAGAGTATTAAGATTAGTATGTTGATAATTTTTGGACAGATAAAGATGTTGCCAAGTTTGGGGGGGTTTATTTGTTTGATTTGTCGTTGTTGTTTGTTTCTGGTTTTAGTGTGTTCTAATTATATTGTTCCACAAAACAGGCAGAAGTATTTTCTACTGTATAATTAATAAATTTTAATTCTCAGATATTTTGATGACTGGTGCATTTTTCCAAGTGTAAACTATTAATAAATACTCTTTGAAGTCTGGGAACACTCCTAGAAAGCTTTTACTTGTGTATGACCTAGTTTTATTTAGCTGTCTGTCTTGCTCATTGAGAGCAATTTCTGGTAATTAACCTGGGGGCATACAGCCTGTGTGGAGTATGCTTTATCTATGCAGTAAACCAATCTGTAGTGACCCATATGAACAGGTGATTCACACTATCTGGAAGACATCAGGACACTGTTTCATAGAGGTATCCCATCTATATGTGCTATCCCCCCCAGAATAATCCCCCTAGCAATGGCATAGCAGTAAACGTGGTGTGTCCAGTTTTACCTGAGTTGGTGATTTTTTATCCTGTAGATTTGGCCGCACACTCCTAAAACCTTTTGCTGAAAGAGATGAACTGCTGGCGTCTCCATTCAGCGTCTCTCTACTTCCATTATTGTAAGATCGCCAAGCTTTTGTAAATAAAAAAGAACAAAACCAATTTTTTTTGGTGTGATTAGTACATCTACACTGCTCTCAACATAGCAACCCAGCTACTAAACAAATTACACAACTGACAATGATGCTGTTTTACCATGGAAGTTACAAGAACACGGCTAAAGCTGTCACTCTACAAAATACTGATCTTTAAAATTTAGAAAATTCAAGCATTGACAACAGTCCTGGTATTGGGCAGTTTGACATCTTCCCACAACTTTCGTACAGACTATGGATTTTAACCTTGAGAGTCCTTTTGAGATGCTGGTGGTTTGGCCCCTGTAAAAATCAGGCTCAAGTTCTTTCACTTTCAGATTAGGTTCTTGAACTTCACAGCTGTGTCGGATTTTGAAAACCATCTCAGCTCATGTAAAGTTAGTTGGTCATGGCAGTTTCACAAAATTTAACCACAGTACCCAATTAGTCGTTCCAATAACGTATCTTATTGCCAAATTTGAATGACACCTCGATTTTCCAACCAACCAGCCATGTTTTTTTCTCTATCCTCAGACCTGGAATGCCCTCAAAGCATTGGCCAAACATACAGGGAGATGTTGAAGACAAAATACAGTAAGAGGCTGGGAAAAGTAACACATTATGTGAGCAGGCTGCTAAGTGAGGTGGGCAGAACTTGCAATCCTGAGCAAGGCACTGACAAGGGAATAGCAAGTACCACCGAATGGTGCCACAGTGATGAAGCTAAAGGTGGCAAATTAGCAGTCTGTTTTTTCCCACTCAATTCATTTTTCTGACAACATATTCTGTGTTACAGGAAATAACTGCTTTCAAATGAGACCTGAATTTGAGGTCTTAACCATTAACAATTAGGATTACAATTTCAGCTGTGCTTTCCTTGAAGAATGAGGAAGTATGGAGTAATGAAATCAAATAAATAGAAGATTGTTGTAATTCATCCACTTACATGGTATTACACTGATACATAAACAATACAGTGTTTTATTTACCTGAATCTGGAGACTGAGAATCAGAGCCTGGAAAAGAAATATCCAGTATTAACTTGTGCTAGAAATAAATTAATTTTGCAAAAAACACACAGGAGTATTGATAAGAAGCAGTTATGCCTCTCTAATGAATATTTAATATGTTTTTATTGTCATGAATATTTTTAGGTAAACATGCTTCATAAATGATTTTTTAAAGTTAATCTGGCGTCTGACAATCATTTTACAACAACACTCAGATTCTTTTCCTTGAGAAGAGTTTTTAAATCAAGTTTCAATTAAAAGTTTGTAATAAACAAAACGTCTTCTTCATGCTTTGTTATCTTGAAAAATATACAGGGGATGTGAGACCCAAAATACATATCAAGGGCAAAATGAATTTACAAATAATTCATTTTTTCTGCTTTTTTTCATGAATGGCTACTAAGCATAGGTAGAGAGAAATTACGACCACTTTCTAAAAAGCACTGTAGAAGTAATAGATCTGTCAGTGGAGTAGAAAATAGTGTTACCCTTCTCCTCCTTGCAAAGTAATATGGCAGGAATGCACAACACTACAAAAAAGCCATTCAGAAGTTGTATCTCAGTGGTTAGTGGTTATACCTGAGGCCAATAGGTTTGGAGAACTCTGAACTCTCTTCACAGCTGTTAATGTGACAGACATTGCAGCACGTTTGCGAGCACACCCACCGCTATCTGGAAGCACAAAACAATACAGACAGCAGCCCCAGACAAAGGGAGCAAGCACATGCAACATATCACAGTGTGAGATATGCCAAACATGTATGAAAGTAAGCATGCAGTTAGGGAACTGCTGCAGAAATGCGTGAATTTGCAAGTTTGGCAGATTTGCAGAAAACATAAAATTTCACAAGCTTTAAACAACAATAAACCTCACAGAAAATAACCGAAGAAAGCTGTATCTAATACTTAATCCCCTAGGAAAATATATACACTCTGTTACCTGAAAGACTGCTTAATTACAGCTAATTAGTAAAAGCAAACAAGTAATCAAGATAAAGGATTAAGCATTCCAGAATAATATTAATCAATAATCTGCACTGTAAAATAATTTCATTGTATGCATTAGAAAGACACCATTCATAAACTAAGATCATGTTTGATCAGCTGACAAAGTACTTTTGTTCAGTCTTTTGGATCCTTTATGCTTAAGAAACAAAATTACTCGTGAAGGCATAATTTTTTTTTTCATTTTGATGGAACAAACTGGTTGTCCCTCTCCCCCTTTTTTATCTAATATAAGTTAAAAAAATAAAAAAAAATGCATGTCTGGAACTGAATAACATTCTGAGGGAATGACTAGAAATCTAGAATAATTTTAAAAAATGAGGTATAGAGAAAAACCTTCCTTCTGGATCTTGCCCAGCTCCTTTCATTCTTAATTCTACTCCTCTCTCACTGGAGCTGCCATCGCATTTTATAAATACTCTCTTATTAGAAGACAGCTTTCCCACAACTTAGCTTTGTAGCAACTCTAGCACAGTTGTAAAAGAAACTTAATAAATATTTTTCCCAACTATATTTAGCGAGAATATTCTTCTGCTCTTCACTAAAATAATTAACTTTAATATTTGATAATACTGAAACTTCATTCAGTGCTTCAGTGAAGTCAAGAACTACAAACACGATAAATGCATTTTCTATTTCTGTGACCTGTGACAGGGAGTTTTATAAAATCAAGTTCTTAATGAAGACCTGCAACCTATTTGCAGAAAGTATTTGCTATGATAGCAGTAATTTGAGCCACAGAGTCATCTTTAACCCACGTCTCTAAGAGAAGTGAGCTCCTGGTATTTCTTTGCTCATTCCAATATTCCCCTGTTACTTCAGTATTTCCAATACTCCCCTGGCCACAGGTCCATTAAGTAGTTGTTAACATTGGCAAACATCAGAGCCACTGCCTCGATGTAAGTGGTACCAAAGACTCATTGCCAATTCCGAGGCTCAAGGCAAAAGGCCAAATTATTTCAGCCAGCAGAAGTTGAAAGCAATACATTACCTGCCATTAATTATTGGCTTTGTACATGTGAAACAAAGGCAATGGCTATCAAATCTGCACATTTGTTTTAGTTTGCATGCATAAATATAGAATGGCAATGGTAATTAAATCACATTTTCCATTCTTGTATTCCTTTCCCCTACCATCAACATACATCAGAGGTAATTCCAACAAGATTTGATGATGTGTTGATACTGAGGTTCTGTTCTAATCTGAATACTGGCAGGCTTTGAAAGCATACTACATTTAATATAAGCTAACAGGCAAAAAAATTTGTTATACTGTCACAGCTCTTATTCAAACAAAGTGATACTTTATTTGTAATTTTTCAAGCGCTACCTTCCTGAATTTCATGACAGAGAAAGTGAACACAACAAGAAACTGACTACAAATATTTAATTATTTTAACTTCAGGAAATTCTGCTTCAGTTTAGTTTTTAATGTAACTGAACTGAGTCAGAGTTTTATACTTCGAGGACGCATAACCTAGCAAAGTGTTCTGGCTTCATACGAGATAAATAAAACAGATTGTAACTGACTACATACAATATTTACCTCTATATATATAATATAAATATATATATTCACAAGTCTGTACCTGCATTAATTATCAGTATCTGTACAAAATAATGAGATCCAATTAGCATTCAATTAAAACATAACATCACATTTATACAATATTGAGTTGAGGAAAATTTCTAGTAGAATATGAGTGTGAGTGAGCAAGCATATATTTATGCACGATGGATTCCATCTTCCCATCTATGTTCAGGCCAGGCTCCCATTAAGTGGAGTGTGGAGTATTAAGAAACAGTAAGGGAGACTGAATTAATGATCTTCTGCTCATTTCACTTGCAAACTATAAGCAATTAATATTGCATAGCTGTTACTTAAGGAGAAGTGAGGATATGTGAAACAATCTATACAAAATGCTTGTATATATAAAAAATATGTGTGCAAATATTCATACACATGCTCACAACTCTTTTGACCTGAAAAATTCTTCAGGAATTAGCCCTGTCTTACCAGGTATTGCTTTAACATTGAAGCAAAGGAGCCCAAATCAGCTAAGGTCTGCAGGCAATGCTAGAACATGAAATTGGGTAGTGATTCACAATCAAACCATCTGCCTAAAATGCAACTGCAGCTTCTTTTTCTCTCCCTCTCTTAATTCTGTTTCCACCTTTAACCCCTTCCCCTAAAGGCACAGCCCCAATAGCTGCTCCCACTAGAGACAGCATCACCCTGAGTGAGCTGTATCTGTATTTGACAAATAGGCTACTGGTTGGGTCCTGCTCCAAAGCCAGAAGGAGATGATTCAAAACACCACCATTTCATTTAAGAACAAGGGGGGGGTTCCTTGAAAAGACTGTTTCAGAGAGTCCATAAAAGCAGTGGCATAAACAAAGGGGGCAAAGATGAAAGGATGGTGACCTTGTGTGAAGAGGTGAGAGAGAGCAGCCAGGGGCAAGAAATTCTTAATAAGCTCTTAAAGCTTATTAATGAAAAGAAAAATGGCATCCAAACATGTTTGCTGATTATTAGTCTATTTGCTGTACTTGTGAATGGTATCATTTTTCCCTTTGTCTGCACAGTGAATTCAAGTTTAGAAGTCTTTAGACCAGGGCTTCTTACTCCTTATTTGCATTCTGACCTCCTGAGGCAAATACATACTGCTGGGTGCAACCGTCCAAGGCAGACAAAGCTGCTGCCTCTCTATGTCCCCAGGTCCAACCAAGAGGGAGATTGGAAATGCATTCCCAGCAGACACACGTATACATCCCATCCATACATGGCTGGACACACAGCTCCAAGCACTCACACTAACACAGCACAATGACCTCACCACCCATCCCTCTCCGGCTGAAGGCCCACTAGGGAGAATGGCACACATGGACAGAGTGGATCTTTCCAGCAACTGGGCTCAGACATTGAGTCTGCCACTCACTGCATGCCTGGCTCTCCTGTGACAGCCCTGGGAAGGCTCTGGATGAGGGAAACCCTTTGTTGCTTGGGTCTTCTTAATCTGTGTTCTTGCCTGCCCTTGTGTCCCTGTGCTCTTCCAGGCTTATGGAGATAGATAGGCATTTGATGGCTCCTAGGATGGGCCTGGGAGTATCCTGGCAGGGCAGGCTATTACTTGGGCTTCCTCTCCTTCCACTGTTTCTCTGAATTCCTTTTTGGATGTGCTGACAAGCTTTTTACCACATAATCTACACAAACCTATTATTTGGCTCTTTCATGCTGCTAAAAAGTAAATTTTTTGTAGAATGCCTGGAACTCAAGCCCAGCTAATTTACTTCAGTGATCTAAAACAATCTATTCAGGAACTCTGCATGGACCCAAGAAATTCTGTTCTTGTGTCCCAGACAAAATTTAAGAGAACAGTCCTTGTAATGACTTCCATTAATAATTTTAACAAACATAATACTCGCAGTCTTCAGAACTGCATATTTTTCACTCTTGGATGTTTTTTATGTGCTTCATCTAATGCAAACAGCTAACCTGTCTAATAACTTTAAAATTAGACACATTTATCAAGAATGATCTGTGTGAAATTCGGCCAAAATATTTACAGATGAACACTAAGAATCTGTTTTAACTATTAACTTCTATCCATTTATTATTCCTCAATGCAATTACTTCTCCTCCAACATGAGCTATGCATGCACATATGTATAATGAACAATAAGGACATTTATCCTGTGTTTTAATCTGATGTGAGCTCCATGGGCAGCTCATGTTATCTGTAAGTTAGTTAATCAAGCAACCAAGTTAATGATGTTCATCAATCTGTAAAATACCTTAAGACTTACTGAAGAAACCCCCTATATGTAGCTTAAAATACTATTCCGTTGATGATTGCTTAGTCTGGGTTTAAAAACACACACAACATTCTATGGGACTGCTACTTTAAAATTATGACATTTGAACTACAAAAGGAAGCATGAGCCAAAGTACCCTTGATACTTCTGAAAACCTCCTCTATATTTTACCTCTATTTCTTTGCTTTTGCAAAAATGTCCCATTGCCTTATGCTGCTGAATATTCCTTCCTAACATGTGGTACAGAATTAACATCAAATGCTAAAAAATCCCTCCCATATATGGTAGAGTATTGCAAACCAAAGCTCTTCAAAACATTTTCTCTGTAGACAAAAATATCTTCCGGAGGGTTTGCTGAGACAGACTGCCAAGTCTGCAGCCACAGGGAACACTGGATTAGAGGAGCCCACTCTAAGCAGTAGATTTACTTTTTACTTTTAAAGCTGCATATACACTAGCTTTGCCACTCCACCAGTTACTGGCATCAAACTAGAGAGCTCATTTACCTGCAGGAGTCATTAATGAAACACGTATTTTTAAAACAAACTAGTGGCAAATCAAAAGTATCTGATAATCTCCAATTGGACCATGCACAAATTCCTGTTGTAAAGCAGTGAAATAAAAAAACCCCATCAACCCCAAACCAAAGCTGTAGCACTCATGTTCAAAAACAGCATAGTGTAGAAAGAAAAAAGGAAAAAAAAAAAAAGGAAAAAGGAAAAAAAGAAATAGCTAGACCAGAACACCACGCAGAACAGCTTCCACCTGAGTCACTCTCTTTCTTAATGAAGTAATGCTTTAGATAGGTGCAAGGATAGGTGCAAGATGTCCACTTTTACACCCTACTCACAGGTTTTTTGTTTTTTTTTTACAGTCAGAAAACAATCTACATCAATAGAACTGATAAGAAACGCCACATTTTCTGTCAATGCCTTCTTTTAGCGCAGCTGATAACATGCACATTAATATCAAGCATACAGAAGACAAAAAAATGTTTTCACTGTCTAAGTGAAGAGTAGATGAAAGTTCAACTTAAAATCATGACATCTTTAAGTAACTGGAGAGGATTTGAGGCGTGTTCAGGTCTTTAAGGTCTGTTTTCAAGGCTCCTGTGTGATCAGAAGACTCCCAATCCCCAAGAGAAGTCATTCAGCCACAGATTATTTAAATCTTATGTCTTTCTCTTGAGAATTCATAACTTACATGAAAAATTTCAGGACAACATCAAAAAAAGTCATACTTCAGGGTTGCAGTAGCACAAACTGGCAATTTACCTCTTTATTCACATTTTTGAAGTAGAAGCTATAAAATTACCTCTATCATATAATTTTAACTCATATGACAGCAATGCACAATGTAATTACAGTATGACAATTAGCCAAGTTACTTCTGAAATTACAGTTCTATGAAACAAGTTGTATTTTAGTACTACCTTAATTATACAGACTGACATGTTTAGGAAAGGCATCTTCACTAAAGATGAGAGAGGATGGGACAAATATCAAATAGTATTTTTATAAATGAAAAATACACCACCTTGGTTAGCATTTGAAAAACAATTAAGAACAATCAAAACTTTGGGGAACAAAAGTACACACTCAAATGAGGAAATTAATTTCTCTTGCTTATTCTATTTACAAATGTAGTGGTTTCAAGTGAGCTAATATATTTTCACTTTGTATTAAAATGTACGTTCAAAAAATGGGTCCTCCTGAGTTCCAAATGTCTGAGACAACAGGAAGCCATGATGCCTGATTAATCAGTGATCCAGATAATGGCACCTATACCATGGAAAAGCTAATCCCTTTGAGTTAGAGCATGCTGCTGAAAACCGGACTGCAAAAGTAGTTCTGGTCCTCAGGTCCCACATATCATGTCATGGCGAAGCACTGCGGTCAGTGATAAAGCCACTGGTGTGGAAAGGACGGATATGTCTGTCCTTGCGCCACACTTAATCTGCAGACCAGACAGTTCACCTATGGAGACTGAAGAGCTGACTGCAACCGAAAATTTACACTTGAATGAGGCCAGGATTTCAGCAGTCTGCTTTCAAGAGGCCTATTCCCTCTACCAGAACAAACAGCAGCACTATCTTACAGGCTTCGGCAGTTCAGCAGCAAATATTAGTATGCTGCCATAGATCATGAAGATAACTTTCTACAGAGTACTTAATTTGGTCAATACATCTCTTACAGCAGCTTGAGAGAAAATGCAAAGCACTGTAAGTACAACATATCCTCAAGATTATCCTCAGCTGATATGCAAGTGCAGCTTATAATAAAGGGCAGTGTTTATATGCCCCTTAATTTAGTGACAGTACAGAATGGAAATAAAGGATTTTTAAAGCACGTGCATTTTCTTAGGAAAATGTGATGCTTTAATAACACTCTTCCATCACTGTTATACCCTCATACTATGTATTTTCACATAAAACATACACACGCACAAAACCGATACTATAAAATTAAGAACAGAAGGCTAAACATGCACTTTTATTTTGTGTATCCATATATACCCATACATAGAAAAACATGTATGTCAATTTTATATATGGAATACAAATGCACATAAGCACGCACACTATTGACGTATCTTGCTTATTTTAAGTTCAGCACCGACTAAAGTACAATTTTTTTCATGAAAATTCTAGTAAATTTGGGATTTTCTCTGCTCACAAAACAACACATAAAAAAAAATCTCACAGATGCGGCATACCTGTGTTCATATTGACACTGGAGGATTTGCTATAAAAGTCTTCAGATTTCCTGCGGAAAATAAAACGATCTATTAATTTGCACAGGACAAGAATGTGTGGTACAAAATGGCAGCAGGGCTTTTTGAAGGGGTGGAGAATCACTGTGATACAAATGGCAGTCCTATTTTAACACTGCTTTAATTAAATTGGTACTGCTTGTCCTTCCAAAGTTAAAGATGAGCTCTCACTTCCATTAGAAGTCACCCTATTTTCAAGTGTTTAGTATCTCTGTTGTAAATATTTTCTCTTGGATAAAAAAGCTAGTGATTAACTTCTGGTCTTGAAACTATAAACTAAAAATTTTTTCCATACAGGAACATGGAAATATTTTTAAAAGCTGCTTATAAGGTTTATTCACTCCTTTGTGCAAACGAAAAGCTGTCAAGAGTAGGTCTCTCCAAATATTTTCTAAGCAGACAAAGTTACCAAGTCTTTTTCAACTATTTATGACCAGATGTGGTTGTTTTCATCCAGTGATTTAATATACCTCCACAGACAACACTGACATTCTTAATGTTGCTTGATGTATTTCTATGCACAGAATCAGGACGTGTCTTGGCACCCACAGGAATCCTTATCAAAACTCCTAATAGAATCATTAGGTAGCAAACCAAGTCACTATACACCAACGCACTTTTTAAAGATAATTTGCACCAAAATAATGTAAAGTGCACCCAAAGTTTGAATCTATTCAGATATCCCAACTCTACGCAGTACTTACAAACAAACAAATAGTGAAACACAGCAAACCAAACTACAACTGCAGAAAACTCATAACATCCTACATTAACCGCCAACTTTAACCTACTGACATCACGGGACAAAGCAGACACTGTTTTCCACCTACTGCCAGTTTATGTCACAGCTTTATCTCAGGATAAAGTGGCATCTGCATACTAGCCAGTCTTAGCTGTATTGTTACATATGCACTGTCCACTAAAATTTACTTTAGAAAATGGGCAGGCACACTAGAGGCCAAAATACTGGGGGATAAAAAAAAAAAAAAAAAATCATTCTCCCCCTGCACTGTTCCCACACCAAGTTCAAACAAAGGGAAAAATTAGATTTTGTAATGTAATACAGCTTCAAAAAATAAATTAAAAATATGAACTGCCTGGCTATGTTGGAGTAAGTTGGAAGGTATGCATAAGGGACTGTTTTTGTGTTGGGAGACTCAAGGTACTCATTAATACAAGTAAACAAAATATCAAAACAGAATTCCAGTTCAACACAACAGGAACCCTGAATTAACTGTACCTCTGAGGTAACATGTATATTTCTGTATTCTCTTGCATTCATAACAAGGCCAGACATTCCACTGCTTGAAAAAATTACTGTTTTTCAGAAACTATCTGAACTCTGCTGCTATTATGCAGTCAGTTTTGTGACAAAAAGAGAGGTATGTTAAACTTCTTGAGAACTATGGAAATAAGTAACTGGCAGTGAATGAAGTTTGATTGTATTATTTTTATGCTGCAGCTATCAGCAAACTACCCCTGAGAATTTTTAAAAGAGCTTTTAAAAATTAAGGCATATTCTATTTGTAAAAAAAAAAAAATTGATATATGGTCTCGGACTGAAATTTTGGATTTCTTTAACTGCTACAGAATATTCTTACAGCCTCAAATTCCCACTGCATTTTCAGACTGCTAGAGGAGACACCATTTCCAAGCCTTCTATTAGCTTGGAACTGGATTGCTGATGGTACCACATATAAGCTACGAAATGCAACATGATATTTGTTTTCAGACCCAACAAGCAGAGGACTCTTGGAACATTGCAGAGCCAAAACGACTTCTAGCAGGTGGCTTTGATATATTTACCCAAAGCATGCTTAACTCTTACTCAAGTTTTAACAGACAAAACTCAGTTTCAGCACTACAGCTTTGTCTTCCTAAGAATTTCTATCTGAACAGTTTAGGCTACGTTGCTGACACTCACTGAGGGACCTCATACAAATCACTACCATTTCCACATTAATCTAATTTTGCTAAAAAACAACTCAGTCTTGCATACCTAACATATGCATGTAAATGAGGCAATCCAAATCTCATGCATGCTAACAGCAGGCTTTGTATTTAATATTAAAAAATTATTTTGAATTCTCTGCTTCTAAGGAGCTAAAGCACCATTCAAATACTTAATGATACTGGGGTAGGAGCCAAATGAATGCAATGAAATTAAATGCCATATGCCCGAAATTATTTTATTCGACATGGTTTCAATCAGTCTTTAAGATCCTTGCTTCAAGAAGGAAGCGGTTGGGGGAGGAACAGGGAGCAAAGGGCTGGTTTTGTTTTGTACTTATGTGCCTTCTTGATTTCCTCCTGAAAATTGTTCTTTGGGAATGGGTTTGCCCCTGACAGAGGCGAGATGAACGTTCCACTGGAAGCATCAGACACTACTGCCAAAATGCACACCCAAAGATCAGCTAAGACACTCAGCTCTCAGACAGCCAATGCTGTGACAGAAGGAAGGCCTGCAAGGATTGTGCAGACACAAAGCACCACTGGAATGCATGAGTTTTCAAAATCAGTCACCTAGATTGGGCAAGTCTTCTACTCAGCTCACACCTGATCTTCGATGCTGAGGTAAAAGAACACTAAGTTTAAGCACAGCAGCAGGCCCAACTTTTGCAGAGGGAAATCCAGAATTAATCTTCATGGCATTCTTCCATAGTTAGCTTCATTTGGAAGAGCTAATGCAGCAGGAAATGAATGACTGTCCTAATGCACAAAAATGGGTCTGCTGGGTTGCATATAACTGCAGTTACCATTGCTACATTTAGTTTCACTAAATACATATCCTTGCTAATATTACAATGATTAACTTAGCTCAGAAATTCTTTGCATTGCAAGAGGTTACTGAAAAGACTTGTGGGAATCTCATTGACATCTGCTCTGTTTTCTCCAAGAGACCCTGATACCTACTTGCGATTACTTCTGTTCCTGGTAAGTTCTGAAGTGTAGGGTGCTGAAGGAAAACATTCTGTCACCCCTTCTGTTCCACATTCATATGGAGCTATAAAAAGGGTTAGTGAGAAGTCAAGGAAGGTTTCCCCACCCTCAGTTTATTCATGAATCAAGATGCATGATTTACTGTTAAGGGTGTAATTCCATTCTTGATCAGATCTTCAAGCACCTACAACTATAAGGCAGGAGAACCATCCAGACACAATCCTGTGCCATGTGTCATCTCAGATGACCCTGCCTGAGCAGGAAGGTTGGGCCAGGTGACCCAATGTGGTCCCTTTCAACCTGACCCATTCTGTGATTCTAAGTTACCTGTTATTTATTCCTTGCCATTTCAAAAAAGATTTTATTAAAAGCAGGTTTAAAATGTAATTTTCTGATAGAGTATTTATATTAATTCTAAATCTAATTCTAGTATGTGCTCTTTACAGTTACCATCCTTTGTAATGAATTTTCCTCCAAGGACCTTTGGTGAGAGGAGCAATTGATTTAGAACACAGAGTGCAGATGGATCAACAGCAGGATGGATATGTGTGTCTGGCTGGAAAATTACAGATTTTCATTTTCTTAGGTAGAGAGCAGTTCCCAGATGTTTGCAGAGGACAGGAGCTTTCCTGACTTGCAGGAGAAGGAGTGTCAGACTTTCATTAATGTTTGCCAATTTCACAGTTTGAGCTCGAGAAAGTAACCTACTTGAGAAAATATCTGCAAAGTTAAGAAACCAAGTCAGTGGGTGAGTTTACTACAAGGATTGTTTATTCAGTGAGTTTAAACATTGCAGGTGATCCACAAACATGTATTTATTACCAGGCAGGATTCTATTTTGCATGTAGCAGTATATTTTTTTAATGCACATCATTAAGACTCTGCAGAGCATTCCTGCTCTGCAACAGGTCAATATACTTCATATGCCAAGTCATAAATTCAGTGATGGAAGGTAAAAAAACTTATGAAGCATTAGTTCTGGGAGTACAGTGAAGATGACTATTTCTCTCACTATTTAAAAGAAATTCCTTCAGATGTTTACTGTTAGCAGGACAACTACGGCAATGAGAATGCAATGAAAACTTGATAAACCCTAAAACGTTAGATTGTGACAACACCACTCACACAAAGAAACAACTGTCCTGAAGCTGCCTTGCTAGAAGAAATCTCTCCTGCTGAGCCTGTAAGCAGGTAGAAAGCTTATATGCAAATATATTGTTTGTAGGAAAAAATGTTTGATGGAGCACAGGTAGATGATGCTTATAATGAAAATGGTTCCCCTATATTTCAATTTTATTAACACGCAACAAGAAGTACCCAAAATGGCAGGGCGTCTTTACTAAGATCCAACACAGCAAGGCATATGCTCAGGATATATTTAAGCATATGCTTTAAAGAAGCCCCACAGAACTATTTCTATGCTTTATGTTAATCACAAACATAAATACTGTTTTGCCCCAGACCACCCTGCCTCACCCTATAAGGAGCTGAACACTCAGGAGCTAGAACTCCAGTTCTACTCAAAGTGTTTTCAGATAGATAGGCAAATAGACAAACATAGGCAGACAAGTGACATCTCAGTTTCTGTAATTTTAACTTTTAAGTTTTTCTTACAGGGTTGTGAAGACATCCTCACTCTAAGTGCAGTGTCATTGTACATGTTACTCATGCACATTATCTGCAAATGTACTGATCAGGTCATTAAACAATTGGGATGGCTGAATAATTTCTACATGGTCATAAACTTTTACTGGAACATAACAGATAACACACATTGTACTCAGCAGCAGTAAGTGCGTGACCAGAGAAATTTCTGCGTACAAAAGCTCTGTTTCCTGGATCATCTGCAGTATTACAAACAAACTATATTAGGTTGATATCTAACTAACAGCAGATCAGATATTTGAGCATATTTCCTCAAATACAATACTAACATTGTTATCCAATGTACTGCTAAGATTTTGCGTTGGAAAATCGCAAGTGGTTCTCGTTTCCATGTACAAATGTTCAAAGAGTATCAGATACAGGAGAATCCATCACAGGAGTCTATGACTGAGCATCCTCTATAAGCACATCAAGGGATTGGACGTAAGGGGAGGAAATAAATGCAATATTAACCATTTCATGTATCTTAAATGTAAGTTGAAAACTGTAAGGCAATTTCTATTCATGGCAAAAAAGGTCTGAAGCACTTGTCAGAGGTGCTGTGGTCAGACTTAAGATTCTGAATTTGACAAGTATATGTGAAAAATGTGACTGAAGGCAGGGGAATAAATCTGATGACACAGGAATTTCTTTCCAGACACTTCTCCTAATGTAATTTTTCTGAGAATGCCAAAAATGCAAGATTAAGAGAAACTGGTATCTTCCTTTCCCGTGTTCCTTCATGAAACAGAGAAAATTTACTAATTGTGTGATAGGAAAAGGAAAGACCATGTTTCTAAACAGCAGGTTTCTAACAGCAATCTTTGGTCTTGCACATAGCATCAGTAGAAAAAGTTCAAACACTTGTATTTAAATTGGTATCAACTTAAGTCTCTAAAGAAAACACACAAAGCTTAAATTTTTGCCTGTTTGTAGCATGATTTTTACTAGATACTTATTTTGACGTGCTCTGTACTGAAAAATGAACAAAATTGCTGCACTTGGTTCTAAATAGGTACTTGCTGTCATCTCAAAATACTTCTCAGATACTTCAGTAGCAGAACATTTTCCTAAAAGGATACTGCAAGTATAGGAGGATACCAAGAAAGTTATTCAAGCCGACAACATTCTGTACATTTTACTGGTTATTTTTACAGCTGCAAAAGGAACGAGGAGGACAAACTGCTGCTCTTACATTCTGCATCTCCTCCTCTACCACTAGAGAAAATTTTATTAATAATTCCAGTCATGCTTGTGGTGTTTGTGATTTTTTTTCATTATTTTTACTACTTAAATATAAATAAAAAAGGAGAAAAAGTTCCATTAACTGACTAAAGGTTAAAATAAAAGTTCTATTAACTTGCTGACTCCAATTCACATTTCTTACCCTTTTTTCCAGGCACCTATTACTGCTTTTAATAATACAAAACTGTAAATTTCTAGCCTTTAGTGGTGGTTGTTTTTGTTGCTTGCTTTTGTCTTCTGCCTTTGCTGTTGTTTTACTGGAATTGTATTTGCTCAAATGGACTCATTCCGTAGTCTAGAAATTAGTGCAGATTACTGCATGAGAGCATGCCACCGAAGTAAACATGCAGTGGATTGGTGTGCACAGACATAATTACAAAAACTCCACTGTAAGACAGAGTGCCTTAATGGCATTCTGCATGGTCTTAGTACTTCTGAAAGTTTTCATTTTATCATGATGAAGTATTTGTCTTTTAGGAAATAAAATTTTTAAACAATGGTACCCAGAATTCACCTGTCAAATCTTTTAGACATTCTTTAAAATTTTATTTAAAAGTTTCATTTCCAAGAAGATACAAGTATTCCCAGAATATCCAAGTATTTTTCCATCTTTCTCAAGACAAAGAAATATCATTAGAACTATGTTCCTGTTAAAAAATCATCATTGGAGGGTTAAATAAGGGTTCTTCAGATTGCAGTAACTACCGAAGTTATCAGGAACATAAGGAAGTTTTAGTTTCATCACTCATTTCCAGAACTTTGCAAATTACTGGTCACTTGAATACTTCAAGTATTGTCTAATTTTCTGCTTCTATACAGTATGACAAACAATGCCTTCTTGCTCTTTTCTATTAGGTATGTATCAATTTCAGACTAAATATGCATAAATTTCCACCTAAACATAATTCCTTCCAATACAGTTTTTTTTCCCCCATGAGTCAATACCACTCCCTATAGAATCAGTGGGAATAGTGTTAATTCATTAAAGAAAAGCCCATTTCTGTTTCCCTCTATCAGTTTTGTCTTAAATATAAAAATATGCTTCCCTGAACTACTGGGTAACGTCACACATAGCGTCACAATAGAGTTGGACCAGTGTGTGAGGTGATATAAGACTCCTTAATATATTCTTTTAACTATGCTGAAGGAGCAGCATTTTGCTTTAATCTTTTTGTAACAGGCACCTAAAACCATAAAAAATACCTATAACTTAAAAGACTAACAAAGAGATACCAAATGAAAGATTTTAATCCTTATTATTTTCTAAGATAGCAATTTGAAGGGATTGTACAGGAAAACTTTTCGTACTCCTACTGAGTACTTAAAACCTGTGGCCAATTTTGGCTAAGTTTGACAGAGATGCAGAGGTCTTGGAAACATTGAAGGTTTACAAGTTCCATAATGAATTCTCATAGGGAATATAAACCTTACCAAAACCAAGTGGGCAATATATTCAGGCATTGTCAGATTTGGGTGAATTCATACAGGAAGTAAGACTTAGGAGCCACGTGTGAATAAATGCATGGACCTTATAAACCCAGCCACGCAACTCTCTCCCACACCACATCCAGTTTAATTTGCCTTGTTTAGACAGGAGGAAGACAACAAAAACAACCAAAAGATTTCTGCTGTCTAAAAAGGTGAAGAGTTGAACCCAAGCTTTTCCCAGTATATCCATTCCAAGCTCTGCATGGACTGATGACTAATACAGTTGGAACTCACTGAACAGCCTCGGTGTGATTCAGTTCCAAAGGGTGTTTCAGCATTAGCAAGTAGAAGTAACTTTCTCCAGCCAAAGGGTAAGTGTCAAAGCCTGACAACCACACAGGGGCTTGACTTCAGATCAGCTCTGCTCTGGCCCTGCAGACAGAATACTACTGACACACCTCCTTCAGTGACCTCCTGGCAGAGGAAGCATTGACAGGCTCCTTCCTTGAGCCACATCTACCAATTTAGGTTTGTTGGTACATCTGCACATCTACTCTGTGAACCCAAAGTGACAAGAACTAAAGAGCAAAGAAATGGGGAAAGATCGTAAGATTTTAGTTTAGATTAAGGAGTTTGGAAGCAAAAGCTAGAGTAGATTTATTCACTGTTGATCTGAACAGACATATGGTTTCTTCAGTTCTGCTGCACAAAAAATACTTCTGGCCTTTCAATCTTTATGCTGACATATCATAATGCCTCAATACCTAAATGATTCATCAGTGACAGGCTTCAAAGCAAGTCAAGTGCTGTAAACTTCTATCTTCTATCCCTGCTATAAAGCCTGCCTTATACCATGCAGTTTACCTTATTAACTCCTAGCACATACTGCCATTTCTCAAGAATTTTAGCATTGCTTCACATAAGTGTAGTCCCATTAGAGACTTAACTGTTTGCAGGAAAGAAGATACTTGACAGCAGCAATACTATGTGCCCTCAAAACAAAGGAAAACTCCTCATGTACAACACATGAAAACCAGAATAATCCGCCTTGCAAGCTCGAATTTGAATGTTTTGCTGATACTGTATTTTGCCTTTTCCCATGGGGCACAATCACCAATTTTCATTTCACATATCTTCATTCCTCCATACAACAGACACCAAAATAATGCCACTACTACTGTTTACAACGCGAGTATTTGCACTGTACTGTCACTCGATTTCAGACCTCATGAAATCCAACATGCCTCAATGCTACGTACAACAACAACAACAAGCTACAATTCTTCCTAATATAAATAGCCAAAGAAAGAACTACCAACCATTATAGTTGGGAGCATAGTTAACTCATGTAAATAAGAAGTGTTAATGCTAACTACCTGTACCTGCTAGCTGAATTTCAAAAGTTCTAGACGTCTGGTTAATTTTTAGATTGTTTGCTTATCCTTCTCTCTCCCTCTCAACTCCTTATTCTTCACCAGCACATTTAAGATTTCTGCTAATGAGCACATATTTCACTGAGTCTAGAGCAAATCAGAAACCATATAAAGCTAAAAACTCACAAAAATTAAGCAGAATGGTGTTGGAACAATTGTGAGATGGCACACAAAAAATGTTCAGTCTTCACAGAAAGGTTGAAGAAAATGTCAGAGGTTTGTGCAAGGCTTGGACAATGGGACAAAAGTTAGGGATCACCCGAGAGGTGACTGGGTGCCTGTACAGCACAGCCACATGTGGCTATGCAGTGCACTGGATCTGCCTGCCAGCCACCCACAGGTGAGAGCTTGTACAATAATGTACAAGACCCACCACCACAGGAACGAAGAGGGAGGGGCACCAACCAGGATGAGTTTCCACTTTTAGTTCCCTACTACCAAAGCAAACTGCGTCAGCAAATGGAAGAAGCACCCTAAAGTCTACTACTGACTCCATTCCTTACCCAAACCTACTCCCACATCCCATGAGGAGATCCGGTTTGTGTTCTGGATGAGGCCACAGATTTGTAGAAACAAGTGATTATAAAACTATAGCAAGCACTGCATCCACACAGAGGGAACAAGCTGAAGCAGTAGATGTAGCATTAGCTGGCATATCCTACCGCAGCCTTCACAATGCTAAGGTAATTCCTTCTCATCCCTTCTGGATTCCTTCTAGAATTCATTCTAGATTTTCTTTCCTTCTGAACGGAAGGGGAAATACTGAAGTCTCATCTGGCACCACAGGGACACCCAAATCACTTTTCTAGAGCCATTAGACAAACCTCTGCCTTTTAAGCTCTCAGCCCCAGATCCCTTCCGAGCCAGTCTTATCTCTCTAACTCACTTAATTCCCAGTTTTGTTGCCACTACTCTCCAAACCAAACTCCTCCTTCCCCTGCCAAGGGCAATTTGTCACAGTCTCTTGCTCTTATTCCCTCAGTCTTCAAGCCAGGCAGCCTTTTCCTCTGCAAAGATTGGTCTATAGTGGGTCTGAAAGAATAGCAAACACCAGCACCTCATTTTCAGATTGCTCTAGCATTCACTGCAGTACCAACTACATGAATAGTCCCACTCATTCCCAATACTAGCCCTGGCACTTAGAAGCATTCAAGTACTCAATTCTAATTTTCCATCCATGTGCAATGGGAATAGATTTTCAGGTTCTGCTTTTGCCAAATCTCTACTGAGCACCTGCAAACAGATTTTTTTGTGAATTTTTGTAATGAGAGGGAAAAGTCACATTCCTATCAAAGCTGTGTTAAAAGTTTGCCACTGTATTCTACCCAGTGAGTCCAAACTTTGCTAAACTGTAAGTGACCAGAATTTTTAATGTAAGCAAAATCATTATACTGTAGAATCGTGACCTCTAGCTTTTGACAAGAAACTTGAAAGAGAATCTTAAACCAGAAAATTATGATAATAGTTAAACAGATAGTCGGTCTGCTCCAGCTAGGTAACAGAGGCTAATAGTGCAGTTCGAAACAAAATTATTGAATATTTTAAAGTTTTAGGACAAGGTTTGTTTCATTATTACAATGATATATGACAATATATAAAGCCTGTTCTGCTTTCTAACCACCCATGACATTTTGCCAAGGGCATGTTCCCAGGAGCACTGATGCCAGCAGGATTGAGTGGGTTTAGTACTGGTTCCAAATGCAGTGTTACATTGAGGTTATCAGATTAGTTCAAATGTACCTGCAGCAGCCCCACTTCTGACGCCACCACCAGTGCTATTTAGGGCTCATTGTTCTGCTTGGTAAGCATCACTCAACTAACTCCTGGAGTGCCTGCACATGAGATGGTATCTGTTTCAGGAAAACACATAGATCAGTTACATGCCTTGCTGTAATACCAGCTGTTCAACCTCATCAAGTGCAGTATGAATAGCAGAAAGAGGATAGATGACATAATGCAGCATGACAGAATGTCTTCCTTCACGTACTACCCACCAGATTACTTAATGTAATTATTAAAATTATGTCCTCAGCTTAACCTGGTGTACCCAGTATCTTAATGTCAGTTTACAGCACTAGGCATTTTTATTTATTTATTTATTTTAAATTGGCAACAGTAAGTGCCATTCCCTCAGCAGATGTTCTCAGTTCCCACACACTTAATTATAGTTTTATAACTACAGCCACCTACCATACAGTGCACTGCAGCAGTGTGTCATTTCAAAAGCCACTGTTACTTGCTCATTAAATTCCCCTGCTATGTAGAGCACAACTGATTTCAACTGTATGCCAACCCACATGCACGAGGCAAAGACACAGGCTTCAACTCCAGCACATGTATTTCACATGAATGTGATCAAGTTAACATGGAGGCATGCTGATTTTGTTTAGGACTGTTAAGAAGAAAATATCATTAAGGTAAATGACATTCTATGATTTTAATTAATACGCTACACTGATTGTTAAGTGCCATAACAAGTTACAGTAATTTTTCCTCTGAAGAGTTATTTAAAATAGATTGAAAAATGAAAATTTAACAGTAAACAAATCTTACTGTCAACAAACTAGACAGACTGAGAAACAAGGGTAAGACTGTTACCTTTTGGTTGCTTTCACTCACCACTATATGAAAATCTAAAATTTTAAACAGGATTCAGACCTCATACTAAACAGTGATGGGAACAGTGTATGTTTCAATACTGTCATGGCAGCCTGTCACCTTCTCCTTTCAGCTTAGCCATATGAAAATCCACAAGATTTTTGTCAGGAAAAAGTGTCAGGGTGCTCTGTCAGTTCTTGGTTTTCTCAGCAGCTTTCTGGGATGTTTCTCAGCACTCATAAATTACTTACAAGCTGCTGGGCAGCAGCCCAGTGATCCTCACAATGACCTACAGCATCTATACAGTTACCATTTCCAGATTTTTCTGCAGACAGAAGAGTAATGCCAAGATCTGCAAAGGCAATTGGTAAAGTTTAATTATCTTACAAATCAGGGTCCTATACAGGAGATTGGTAAAATTTTAAAATCTTTAAAAAATCATGGGGCTATACACATGAAAATATGGTAGCTATGGAATTCATCAATACCTGCTTTGTAAGGATTTTTATATTTAATAGTCTGGCTTATAGCAGTATTATTTAGAACTTGTTATCTCACAATCATTCAGATCCAAAAATGTATAATTAGTCACATGAAACAGTGAGACAGGACTGTATGGCAGATGGGTAGAGAAGTAAGCTTCTCCTTTTTTAAAGGATTCAACATTTAAAGGACCAATATTAAATCAGATTTGAGAAATTTAGAGTGACTCAAATTATTGATATTTATTTTACCTGAACTTTCTGAATGAAAGGGAAGAAGGTTTAACCTCACACTGCATTTTTAAACATGCCATCTTTCTCCTCCAATAAAGAGCTTATGCTAACTAGTCTTGAAATTTCCTGAAGTCATGAAATGGCTATCTGTGAAAAGCTGTCAAATTAATAAAGTTAATGAAGTGAAAACACAATTGCTTTTTCATTCCTTACAGCAGTTGCTGGTGCTGCTTACAAAACACAGCATACAAGAAACCAGAAGCCTAAAAGAAGGAATAATTTTTAAAATGTAAAAAGCTATTTTAATATCTCCACAAAGCCATCACCTTAAATTGGTTGCAGGAGATGTAAATACTCCCCTGAAGATCTGTAACATTTGAAGTAGTAAGATGTTCTTTCTCCCATCTAAATGAAATCGTATCAGAGTAGTTCCAATCAAAAACTGAGCTAATTCTGAAAGTCCCTGCATAAACAAAGGAATGTATGTAGGAATCAATTTGCCTTTGAAAGCAAATTTTTGACCAAGACAGATTAGTGTTCTGATTTCTATTTCAAATAATTAAAAATTATCTACTTCTTGAGAAACTAACAGTTTTGGAGAATAAATGACCTGTACTATTGCTGATGCATGTCTAGATTTTTCTTTCTATTCTATACTCTTGCTGAATTTCTCTACTTCCCTTCTTTCAGTACCATAATAATTTTCATACTCAGTTTTCACCTGTGTCTCTAACCCCACACTGTCTCACTTTCCTGGCATCCTATCCTCATTCCTGAAGGTGATCTGAGATAATTTTTCTCCTCTCCACTTGCTCTAAGTATTATCAATGGAACAGGTTCAGAAGTTCCTAAAAAAAATTCCTTTCATTTCAAAAGTGTGGCTGTGAACATCTCTCTGCTTTCTGGTATTTTGGCTGTAATTTCATCCCATTCTATCTTACCTCTTGGAAGCCTCCCTCTCACACTCAAAATCCCATTCTTAAGCATCCCCTCTGCTGCTGAAGAATGTGCACTTCTTTATAAGATTATTGTAATGAACACTGTGTGTACCTCCCTTGTAAACTTGATGAGGTTGTAATTACCACACAAACACAATGTTTTGTAGGAAAACACTTTTACATAGAAAAATGTTTGTAGAAAAGAGTAGCAATTCTGGAAAATGGTGCATAAGTTGCAAAATTGTTAAGAGGTCCTGTTTTGACTTTATTTGTTTGCTTGTTTTCAAATTACATGTTTGATTTTTTGGCTAGTTTAAGCTTTTATTTAGACATAAGTTAGTTTACTGTACATTGTCCCAGAAGAGCAACAGAAACTAAATATTTCAAAAAATTATCTTAATCTGGTCTTTTGACTCACAGAAATTTGACATTGACATTCAGGTTTTGATTTGCTTAGAAAGTCTGGAATACTTCCTGTAATTTCAAAACAATTTCTGTAAATCAAAGTAACAGTTTCCCATGCAACTCCACTCCGCTCTTTAGCTCTGCCCTATGAGTCACCTCAATTTAACTACTGACACAGCAACAGCGCCTTGCCTTCAAGCATATTTTAATGTAATATTAGTTACCTTAAAGAAACCACAAGGCAAACACCAGATTTAAGTGAAGATAAGGTTCGTATTTTTCTCCTATTCCCATCTGCTATATAGCTATAATATATAAATTCTGCTCTTATTTAGAATTTATACCTCCTTGAAACCAGCTGCTCCATATTCTCATGTTCATACTTCCTCTTTAAAAACCTTCCATACTACTTCTACTTGTGATACATTATTTTGAATTCAGTATTTTTTGATATAGCAATCTAACATAACTCATTATTTGCTTGGGTAAGAGATGTCTGCTTTATATGTACTTTACAACTCATTTCTAAGTGTGTGTCAGACTGTTTTTCAATACAATTATTTTATTATTTCTTTCTAAAGAACACTTATGCTTCCTACTTTACAAAACTGGCGGTCTCAACACAACCACTACAATGAAAGCTGTACAACAGATAAATCACTCTTGCTAGAAATTTTTGTATCACATGGTAACCCAATGCTAATACCACAAAACAGTAAGCATTTTGAAAATCAACACTGTCAATCTGTCATTCTGTGACTCTGTCTGCCCAAGTCACTGTTACGTGTAATGGGGCCCTGCTCTGCTGGAGATGGCTGAACGCCTGCCTGCCCATGGGAAGCAGTGAATTCATTCCTTGTTTTGCTTTGCTTGACTGTGTGGCTTTTGCTTTCTCTATTAAATTGCCTTTATCTCAACCCACGAGTTTTCTATCTTTTACCATTCCAATTCTCTCCCCAGTCCTGCTGGTGGGGGAGTGAGTGAGCGGCTGTGTGGGGCTTGGCTGCTGCCTGAGGGTAAACCCCGACATGCATTCTTAGTTTGCTTTGACAACAGCCATCAAATTTGATCCATTAGTAAAAGCAAACAACACTGCTGCATTATTCTGCACCAATTCTTACTGTGGTGTGAAGGCTTTGTATTTTAAAACTTTCATTCCATCTTATCAAAGCCAGTAGAATATGTATCAAATAAAGATAAAAAACCACTTTGCAATTGTTCAAAAAGTTTTTACGGTGGTAAAGAAGTATACTGTACAATCAGTGTCTAGCAATGGTGTGTTCTTGAATATGACTTTTATTTGAGAATTGCAGGCTATCTTACTGGGAGAATAACTGTCAAAAACTGTATTACTAGACATGGTAACAGATGTGAATACAGGCTTTGTGGATGCCTAAGGAAAGATATAAGCTGCATCTGTGCTCTAGTGCAGGACCGTGCTGCACTGTCTTCAGCTGAGTGGCATCAGCATAAACAGAAATTAGAGCAGAAGATAAGGCTCTATGAATGTATCAGCGGTGAATCAGTAACTAAGGCCATGCCATCCAAAACCACTGAATTTTTATGAAGTGCAGAAACTCTGAAACAGCAAATGCTTCTGAATATTAAGTGAACCAGAACTGTAGGTTTCAAAAATGATTAACCGTTCCCTTGTGTCCTTGGGACTATTATGCTATATTGAATATCCCATTGTTTCTCATGGCCTCTGTGCTGGTTGGCAAACACAATCCATCCTTCCGCTCTAGCCAGCATTTTCAGAGACTGGATCATTTGCTTCAGTTTGGTAGATTTTAGAAACAGTGGTATCAGATGAAGCTATGGCCTGAGTTAAAGAGCAAGAAAGACACGAATACATACCTCAGTCATATCCTCCACCACAATTCAGTGGCTGTAGAAGGCTGCTCTTATGTACCCCATTTCTAGTGGGTGTCAGACAAAAGTCTGCCAAACACCTGAACTTGAACAAAAGCTGCCCATGCCTGCATAAATCCTCTTCATTTCCATAAGCATGGAGAAATAATTGCTGCATGTTATATCCCTCCAAGAAGAAACCTTGCACTTAGTATAAGCATGCAGCCCCAAGTCCTCTACTTTTCTGCTAAATGCAAGGCAACTGTGCTTAAACTTGATGACCTCTGAAGTTTTGCACGAGTAGGGTATCAGCTTCATTTAAATGATACCAAATCACTACTTAAATTAACTGAAAGCAAAAAGTGAGATATCAGAGTTAATAAATACCTATTCACATAATATTAGCAATGAAAAAAAGTCCTACTCCAAACTAAAATGTACCATTTTCTGTAATAATCCCTAATTTTTTCTGTTTGCCCTCTGGCCACAGCCCTTTTCTCTATGTTCCGGTCTAAGAAATAGTGAAGAATGCAAATACTTCCTGCTATTTCCTCAGCTGTTATAAACCAGTGAAGTTCAACTGAGGTCAATGGTGCCCTTTTACTCTAGTTTAGGATGCAACCCCTTAATTATCTCACATTTACTAAAAACCTGTTTCATACAAGGAAGTTCTATATAAACAGACATTACAGACTCTGGAATTTCTTCCACCACTTACGACATCAAACACAATGCAGGCTTTCTTGTTCTGTTTTTTTTTTTTAAATTTAGAGACTATGTAAATGCAAACTACTACTATGCATTAATAAATCACCTACAAGTAACCACTACATGGCTACACTTAATGTTCAATAAATCACAATTTTTAGTGGCCTGTCAACATTAATGGACAATAATATAAACTGTTGTGCTGCCATACAGCAAATAGAAGGGCAAATAAGAACTACTACAATACAAAAGTTTTACCTTTCTGCCTCTAGAAAGCAGATACAGAACATACATGTGATATTCTGAATGCTTCCATATGAGGACTTGCTTGCAGAAGCACCACAAAGCAGACCTGTTCAGTGGCTCTAAAGTAATTTTTTGGCTTTTTCATTTCAGCTAATTCACAATTTTGTTTTGTGATAGATACACTTACAAGGGATCAGCATTTGTCTTCAATTCTCATACAAAGATTGTGCTCAGTGATTTAAAACAAGTTCTATAGTAACTTCTATCCAAGAGTGTCCAAAGTACCCCCTTACTATGAAATTCAAATGACCTTTGTCAGAAATGGTGTACCTATAAACCACTATCAAAAAGCAATTCCGCCACCCCTATGCATCACCTCAGTTTTCAGTATAGCTTACAAGAGCAAAATTCATTCTACATATTAATGATTATTAAATCCATGAAAATTTCTTAGGCTGGTCAAATCTTCTTCCATTACAGAAGTGCTATTTCCATACCATCAAGGACATCTAATGGCTTCCTGACTTCACAGCGTTAAGACACCCTGATTCAGGGGCAAAACATTTTTGTTTGTGCTATCTCAAAGGAATAAAACCTGTCACCCCTCTTCCCCTATGAAATATATAATTACACAGCTAGAGATTTATATTCTAAAAGAGCACACACAGTGAGCACTGTTGTAGAAATAGGTGCTTGAAGCAAACGAGCAAGATTCCTGCATTGCTGTATTCCATCAACTTCTGTGCTTTGAAAACCTGACCATAGCAGCTTACGTTAAGAACTTCATCTGGATGTTTAAAATATAAATTATTTCCTTTTAAGGATTAACCATTACCAGCATATTTGAACCAGGTCTTGAGGACTTCAGTAGTACAAACATTATTTTACTGAAGTAACCAAGATCAATGTTGTCACGTGTTACATAAATATCACCACATACACAAGTAAAAAGCACCTTTTTTTTTTTCTGAGCCTTGTTTCCAAGACATGGGAGGATGAAGAGCCCTCCTTTCCACTGATTTCAGGGCTTTTTTTGTACTGTATATGAGCTGATATGCTATTCAAGAAAGTCGCTGTCAAAAAGCCACAGACTATCTACCAAGCTAGAAACTAGAGATGTTGAGATTCACAGAAAAGATGTCCTGCCTTTACTAAAATGATACTTTTGAAATTTGTGTTATAAGAAATTATTCATCACAGGACTTGGAGTTTGTAATTCATCGTCACTGTGGCTAGAAGGTTGACAAACCACTTGCTTCTTTCTCCAAGAATGCTAGGCTAAGTGAATATAAACCTAAATTATAGTGAAGGGCCACACTCTAACACGTCTCAGCTAATTATGTTTAGTAACTACTTTATTTCACAGAGTTTTGCAAGTATGGCTCACACATGAAGATGATGAGCATTAACACCAATAGTTGTGTTGTTTTCAGCTGCTACTGTTTGGCTGCTGTAGAACATTTTCCACACCCCTGTCCCACACAGAGCAGACTTCCTTGAAGTATGACAGCAGGAAACAAATGTGGGTGTAGCTGGACAGGCTCTAATTGTTTTGAGCTTCCACTGGATGTAGAGTTAGCAAGTCACTCAGAGGTCAGAGCCGCCACAGTGTCCCACTAGCTGTGCAGTGCTACTCCACTGCGTGTTTGACTCATCTTTGCAGCTCTTGTAGCTGATTCCAGGCAGCTACACGACATGGGAAGAGTTTAATAACAGAGAAAGCAGGCAGTGGTTTTGTAACAGTAATTTTCTCTGCACTGCATTTCACAAGTCTTTTTAAAAGGCATTTGAGAGGAGCCTGGAAAATTCTTCCCGGGAGCAAGAAGTGGGAATTTTGAGACATGAACTAACTCACAGTAGCCACAAGGGACACAGTGGAGCACATGTGAATGAACTTTCTGCTACATTAACTTAGACTGCTAAGGCTTCCTTTAAACAAATCATCTGTAAATGATCTGAGAGTAAATTAACCATATGGTTTTAGGTACTGGACTGCATCTCAGGGTACCTGGACTCATTTCTCAATGTGAGAACAAAGAATCAATATGAACTCTGGCAGTATCATTTTGTTAAATAAATGAAACAAAATCTTCTGTGAAGGAGCAAGAAAAAAATGCCGGCCAGGAATTTTTGTATGAACTTTCTGGAATTTCATGTACATTTGGCACAAAGAGGCAGGTTACCAGACTTGTAAGTTTGGCTCCTTATTAAAAAAGTAAACATTCCTTGAAACAGTGCAACTGTTCTTTTATGGGTCATTAGTACCAAGCAAATTCACAGAGATCATCAGACTTGGGAAGTTGCTGTTACAACGGAGGGATCCCTCAAATGCTGGAGGAACAGGCAGATAGGAAACTCTTGAAATTCAACAAAGTCCTGCACCAGGGATGAAATAACTCCAAGCAGCATTTACAGTCCAAGGAGCAGCTCTGCAAAACAGGACCTGTGAACCTCCAGAGGAACTGAAGTGGATTGCATGCCTTTAGAGCAATGATGGCCACCTGCACAGGAGCTACACTAGCAAGAGTATCACAAGTATGTTAAGGGTAGTTACAGGCTGGGTCTGCAGCCACATTTTAACTTTTCCACACATTCCATCTTTGTGCTTTGGAAACAGAAGTGGACAGCCTGTCTAAACTCGGTCAGTTCCAGAGTTTTGGGTTTGAATGCCATTACTTTACATATCAAGAAAAAACATGCAGTGGTGAAAAGAGGCTCTTTTGCCTTTTATGAAAAAAACAAACCAAAACAAAACAAAGAAAAAAAAGAAACCAACTAAAAACCCCAACACATGGCAGTACAGGAGGAAATGACATAAAATGACCTTCATGATCTCACCAAGAAAATGACGGTCAGAAATAAACATGCCTGGGAAGAAGAATGGGTTTAGCCATTCCCTAGAGTGCATCCTGAACAACTGTGCATTGTGTATCATCTGTGAAGTGAGTGAACATTGCAGAGGTAAGGGAGAATTGCATTTTCTGTAGCTCAGCTTTAGAATATAAATGTACATGTTTAATCTACAATAAACTGTACTGGGTTCTGTTATAGCGTGTTGTCACAATTTTATTATGCACAAGCTCATTTTTGGCACAAGCTTAAATTTACTGTAGGTAAAATGCTGAGGTTTTTTAGATCTCTTTTTGCATTAGCCAACAAAAGTTCCTAAAGAGGTGTCCATGAAAAATCATTACACAAAAGACTCAAGACCTGTGATTACAGACTAAGTTTTGATAAATTATTTCTGGCCTCTGCCACCTGGACCAGTCTGAGCATTATAGGAATTTTATATTTTAGCCTTTTTAGCAGAAAAGGTCATACAGATGTATACACATAATGTATCCATTACTCAGAATAAATTAAATAAGATTCTCATTTTACCCTGTAAAGAAACATAAATGCCTTGGCCATGTTAACACATTGGCAAATAGCTTTTGAGGCTTTTGAGACTCATGTTCAACAGCTACAGCTAATTTATTACCTGCCAAATCTATCACCTAATGTAAACAACTCACAATGCAAGTAGTAACACAGAAAGGCAAATGGCAACTGTTTTAGCTACCTTTTCACTATACAATTTCACTAGGCATTTGTGATGAAAGAAGCTTGGTTGATTTTTTATAGTGACTATTTTATCAGTTTCTTAATATAAGTAGTGAAAAAACCCCATCACCCAACCACAAACTGGTAGCTGAAAATGGATGCAAGGCTTGAGTCAAGGCAAAACATGGCTAAAGCACAGCCCTGAAGATGTTCTTTTCATTTCCATAAACACATCTAAAGCACTTATTAATTATGAAGCAGATTTTGTCTCTCTTTTTTAAAAGAGCCTGCTTTTTATGGCAGACATGTGCATAACATTTTTCCAACCTGTTAACAGAATGTTCCAAATAAGACTATGGGACAACCTAACACATCAGAGGTTATCGCATACATTTGAAAGCATCAAAGACAGAAATAGGTAGTTTACCTATTTTTACTTTTCCTCAGTAGAATTGTCCAATGCTTTAACTCACAGTTCTGCACCGCCACCCCCCCCCTCAACTGGGATCAGTTTTCTCAACAATGTTTGACCTAATTTGGGGTTTTTATGGGATCTATTTGCTGCTGTGCGTTCAGTCTTTACATTTGCGTTCTTCTCCTGTGACTATCTCTTTTCTGAGAGAAAAATTAACATACAAAGGCCATCCCAAATCTTCCTGACATCTTTATTTTTACACCTACATTTTGCTATGTAAAAGTTATCAGCTGTCGGCTATTCCCTGTGAAAGGACCAGGACTTCTCAGGTCCAGACAATGTCCTTGCAATTCCCCAAACCCAGCCCAAAGGGCTGTAACTTGCCATTCTTGTACTGGCCAGAGATGGGAGAATCATGTGTCTTTGCTAGGTCCAACCTGCAATAACCATTTGATTGAGAACCTCTACAACACCACAAGATATATATTTTGTTTTTCTCTTCCAGCCCTTGCTAAGGCCTTGAGAAGCAGATTTAGTTTCCATCCTACAGTTCTGCTGAACATACTTTGAGATTCATTGTCATTCCTCAATCTGGAGGTGCCCATTAAAAAATAAAGATTATTTCAATAAGCATACTACACACTGAGCAGAAAGACAATGTAAAGAGCCCAAACATATTTCACACCATTCTTTAAAACTTCTTTCCTCTTTGTGATACTATTACATGTTGCCATTATCATCTCACAACATGTAAGGTTTGGAACAGAACACTTTCACATGTGAACACTACCTTTCTCTCATTCCCTTCATAACTAGGCTACAGCTAAGACCTTACATCTCTTCCTTCTTCATGCTGACCAAGAGAAACATTATTTGAATGTAGCCTATGGCCCCTACACTGAGGCCCTCTGCCTTAGGTGAAATTCACCATACTTCTTTTACGTTCCATCTAAATTTCATGGAAAAAGTACCAGAGCAATCACACTGTTGGTTGCTCTCCAATTCTGAAAATGTGCAAACCCCTCTTTACCTATTTATCCAGTTTTAGTAACTCACACTGGCATAACCAGTGTGAAAACAACATTTTAATTAATTCAACAGCATTTTTCACAGTAACTGATGGTTAGTCTGTGCTGGGTTTTTTACACCTTTTTTTGGTTTTTATTTTTAAAGACAGCACAATACTTCCACCTAACACACAAACCAGGCATTTTTTTTTTGATCATTTCCTGTTAAGGGGCATACCAGAGTGGCCAGTGTCCCTCCATCAGCTTTTCACACAGCTGAACCCAATAGCATGATGGTGGAGAATAAAAACTCCTAGAAATCTCATCCTAAGAAAAAACAACATTTGGACCTTCCTGGTACAGGTAGCACACACCTAGGTACTGTAGCTATTAACTAACCAGAGGTAGTCTGTCATACCATATGAAAAATATGAAATACATAATTTAGCAGTGTATACACCAAACACTCAAGGATGTGTACCAGGATCATCAGATCATAAAACTATAAGCAAAACACTCTGTTTTGAATCTTTCACAATTCCATAGTCACTGATGGCATGATTAATTCTACCACCTACAAAAGTAAATCCTGTTTCTATTTTCAGTCTATTTAGATCTAAATCTCAGCACCTAATTAAAAACAGGAAAAAATTTAAGCAGGTTTTTTAGAAAGACCTTGTGCTATGCAATTATCTTTTTAATGGAAAATTTTCAGCAGGGATCCCTTGTCCTTGCACTAGTCCTGTGAATAGTACAAATGTCTACTAACACCATGCATGTCTAATTAGATGGCTGTGGGTCCAATTTAGAAACATCCCCACCCCATATATCTGAAAATAGCTTTTTGTATGTAAACAATTGTTTCATGAGATTTGTAAAACCCATTCATTAAAATCTTTTCATCCTGCTTGAAGAGGAAATGTTCAGATCATACTTTAGAAAGTTGTATCAGAATGTATGAGCCCTACATATTAGAAGTTCATTTAAAAAGCAGGGAAGCATGTTTTGAATTTTTACTTTCTCATGAAAGAAGAAACTAAATCAATGTAGGGGAAGGCCACAAGGCACCAAAAGCAAGATTAGTAGCCATAATAAAATATGTAGTCATATTTTATAACTTGCTTTCCTTCCCAGAGTAAATACTGAATCACAGAGAAGATATTAAATTCCAAGTCCTGCAGAAACTATGCAGTGACACCTGACCTTCCCTCAAATAATGGAATAATTTACAAGTATTGTAGCCATTTCCAGACTTTTTTGCTTCATGGCCATACAACGGGTTCATCAGACATTTTCCATAAGCGAGTACCGACCAAGCGGTGCAATGCTTTCTGACACGCTGGCCAAAGAGAGGTGAGCTGAAGGGAAAGGCAGCAACACACTGCTCCTGCCTCACCTCCAGCCTGCATGGCTCAGGCAGCTTATCTCCTCTCAAAGGCATGGAAGCCTCAGCTGATCCTAGTGCTCTCTCTACAGTCATCTTTGCTGAAAATCCAACCTTCCCCAATAGGATAGGTGCACAAAGAGGGTACTTTGAGAGCTGGATGATAGAAAAGCCTGAAGCAAGTTTCCTCTGCTGTCTTAAGACAGATGAGGCTCTTACACATCTCATAAACCGTATCTGAAGGATGCAAAGGTCCGAAAATAACCTTAGATTTTCACAGGTTCTCAGACGAGGACACGGGCTTCCAGGCTTTGTACTAATACTGTGTCATGCTGCTACGATACATTCTGATGCCACAACATTACGGTATCACTACAGCACTGAGGATGCATCAGCTGTGAAGCAAGGACATCACAGGACCATCCTGGGCTTTGCACACCCTCTGTTTGGTGTTTTGTGGTCCCACTGCAGCTGTTCAGGCACAATATGTGGAATTTGCACACAGAAGAGGAAGGCCAAGGGTGCGCTCTGCTTGTTAAATACAATCAGCAGCCCAAGAACTGCCCAGTTATCAGTTTTAGCCTTGAATGATAGCATTATTCCATATGACACAAGAGTTTTCTGACATGAGAATCTGAAAGAAGTTGAGAAATGACAAAAATCAAGGCAAAGGAAAACTACTGTTATCAGATAATTTTTTTTTTCTACTGACAACAGTGTTGATGTATTCCCTGTAACAGACATTGCTATGGTGTATTTCATAGACACAGATCTGTGCATATTGTGGAGAAATTAAGCTTCCTGATTTGAGTATCTGAAGCTGTAATTATGGCTAATACCAGGCCTGTAGCAGGCTTCCACTCCTAGCTTTCCCATTTAAAAATATTAGGGCTCTGATTCAAAGTCTTTAATATTGCTCATAGAATCCATTGTCTTCTTTGAGATCTACAAACAGGCTTTTCTGTATAAGGATGGGAAGCTACAACTAACCATGCACCACAGAAAGCTGCTAGATTTAGGCCTCAGAAAAAAAAACAAACCCTCACATGAAACAGATTTTTAGCACTGATTTTGCATATTAGAAAGCATACATTTACTCCTTGCACAGAGTTTACTGAGCTTATATTAAAAGTAGCCTAAACAATTTTTTGGCTACTATAAGGACTGGAAAAGCAGCTTTAACTCTGCAGTTTTGCAATGCAGCAAGTTCAAGGATATTTTTATGCTTTCTGCTTTTTATAGACTATTTCTTTTCTTTATTTCGTTCCAAAAATGTCCACTCCAAATATTTTTTCCATATCTAGACACAAGACGTTGTTTCTTTTCTAAGAATAAACAATACTTCAGTTTACAAAACTGTCAGTCAAACTCCTTGACGTGAACATATCTTTATATAGTAAAAGCATCCAAAGCCTTCTTGTCTGGTATGTGGTTACAAAGGGGCAGCCCTACTAGGTGGGAACCTATAAAGTCAGATTTCCCTACCTACCTGTCATACTTACAGAAATTTCCAGTGGAAATCACGAGATTATTTGTCTTTTGCTTCTTTTCTCTGTTTTTCCTGTTTGCATTAAAAGAGAAGTCGTGTATATCTTTGGCCTCCAATATACTGAATATGGTTGCTCATGTAAAAGAATCCTGATCAAACCACGTTAAATTTGCATTTCCACTTGGAGTCAGAGGATTCATCCACACTAAAAGTTACAGCATCACATGTGGTGGGGGGAGGGAGCTTGCAAATTAGCTGTCAAGTTGAACACTAATATGAAGAATTTAAGAAGCTGACAGTTACCATTTGATACTGCATTACTGATCATGCCTTACGGTAAAGATTAAATTATGTTAATATTGAAAATACTGCAGCTACTGCAAAATTTAGCAACTGAAAAACCTAAAGCAAGTCTATTCACCTCTGAATTCAGAAGGGCACAACAGCCTTTCTCTCAGAGTAATAAAAATGTTACACATTAAAAAATTATTGATTTATTCTAATGCTATTAAACATTTGACAAAAGGCACAGCCTAATAAATGGTTTCTAAAGCCAGATTATTTTCGTGTTTATAGCTATTTTCTACTGACAAACAAACTACCACTAGTAGTTTTAGAAATGAATCATTTAACATACACAAGGAAATAAAGGAAAATTATACCAAATGTTGTGCAGACTCTTTTATTAGTGTATTTTTCCCAGCAACTCTCAGACACAAAGCCCTTTGTTACTGGTTTGCATGGTTTTGACTCATTTCTGCCTTATAAAGTATATGAAAGGTTGTAGTTATGGTAATAGGAAAAGAAGACAGCAGGTCTAGATAAGGGTGCCTTGCTCACTTGAAGAGCTGACAAAAAAAATTTTTTTTTCTTCAGAACCTCCCCCCACCTTATTTCACAGTCAAAGTATCTGCAATACCAAGAAACTCACAACATCAGCGACAAGGTGACAAAACCTCAGGGCTGAACAGGCATGGCTTGCTAAGATTTAATATTCTCTGCCTTTGATAAATTCCAAATGCCAGATTTTGTTGATACAATCACTTTAATCCAGCCTCTTGATTTGTCCTTCCTGTCTTACATACAGGAATTGCTCATTATACATTTAAATGCCATTAACTATATGCTGACTGCTATTTTGAATTACAAAATGTTAGCAGTAAACATTTCACTAGAGGAGACAGCATCTTGATGGCTACAAGACCAGACACCTTCCCATCCCCCTCTTTACCCTCTGCAATGGGTTAAGTAACAATACTAATAAAATATAGATGATGGAAAACTCAACCCTGAAGGCATCATATATTTGTGGGAACAATGCACATAAACAAAGCTCAGTCTATATATTTAGTATTTTTATATTGCATACAAGTATTTCATTAGCTGCCCAAAGAAGAGAAATGAAACTGAAAATTATTATTAATTTTAAAAAAGGACAAATACCTATAAAGTTAAGAATTAAAAATTTTATTCTGTCAGCTTTTAAAAAAATGGGGGGTGTGACTTGAGCTTTTATATACCTTCTCTTGGTGCTGCTTTCTATAACTGATGAATGTTATGAATAGCAGATATGCTTGCGAGAGAAACCATGGGGAGCAAATACCCAGACCACTGCAAATCTCTTGCTGAATAAAATCAAATTCAGAACACAATTGCCAACAAGAGTAAACAGACAAATATTTCACTAAACTTTTACTAATAGTAACAGAGATACAGTGCTATCTGCTAATGAGACAGAGCATGCAGAAGTAAATTCTCCTTATCAAGAGATGTATGTGTGAGTGCCGACACCTGCTATCCAATTCCTTGAAGAATTCCCAGGGAGGCCATTCATGTAAATACAGAAACACAGAATTAGGATACAATCTTTAGATTAGGATACCAAGCCAACTGAAGAACCCAGACACATAATAATCATACTGCTGAGTTTAGAATATCCAGCTTTCTAAGTGTATGTTTGTAAAGTTCAATTGCCATTACTTCAAGATTCCAAGCTGGGGTCACTCCAAACTCCCAGGTTTCTAAAGCATAGTACAGCACAAAAGGTAATTTAATCCTAAGAGAAGCAAGGGTCCAACATTTTTGCAAACACATCTTACTAGCTCAAGTATGGTGCCATGTTTACATGCCTGTTCTAGAACCAGCACAATTCTGTGCTGCTTGTTTGAGTTATCTGAATCCTCATTGCTCATGCACTTTTCTTTCACGGGCTCTTAAGGAATCTCAGAGATTTTAAGCTCACTGTCCTATCTAGGTTCCCTGTAGAATACAAAAGAGTCTGAATTTCTAAAATGAAGTAAATTCTAACTTGGACCCTGGCCGTATGACCCTTTGGAAGCAGTTTGTCCTATGTCATTCAGGGAAGAGTGTCTCTGTACCCTAAATAATCAGAGCAACCTAAGAGGAGAAAGCATGCAAATACGTCACAGCTAAATTGTAGCGCTCCTTTTTCTCTTCATTTACATTTTCTGTTAAGGCTCATGATGCAGATGTTAAACATCCAGCCAAATTCTCTACTAAGCTTGTAGCGTCAAAGGCGAAGCTATGAACTTGGATGAGCGTTTCTATAACAATCAGAATCCACAGCTCATTCATCTTCTTACACTGCATGACTTCTTGAAGCAAGCAAAAATTATGCACCTCCCTGCGTAGAGCAGAAACACCAAAATGTGCGAGAATGTAAACAAACTCTGTTGGATGATTCCATGGATTCATAACAGCAAGATCTCATGTTGGATTTTTTAATCTGGACTCCTTTAAAAGTACAAATGAAACCAGTTTGTGTTTAACTATATGCAATATTCACTGTAGTTAACTATATGATTACTGCCTCTACATGAACCCTGCAACTACAAGTATATAAAACATTAATAAACATTTTAGAAAAGAAATGTGCATATAAACAGTATAATAAATCTACACATGGCATACCAACATCAGACTTGTCTGAAAGATCAGAACCAAGGTCGTGATTTACCTACTACAGTGGATCTGGTGTTCGGAAGACAAAGAAGCCACATATACCACAGTACTGGAGCAAAGAAACTAAACTCTCCAGTTTCCTTCAGGAAATCTCTGTATACAATTACAAACTTTAATTTAGCTTTTAACACTTTTACAGTATGGAATGAATTGACAATGTTTCATATCTTCCAGAACAGGAACAACACACAATCACTAGGACCTGATGGCTTCCACTTATGTGACAGCATTCAAATCTCCTGGTATGGTTAACCCCAGGATTAACCTCTCTTTGCCTCTAAAATGCTGAGAGATAAAAGTGATAAATAATGTGGTGAATAATGTGAAAGTAACAGATCATCTAATGAACTGGTGAAAAGAGTAAGACTCACTTTTCCATTGCTTTTTTCAGAAAACATGATCTCAGAAAGAGGAATAGGAGTAGGAGTAAAAAGTTTGCTAAAGAATAAAAGAAATCACCAACTGGAAAACACTGTAGTGTGGAGTCAAGAATTTTATTTAAAATAACATATTTCCACCACAATTAATGTATTAAATCCCTGTCATTCCAGGAACAGAGGCATACTTAAGAAGTTCAATATATTTTATTTTAAAACTATCCATATAATTTGCAAGAGTATCTTGGAACTGAACTTGGAAAAAGGTCATTTCAGATTTAAAGTTTTAAAATGAGTCAGAAATTTCTCATGAAAAGTTAATGCACTACTCCAGAGCTGCTCCCATTGTTTACTGTAGTTATGAACATAAGCATGACAGATATAGGCCTCAGCTTTTAAGATCAAAGTTGCTTTTCCCCCCAAATGTGAAGCAACCTCCTTTGAGATGACCAGGAAGTTATCCCACAAAGATAAAAGGCATTTCAATGAACTGTATCTTGTCAGAATTATGTCTTACTAGAATACCTAGCATATCATTGCATTTGTTCCATTAATCACTTGAAAAGAGTGTCCAATCACCTCAATGTAAACATAGCTTGTCAACAGAAGGTATTTTGTACAATAGGAAATGGAAATGTACAGTTTACTTGGATGTATTAAGAGTGGTAAGTCACTTTCCTCTCCAGCTTTTACTTCTCTTTGTGTTTGGGAACATAATGTGTGTTTACTCTGGGACTATATAGGATTACAAACCGTAGTCATTTCCTATTGACCAGTTCATTGTGCAGCTCAAAGAATGTCAAGGTCATATTTTTATGCCAAGCCACAGCTATAGCCCCGAAGGTAGCATGCAGTGCTTCATTAGCCACATCGAATTGTACAGAACATTACTAACACCTAGATGAACAATCTGCTTTAAATCAATGCAGCCTCTGACATACTCTTTCTGGAATACAAAAGAACTGAGAAAAACCAATAATTTTAAAAATGGTGATTTGATTGCATTAGTTTTGCCCAATAATTTCTTTCATAACCAAAAAACATATTCTTTCCAGACTGGAAGGGTTGGGTATGATTTTGGGACAGACTTGACTCAGCCCACAGATGAGTAAACCCTGGTGCATACAGCAGTGTGTCCTCATCTTTTCAGATGACTGCATGCGAAAATAAGTGATAAAATTTGCATATGCACAAAGAAAAGTCACATGTAAATTCCACAGTTGGGTAAACATGAGGACCAGCATGCCAGAAATTATGCATGCAATTAGTATCACATACATGAAATGGTGCGTATAATTATGGACCATATTTGAAAATGCATCCTGTGTCATCTGTCCCCTTCCATGCTCCTCATCTACTCACCAGGACCTAAAGTGCTGGTCTTTGCACAACACTAAGCATGAGTGTCTCTATTCACTGGTCCAGCTGCCATGAGTGTTGCCTTCCAGCTATCATTCTCAGATGCTCATCAGACATGCTTATTCCAATCCAGCCTACAGAGTGAGTGGTTCAGCTGCTGTCCACAGAGTGGAGTTTTTAAACAGCAGCTGTTGGGTATTCATGATATTAAGTCTGTATTTCTAATGGAAAAGATGTTCTTGCAGAAAAAATTGACATACTTGCTTTTGGTTTTACAGAGGTCTTAGTTCTCACACTTTTCTGGTACTAAAGCTGCAATGCCAGAAACTTTAATGCATACACTTCCCACAGAGAAGGCAGAAAAGTAGGTTCACAAATGTGGAAAAGACTATTTCCTCTTAATTTTAAACAGGCATATAGCATTAGTTTGACAGACTGTGCAGTTTCAGTACATAATTTATATTCTTTTAATGGTTAACAAATACTTATTACTATTATCTACAGAAGGGCACTTTCACCATAATAACAGTCTCAACGTTATCTACCTGTATATAATTCTACTTAAAAGTACTCAAGTACTCTTCACACTATTTTGTGATTTTTTTTTTCTCCTTGGTAAAAATTGTAGATTACTCACATTCTCCTTAGAGGTCAATACAATTAAAGCTACTTATAGGCTGCCATATAATAAGTGTGTAAGTACGTAACTAAACTTCCTTCTGAATTACTGTCCTAGAGATCATCTCTTTGATCACAGCAATTGCAACTCTGCTATAGAGTAAGTGTCAATTGAAAGGTTAATTAGAAATAAACCGTTTCCAAAACCATTGATAGAATTGGAGACCTCATAACTAAATGTTCACTTGAAGAAATTAGAAACTAGTAACCAACATAATTGACACAGAAAAACTCTGTGTAAAACATGAAATGGAAGGTAAACCTGGTTGTAGATAGCACTGGGCAGCCAACAATCCCAATACGAGATTCCAGGTGCACACAAAATATTCTAAGATTTGAGGCATCACCTTCATCCCAAAACCAAAGATGGTAGACAGGCCACAGGAAACTTCAAATTTCTTTGCTTCTGTTGCCAGGTCCAGAATAGCCCAGTAAATGCAATCCTTGCCATTACCAGTAAAAAGCAACAGGCTTTATACTGGTCTGTTTTGACTGAACTTGTAACATTGACAGACTAACAATAAATTCCTGTTTCTACACACATATATGCTTTCTGACTGTAAAAGTAAATCCTGAGTATGACACCAGGAACCATGAAATATTTGCTTAGGCTTGGAAGAGGTGGTAAGCTTTGGAGTAACTGGTGGTTTGTATTACCCAAATGTAATTCCCAAACACAAGTCTCTGCCCTTACTACCAGAACTCATGCAGCTTCTGCATTTTCTTGTTTTGTCTCCTAGAGAAACTCACAAACCCTGTTTTGAGTGGCATGACTGCTAAGTTACAAAGTATACATTTGCTGTTATCGCGGGTAGAGTTTGCCAAGTTGAATAATATTTGCATAAAACTTAATAAAAACATTCCCATCCTGTGACACAACACTTTTTGGAAATACCTTTTCTTCAACAGCCACCAAAAAATTTCCCACGCCCTTTTTTTTTAAGCAAGTACCTTATTTGACCAGGTTTATCTCTGAAGACATCTTCATGACACTGTAAACAGAAGTTTAAAGAATATTCTGAGTTGGAAGAGACCCAGAAGGATCATTGACTCCAACTCCTAAACGAATGGCCCCTGTGGGGATGGAACCCACAACCTTGGTGTTGTTAGCATCATTCTCTAACCAACTGAGCTCATATCAGTAGGAGAAAGTTAACACAATTAACTGGAATGCACTCAGAAATCGGATATAACGGGACAAAAAACACTAAGCAAAAACTTGGGCTGGGGTTTCTTGACCGTTTTGGGAACACCCAATTAAGAAAGAATCCTCAGTGGCTTAACACTGCCAAGCACTTTTGTTGTGGCTGTTTACAATCACCTTCAGCAAGTAGTATGCCTGTCCCTGTGCTAAATCATTTGCCAGACCCTGTGCATTTGGGGGATCTGAGTGCAAAGAGCTTGGCTGCTGTCACAGACCACACAAAGCATTACCGCAGTCAGAACAATCTAACAGTCTGTGTGCGTTGGTCCATCCAAAGGCAGCAATTGCATTACAGTGCCCTTATTAAACTTGAGAAACTGCAGTCTCTTCTCACTTGTTACTTAAATGCTGAACAGGGCTGGCTACTGCTGGGACCACCATTGTCCTGTATGGGCTGTTGACAAACAAAGATGACACCCAGAGATCTTAGCCCAGCACTTTGGTGTCTTTCACGTGTGGATCCCCCCCCATTTTTGAACTCATCACTTTATTAGCAGGGATAAAACTACTCCATCATGTTTTTTAATGACAACTAAGAGACTGGAATTGAAATGCCATCAACACGCTGCACTCAAAGCCACGAGGCCACTCCCAAACAACCTTCTCCTTCCACTGCTCCTCGACAATTTTATAGAGGCAGAAACTACTGCTCTCTACAGTTTCAGAAGTATACTAAGCACTACTACACAAATATATCCAGAAAATGGTTGACCTAATTCCAACCTTTACATTTACTTTTAAAGCTTTGAAGGAGGTGCCACAGGCTACAGTGCTTAGTTTTATCTTCATTAGTTTGCAAAGATAATTTCTTTGGGGTTTAGAGACTAAGTGCAGAAATGAACTCCCTTTGAGCAGTGCTTCTTAGTTTTTGGAAGAGGTCAGCCCTAATTTTAAAATTTCTTTCTAAAAAGAAGTCAGATTGTCCTAGGATCACTGCTTACTCTTATGAATCTTGATATTCTATTCTAGAATTGGTACTCAAAAAATTGATTGTAATTCTTCCTTCTGCAATCCTGTAACATAGGTAAAACTTTAGCATCTATGTAGAGAAGGTCATACAGCTGATAAATAAGTCCAGACCACTGCTGGCTGAATTATTTCCTCTGTTCAGCTTATCCATACAATCTTGTGCATTTATGCTTGGTTTTACCTATTTGTCTCTACTAAAGACAAAATAAAGCACTGTAGCTTCAAAATGAGATAACTCTGAACCTGAGTCATAACTGTAGACCTCAGTAAGAAGGTGCTTAGTAAGACAGTTTGTTGTAAACATTCAAGGTTGCGCCTTGAAGCTACAGAATGAAGTATTTTATTCTCAATAGTGACTGATTTCCAGTAAATCAACAAGAAATGTATCTTATCGACGGGCCCAGAATTTAGCCAATAGGCTGCAGTACAAAAAGCCTATGCTATAATTCATATTCAGTTTTCTTACCCGGGTTCTTAGATGCTTCTTGTTTGTTACATTATCACAAAATAGTATACTCAGACACTAAAAATGCATTGCACAAACTCTTCATGGGTTTCTCATCATCACACTTACCCATTTCCCCACAGTTGCATTTGCTACAGGTGAAAAATTATACTTAAGAATGTATGAGGAGATATAATACCTCTAGGCACCTCAACCTATCAATTTAACAAGTGAGGCTTCAAAAAAAAGAAAAGATTTAGATATCTAAGAATCATGGAAAAATCATATACTACATAAATAAAAATGTTGCTCTAAATGGAAAACAACTCACAAGGAAAAAGATCTCTGTGAAGGTTTATTCAATCATGCATGCCTCATGTGTTACTACTACAGCAAATTACCCACCAACAATTTCTCTATTACTGAATAGACTCAATTAATCTACCAGGGCTTAACAAATATTTGATCCTAATTAAACCTAATGATTTTCTCCACTTCTGAGGTGGTGCTGCAGATCAACTTTTTTTTAGCACAATACTTGATTTAAAAGCAAAATTCTGAGAACCTGGTATGAATTGCGTTCAAAGATGAGTGAACATGGAAAAAAATGTGTCTTTTCTATCAAGAGATTCTAAAAGCGGAAAGTTGGTTATTCAAACTGTGTTGCTTCCCAGATGATTAAATTAGATACATTCCTGTTACCAAAAAACTGTAACTGATAACGAAAAGCCACTCAGCACTCCAGAGCCACTGGAAATCTAAGTATTCATACACAGAATAAATCCTCAACATATTCTATACTTGATTACACATTTACAACAGAAGAGATAGCTTGTTATTTTAAGGTGTTTTCCCAGGTTTTTTCCTCTAAATAAGGAAGAAATGTTGGAGTTCACATGTTTATTTTTGTGTTCACTTGCAATTTTCAGTGTTCTGTTCTATCAGGGTATTAGCGAGGTTTTCTTTTGAAAGATTTATACCACTGCATAAAAAGGATTTTTGAATTTTCTTTAAAACCAGAACATTCCATAACATTTTTTGTTTGCTTGTTTGTTTTTTAAATTAAAAACTTTGTTCCAGCTTTGTCAAAATTCGCCTGTTATCCCTTAGGTGTAGGATGGTTACCATTAGGAAGGAAAAGCTCATTCAACCAAGCCATACACACAAGATTTAGGGTGGCCAGCACTGCTTGTTGGAGATAGCAGTGGAGAAAATAATTCCAAGGCCTAAAGCTCTTTCTTCTGTCAAAAGAAATCTTAAGATGCTGTTTTGTACATCTCCCATGGATGGTTCTGGCACCCTGAAGTCAAATGTATTCCAATAAGTATTTTTTCATGTATTAAGCTAAGTTCACAGTAATTCCTTTGTTGTTATTTTACACCTCACGCTCAGGTTCAGAACTTCTCATTTTGAGCAATTACTGATACCTCCCTCACTTTAAACTATTCACCATTTTTCAAAGTGTGGAATGGATTTGTCTGTACACGGCTTATTTACTATTTACAGCATTGCCACCTTATTTGGCACCAATGGTGGCCTCAGCACATAAAAAGTTTCCCGAGATGTGCTCCCTAGTTGTGTCATGCCAAGGGAAATGCAGCACATGCTTCTGTGAACTCTGGTGCTGCCCAAGAAAACTTTTATTTTTGGGGACTCAGCCTCTTCCAAGAGGATGTATTTCACAGGTTTTCCTCCAGCCAAGCAAAGAAGAATAGCAGAGGCAAATATTCCTCCCTCAAGCTGAGCCCATAAATGAAAATTAGAATCTAAATCACTTATATAAAGTAATACTGGCAGGAGTGGGTGCTTAGAACTAGTTTAAACTAAACATTCTAAATTGTTTCATCAGACACCTGCAGGAATCCTAATTTATTTTAATGCATGCAATTTAGCAGCTGCAGAAACACTGCACTTCAGCAGTATTGACAGTATCAGCGATTTAGGCCAAGGCAGTTAAAAACTTCAAAATAAAAATTTAAAAAGGAATTAAAAATAAATACTGTATCTCCTGAACCTAGAGCTAACCTACTTTCTGATTTGGAGACAACTAGAATGTCTTTTCAAGCTTCGGGTAGATATTTCAAATTTAAGCAGAGTTGAAATTTTCAGGAGATACAGAAGTGAGACTTCATGACACACTAACACTTGTGCATAAAGTGAGAAGAGATGGCAAGAGAGACTAAAGGGCTAGATTCACTGCATTTACTTAAAGCTGAATAATTTCCTTTGGAACTCCTATTTACTTGAGCAAGCTGTATGAGTACTTTCAAGAGGTGATTAAACCTATTCCTGATCAAATTTCCTTTTGACTGAGCTGCTGTTGACTCCATATGGAATCCCCATCCTGGCACATTAGTGAAGAGCCTGAAGTTCAGTGGGTCCAACCCAAGTCTTGCTGAAATACTGAATTTCAGGTGCGTAATTTAAAAATGTTACTTCACAGGATTCTCAGTCCCTTTCCAAGGAGCATCTCTGCTCATTGTAATGGTTTCTGTTACAGGCTTTAATGCTTTTGAAGTCCTACTGTGCATCAGGCCCCAAGCCTGAATGCATATTATCATTATGATCTGATTCTTGAAGAGTTTACATTTCTTTGAAGAGTTAATACAACAGGTTTCATGTTTCTACATCACTTGCTTACTGTCAGACTTCCAGTAGGAGAATATGAAGTCTTTGCCTTAGTTCTCGCCGAACACCTGTACCTTTCTAACTGACAGTAATAAAATATTTAATGGCACCATCTACCTCCCTATTTCACCTTCCTAGACAGACTGTTGTTTTTTATAAAAACCTAAATAAGGGCATTGTTGCTTTTGCTGATAATCTTCTGACAGAAATGCTGGACATGGATAAATGTTAGGCTAGTTTGCAGAGCATAGGAGAATCCAGATGCATTTGCCTCCTTGTGCACAGGAAATAAGGTTGTTTTGTGCCTAAGGAGCTCAGCTGCAGCAGGACTACACATCTAAGACGCAGTATAACTTTCAGAACTGTGAATTCTGTTCAGAGCAAGACCTCAAAACAAAAACATAACCACTTAAATTCATACAGGAAGATCTTTTACTAGTACATGGAAACAATCTGAAAAAGTATTCTCTAATAAAAAGGAATTCATTAGATAGAAGCTATTACATCAGTTGTGCTGCTGCAGTTGACACATGAAATGAGGTATTGAAATTAAAAAAGTAATTACAGTAGTTATTTGTACTTAGAAAACCAATATGAAGAAGGGAGGCATGTAATTAATTTTTAGCCTTTAGGACACAGGAACTATCAAGAGATAAATCTAATTTTGTGAGACTTCTTTTAAGAGAATGGCTGAGACCATCTCTTGGACAACAGTCTAAGTGTTTATAGGCCAGAACACAGAAAAAGCAGGTCTTGCCCCTAGGATATACACAAGTTGTCTGTGCTACAGAGTTCCAAATCTTCTTTTCTCTCCAAAATTGAAAATTAAAGCTAGTTTTCACTAAACAAAAACCCCCTCCAAAACAACTACTGATGTGCAGATTCAACACTGAAATCCTGGTCTATTCCCTCTTGCTAGATACACCTGAGATCCTGATGGGATACAAATCATTATGGGATACTGTTCTGTGGTGAACTGAAGGAACAAGCTGGAACAACAATGGAGGAAATCCCTTATCTTAGAATCACAGAATCCTTAGAATCCTTATGATCATTGAATCATTATGTCTGGAAAAGACCTCTGAGATTGTTGAGTCCAACCATTAACCGTGCACCACTGTGTTCATCACTCAACTATGACTGCAAGGGAAACATGACACAGTTTTTTAATATTTCCAGGGATGGACACTTCCCTGGGCAGCCTGTTCCAATGCCTGCCCACCCTTTCTGTAAAGACTTCCTAATATCCAATCTTTAGTACTGCTTTATGATTTAACATTACCAACACTGCCATCATATTAAGCCTTTCACCTGCTTGCAGAACCTGACAGATTTCCTACTTACTGCATCCAAAGTTTCTAAACACCCCAGGATTTAAGTATGCAGCAACTATTATGATAGATATCAATAAGCAAATTCCACATGCACAGTACAAGTTTCAAAAGTTCTGATTATCAGTATCTGACATTAAAGATGATGTGTGAAGTCAATATATGAAGACACTTTAACGTTTAATGAACAAGGCAAAGTACAGTAAAATCTGAGATGCACCCAATGTAAAGGGTTATGAACATTCCATATAAGCTATGAATATTTTATATTCTGGGAACACTCTTGATTTTTAAAATTCCAGTGCAAAATTATCAAAACAGTAATTTGCATCTGTTTGTTCTCCAGTTTTTGCTGTATAGTACAATTTAATTTGGGATTTGAAATGTACTACTATCTCTGTGGTTTTAAGTTCATATTTAACCAATTCTGCTTTTTAGGGTGGTAGAAGGCATGGGGGTGATTTTTTTTTCTTTAAGAAAGTAATGGGTAACCTATCGCACTAGTGAGCTATGAATCAAGAAACTATGCAGTTAAAGACTATTTTTGCATAACTATTTCAGGATTTTATACAAAATCCAGCTAAAATTTTGTTGTTAAGGAGGCAGCATAAGAACAGTCACATTTATGATTAAACAGCAGCCTTTTAAATAACCTAGTATATGGGGTAGTATACAGTTGCCTTGACAGAAGCATAAATGGATACTTATCTCTGCTCAAGGGACTGGGAAACAATCATCTGCTACCTGCTGTGATGAATACCCCATTGCTTACCACATGTCTACTAAATTTTCAAGTGCACTGATGTAAGATGACTGTCTAGACTAGGTTTTCTTCCATCATATTAGTTCACTCAGAGTTCACCTGAGCAGCTCAAAAAAGGCACTTCATATTAAACACAATCACTCTGATCACTCTTAATTTACAATTAGAGAAGAAAAAACAGGGCACCTCAAGAGTGTGGGAAGATATGATTTATTTAGGAGATTTCTCTCCTTCAGTGTGCTTTTATTGACCTTCTGTAATCCTGTATCTCGTGACTGCTTTGGTGCTGCTTGTACTGAGACAAAGAAAGGAGTTCTGCTGGCATTTTTATTTATGTCTAGGTCAAGCAGTAGAGGTCATCAACATCCAACTAGATCCCACCTGAAAAGAACAAAGGAATAAATACACTCTATATGAAACCAACTTACTGTATACCTCAGGTACAGTCCTTTGGGAAAAAAATCTTCACAGCGGAAGAAAAAAAGATATAGTTAAAAAAGGAACTTGTTTTGGCACAAAAACTACTGCAGTGATGTTTGCTTTCCCAGTCACTCTGATCCCACTTACAGAGTTCATCACCTTCTTAACTGGTGTAACAAAATTTTAAGAAATCAGGTTATAAACTTATCCCTGAAATGAGCTGCATTCAAAGTACTGCACAAGCAGTTACCCTGTGCAAAACCAACTTCTACTGATAAGAATGATTACTTTTGAAACATAAGTGAAAAATATGGAGGAAGGAGGAAGATTTAAATACAGCTTTGGCAGAAGATAAAGTACAGCCTTGCAACAGGCTTTTAAAATTTTTTTCATGAAGTCACTGAATGGTTAGGGTTGGAAGGAACCTTAAAAGATCATCTACTTCCAATGGCTGGGAACCTTCCACTAGACTAGGTTACACAGAGCCCCATTCAGTCTGGTCTTGAACATCTCCAGGGATGGGGAGTCCACAACCTCTCTGAGCAACCTATGCCAGTGTCTCACCACCCTTGTAAGCCCCCTTTAGGTATTGGAAGGGGCTATAAGGTCTCTGGAGCCTTCTGTTCTCCAGGCTGAACAGCCCCAACTCTCTTAGCCGGTGTTCATAGGAGATGTGCTCCAGCCATTTGTTGAAAAGAAAACCCAAACCAAACCAAACACCCTGAGACTAACTAGAAGTCATTAATGACTTCAGGTAAGAGGAATTCCACAGCTCAAGGAAAGTGAAGAGCCTGGCTTCCAAGTTAGTGTCTCTACAGCACAAGGCACATTCTCTATGCAATGCTCTAAGTCCCCAGGTCATCCAGACATGTGCCGAGTGGAGGGACAAGGCAAGGCACACCACTATGGCTGCAAAGCCATGTGCCAGCTATGAAGAACCTCATGCACTACCGTGCCCCGCAGTGCAGAAAACACCTCTTAGACTGAAGATGCCCAGTTAGCAAAATATACAAGAAAACTATTGCATACATGCAAGGAGGTTTTTTATTATGTATTTTAATTTTACATGGTTGCTTGGATCCAGACAAACCTGGTATTTTCTGCATGACAACCATGGTAGCATATACCACATAACCGTGATTTTTTTGAATCTTCAAGTCATCTGTTCTTTCAGAGGTAAAGAGAAAAAAAAAAGATGTGTGTGGGCCATGCAGTGGCATGAAGGTAAAGTAACTCAGGCTAACTTTTAGTGATGACAGCTTATTTCCCCATGTTTCATCCCTGTCTATTGAAAGAGACCAACAAAGCTTTCTTCAGAAGGCAATGACAGGCAAATATCAGAACCTGCCTGGCCCTTTGACAACATTGTTCTGTCACATATTAAAGCAGTCATGGGGAATGGCCCAAGAAGGACAGAGTTATCATTTGTTAATACCACCCTTATCTTCTGCTATAAATGTTAATGGTATGACTTATTAAAAAATGCTACTGGAATCTAATTTTCATTACTCGGGAAGCAGATTCTGTTAAACTGTACATCTCAGAGGAATCTTAAAATAAACACTTATATCTAGTCAATGTTATATTCAAAGGTAAGACTACTTACTGACCTGAAATTACTAGGGTATATTATGTTTGAAGGTTGTGTGCAAACCAGTCATTTTCCCCCATTTACTACAAAGGCTACCAAAGAAAAGTTACACAGTTCTAAAGCTGGTTCAGCTCAGTCTGGGATCCTGCCTTCACCACATGAAAGGTGCACCTCCTTTCCCTGTCACTTCTGTTTCCCCTGTGTTAGGTCTACTGATGACTTGACGTGGGATACATAAGAACTAATCCTGCAGCTAAGACCAAAAACTAACAGCTGCTTTTGCATATACATTTTCAGTTAGGCAAGTCATATTGATTTAAAAATTATTCTGAAAATGTGGGCATAGCAGGCCTGGAGTTCATATGGACTTCATATGCAAGGTGGTTCAAAGACTAACAGTTCACTGTATCTCTAGCCTAATGCCCTTAATTGTACCATTGAAAACAAGCAACTAGTCAGACAAGCTTATCTGAGACCTTGGTATCAGCTGCCAAAATAGTACTTCTGTCTAGGCCAGAAGGACTTCATCATTCCAAAGAGTTAGCACACTAAGGAAGCCAAGGAATGACAACTGATTAACCACATTAGTTGCATTACACAGTGATCTAGCAATGAATAATTTGGAAAGACAGTTTGTCTTAGTATTTCTACTTATACCATCTCCTGCCAGAATATTCTGATTTTTTTTATACTATAATGCTCTGCAACTTTCAGGTTCAAACAAACAGAAAAAAGAAAGATTTTTCTCTTTGCTATATAACCTTTACATTGCCTTAGGCACTGACATTAATAATATTCCTACTACTATGTAACAGCAAAAGGAGAAGATTAAGAAATGGCCACAAAGGTGAACAAAGGTATTTAAATTCTGACAATAGAAATAGGGACAAAATACATTACTCAGTTATACTCAGAAGAAAATGTCATTTCCAAAGAATGGTCTGTCCTTTTGTGACAAACACTACGCTTTGTATCAAAAGGGCAAAGCACAAAAGAGTAGCAAGTTTTAAAAACCTTTTTCACCATTAGTATTGACTTAAAATGTGTCATTGCTGCATTAAAGTTACTCCCAATCTCTAAAATACAGTAACAGGAAATATAGTAAGTTACCAAATAAGATCCAGTTTAAAAGGTAATTTGAAATTTAGTTGCAGTGTTAGCAGTACAGAATGAGTTCATGTATGCTGCCTGGTCCAAACAGAACAAATTCCTCACAAGGACTATTTGAATTCCCAGTATTAAGCATCTGTCAATGTGTAAGGGAATACTGTTGAAAAAAAATTTTCTAATAGAGGGCCAGGCAGAAAATGGGAATGCTGCATCTGCAAGAACCAAGCAACTGAAAGCTGACACTGACAAAATCTACTTTGCAACAGCATCTCTATTCACCCAAGCATCCCTGAAGCATCCAACAAATTCCTTCAGCTATATCTTGTCTACCACAAGGCTGAAACTGCCTTACTTTCAGAAAAGTAGATTCAATCACGACTGAGATTAGGGCTTATGTTCATATAGAGTTAAATGTCGATTTGACAATCACTGAACTATTTGCACCATTAAAAAAATTGAGACAACTTCCTGCTTCCTTCCTTTCCTTCAATTAGGCTTTCCTCACACATAACAAACTTTATCCTTTGCACCTACTGATGGATTTATAGGAATTGCTATTGGTATTGCTACAAGGTTATGTGGGAGGATACACCTGTATCGTGAGGCACAGTAGCGGCTGCCACACCACAGCCACTGAGGGAGCTGCCCTTCCCTCACCTTTGCAGAGCAGCTTGCAGTGTCCCAGTGTTCTCCAAGACACAGCTCTGGAAAGCGACTCTGAAGCTTTCAAGCTCACAGGCAGCAAACATCAACAGAGAAAAACAGATGACTGTACCAAAGGTCTTAATGAAGCTTTTGAATTTCTCCACCCTTTCAGCAATGAAATTGCATCCTGGCAATCAATGTGCAGAATGTTTGACTGTACCATGACCGTGGTCTACCACATTTAAAAAAAGCTAGCAGTACCATTTCTGGTAAAATTCTTTATTACAGCATTAAATTTTTCTTGGTTCCAAGAAAAAATTTTACTGGAATCTTAGTAGGCAGGCATAGCAAATATGAAAGCGAAGAAAACGTTTTAAAGGATCAAATGAACAAGAACCATGTCCTCACTTACAGCTGGATTGCAAAAAGCAGTGTACTTGCAACCCAAAGACTGAAACTGTCACTGAACATTCAGCAATAATGCTGAGAGAATATGATGAAGTCAACTCTAAAGTCAGGGCACTCTGACTTGCCTCTAGACTGGAAAATGCAGACATCTATTTTGACCTATCACAACTCCTCAGCCTGAACACAGACAAAGAACAAAGTGTAAAAGTTGCAATATGCACCTCCAACAGAGATGAGAAAACACAACCTGCATTTGAGTAACAATATTTTAATAGTGAAAATATTTCTTAAGTTCATCATTAGTTAGAAAAAATAATTTAGGAAAGTTTTTTAAAATTTTGTATTTCACCCTCATGACTGATTTTCTATTTCCTCTATTTCTTCAGCTATCCTATCTGTGGAATGATAAATACCATCCAAACAGCTGAGCCTTTACCACGTGCGCTCAAAAAGTTGTGTCTTGTTATGGCTCCAGCTAATCAAGTTATTTTCAGCAAAGGTCATCAAATTCTGAAGTCCTTAGAAGGCAAGAAAAACAAAAAAATCCAGTATTTTTTAGTTTTATATCTATCACAGCCATCAAGGCAAAATTATTCTAGAAAGATAAAATTTGATGAACAGCCTGAATTAAGTGCCAAGATAAGTCCATTCCTATGGAGAAAAAAGATTATTGTTGTTGTTGTTATAGCTTGTTGTTCTTTTCTATTCCCACAAATTCATATCCATAGCTAAATCTATGATGTAATTCAGAAATCAGATAATTCTCATGCAGGACATTATGGTCAGAAATAAGCCTATTTACAAAAGCCCAAAGACATTGGGTTCAAAAGGAGGTCTTTTATACTGCAAATTTTGAGGTATGACATATCAGCTTAATTCTTTATACTCCAACTGTACCTGCACATCTTCCAACAGAGTGCCTATCTAGTGTGAAGTTTTACCTAGTCACAATTAGTCAAACATGTTTCTCACAAATATGCACTTGAATTTTGAGATGTAATTATGCCTCATATGTTGCCTAGGGAAAAAACAAAAAAAACCAAAAAAACCCCAACCAGCATTTATTCCAGAAAAAAATGTTTGGAATGAAGTGCAAAACCAAAACCATTCTAGCATCAACTGATAAATACATCTTGGGCTGACCCTGTAGTGACAGAGAGATAGAGCAGTTTGAATGTCTTGCTCATTCCAGACACAGAAGAGGCCAGGCCAGACTGGAACACACGAGGTCTCATCTCAGGAGATCCTGCTTTGCCAGCAGAGAACTGCCTATGTCAAATGGACTAAAGCTTTTAACTGACTCCACACAGACCAAAGTGCTGCTATTGCAAACCATGTGTGAATACAACATGCAAACGCTGTACAGAAAATAATCACAGTGACTTTTACTGATGCGAGTGTGAAAGGCAATGACATTTTGCCAATAACAGCATAAAATGAAGTAGCTGTCAAAGAACTGACTGAAAGCCTAAGGTTTGACATGTCACAGCTCATGTCAGTAGCACAGCTGTATCTGAAGAGCCAAACCCAACTACCATGGTCTTAAATCAATGGTCTTACACTGAACTTTGAGATTGTTTTCTTTGTTTCCACTTGCCCACAGCAGGACAGTGATTTGCATGGTTATGCTAGCAATCCTGGTATGGATTTTAGCACAGATAGGTAGACAGAGCTTGTGGAATTGAATACTCAAGTGTTCTGCAAGTGCACAGTAGCAGCTGTTTGTGACAATCTCAGACACATACACAAATCGTTTAAAGCCTTAAGAATATGAACAACCTTTGTCCAGGCCATGCTGGTTTGTCAGCTAATTGACAGACAAGTTAGTAAACTCAGTGAAAAAACATTTTGTAATAAGTAGTTCAACCGGCTGACTCAAAGATCTTTCAAGCTTGCTCTGTTGTGTTTGCTGGCCTGTAAACGACTTCCTCAAAGGAGCCCAGATTTCAACTGGAAACAGCTCTCCAACTGTAAGCAAACATTTTGGTCAAGCACTTAAATATTATTGCTAAGAGTAGAACAGACTGCAAGTATTAGAGCATTACTGTCACACTATTGTTTTTCATTCTACCTGGCCCGAAAGAATACAAAGATTTGAAAATCTAACAAAAGCATGCTCCTTACCATGTCACATAATGGTATTTTCAATCTGAAGTGAGTTGAATGGTTTTGTTCAAATTCTGATTAGAAGTCTGCACTCCGTCAATTTCAGCTCTTCTACCTGTCCCTTATTATTAATACCTGTATTTTAATACCTCTCTAGAAAAATGCAAATTTTCTTGACTAATCATTTGGGGTTTTTTTTGCCAAACACTTGGCACATCTCACTACAGAAATCTAAGCACTCTAAGTCATTTGGATGAGACTTCCTAGATCCCAGGAAGACAGATCAACACCATGCTGACCTGCCGCCTGTCACTTAAGTGTTTTGCTAGAAAACCACCATGCAGTCAGCTGCTACAAAGCAAGAAACCATACAATTATTTCCAAGTTAGTGGATTTATGCTTACTCTATTTACATAGAGGAGGGAAATCCAGATATGGGTGGAGAGGCCAGTGTATAGCAACCTTTGCACCAGCACATACAAACTACACAGGACTTAAAGTTCAAAGTAATTCAGACAGCCCATTTGGAATATATCTATATGCCTTTTAGGAATTCAGATGTTTGCCTAGTTACATTTTTCAGTCTTTTAATTCCAAGTTTTTAGGGTTCTGTTTGTTTGTTCATTTGGTTTTTAAAAAGGACATTTGATAATGGTGCTTTTCAGAAGCTTCACCTTCAAGTCAAAACTGAATTCCAGTTCAAAGAGTAGATTAAACTGTACATCTTCTCAATTTTAATAAAGAATCTCTCCTTTAATGAAAAGCCATTACTGTAAAATGTTTTTTGTGAATGTTGCATTACAGGTGGGCTTTTAGGAACCAAAGATAAAGTTGGGACACACTTTAAGGAAGAATTTTCAAAAACTTTCAATACTAGCTTAATTCTGTTTACAGAAGTCTAAGGTCATTTTTAATCACTGTTTTTGTCTCAGGAAAAAGCAGAATCTTTCAGTACATTAGAATGTCCCCAGACTTTAAGCCGTAACATCTGAATTAATTGTTTAATGCACACACATTTCCTATCCTTGTTTTTAACCAAGTCTTACATGAGTTTTATTCTCACTTTTAGACCATTACTTTGGGCCTGAGCTGCAACATTCCAAAAATCAGCCATCAGCTTCCCTTTTCAGCACTGGAAAGCTCTGTGCCGGACCCAGAAGGGAAGTAGGAACCAAAAGGTGATTTTACAAATTTGGAGATCCAACAGACCTCTGACAGCAAGTTCCAAGTGCCTTTATTTGACTAACCATCACTGTGGCAAGATTAACTAGCTAATTGAAGGCTAGGAAAACTCTTGAAAAATTCCATCCACTGGTCAGAACTTGACTGTTCTGAAAGACTAAATCTTATCAAGACAGAGGGCTCATTCTCCAAATCAACCGTCCCTTTACAGGAGCAACATAGCTTACCTTCCCATTTGCACCTCCTCTGCTTCCTTCCCTCCCAGGAATTAAATAAGACAATAGTACATTATTAGATACATAAACTGTTTATCTCTGTTGTTCTTATTTCAACCTTTTCTGACTTTGGAGAAGAAATCCCCTGCTTTCCAGAAGGTCCAGAGGCCTCATAGAGATTGAGGGTCACACAGTCCTGCTGTGTTCAGTTGCACCTCACGTCTTAGCTCACTTAGATCTATCAAGATAAATCACACAAGTAAGTGAATCCTATACAGGTGCCTCAAGGAGCACTTTCAAAGTAGAGAGGCTACTCGCACACAGGAACTTGGTGCTCAGACTTCCAGCTTCAAAAGGATGGAGCTGCTACTACATTTGTCACCTGTTGTTTTTGCACAGACTAGGGAAGGAACACATGCTAAAAGCCCCCTTTGCACCAGGATAGTTCCCTTCCAAATGCATTTGTACTAAATGGCTTTGTTATAGGGAACCTTTCTGGGAAACAAGTCACTAGCGGTCTCAAGTGTGGAAGCAGCCTAGGTGCCCAAGTTATGTCCAACACAAAAGATGACACAGCATTGAACATTCTAACAGCATGAAACATTTAGGGACACAAGTCACTAAGGAAACATACCAATTCTTATGACACTAATATTATGGAGACAAATGCAGTCTTACATACATACAAGTATAAACAGACAATGACTGATGCGAGCCAGCTTGAAAACAGATTAAAGCATACTTATTAGATTACTTAGGAAGAGAAAGTGCTTAAAAGCATGCTTTTCTCTTTAAAGTACAAGCAAACAAGTGGAGGGATGTTGGACCAGATGACCTCACTGTGCTCCCTTCCAACCTTACCCATTCTGTGTTTCTGTGGCTAAACACGTAAATTCTCTGCTGTGTACCATGCAACTTTATTCACAAATCAGTACTTTTCAAGTTTATACACAAATTACAATCAAATGAAACTCAAGGCTTGGGGCAAAAGTGAAAATTATTCACTGCTTCATATGCAAAAGTACCTGCTTTTGACTGTCAACTATTACTTCTTTTTAAGATGGAAAATGAATGCTTTTGAAGTTGCAAAATATGGAAAATGCTTATCTAAGAGATGGTGATTTTTTTAGAAAAGTTAAGCAACCAGCAGCTTGGACATTACAGTTAAAATCATTAGTTCTGACAAAAGATGCTCACTGCTGAACTTGAGTATTAATAAAGTGATTAATTTTACTCTCTTCCCCCGAACCACAGATTAATGATTAGCAGAGGCTACTGTGAGAAGCTGGGAATCCTGCCAGTTCCTGTTTCATTTGGATCAATCAAAAGGTTAAGCACAGCCTAAGCTCCAAAGCCAACAAAGAGGCATTGAAATTTTGCACTCCTGAAGACACGAGATAACCAGGATGCCATAAAAATTGCAACCCTCTAAAGCAGCTGGTTACATACAGAATCGCATCATGAACTTTTTCCAGAGCTATCTGTGGCCATCTGACAATACCATATGGCCAGGTAGTCCAGTGCAGACACACTCATAGGTCTCAGATATGAATGTTCTCAGCATCTCCATTTTGGTATACCCCCAGTCTGTGGTTAACACAAGGAAGAGATGACTGCATGATGGCCTTTTACTCAGATTAATTTCCTCTATCACCAATTCCTGCTTTCCAGTTTTCAAAACACCTTTTTCATCTCCACCATTGTCACATATTAAATCCATGCAGTTTCAACATATTACTATGGTCTGCTGATATGCCTAGATCATAGATGAGAACCCCATACAGAACAGTTCCCATAAAACCCCATTGTCATCAGTAAATGAACTGAAGACCACACTGTGGAAGTAGCACCATGACTAAACAGCATATTAAGGTCTTTCTCAGCACAAAGCTTTTAACAAGAAATCTAAGCTCTCGTGATCCTTTGTTTCCCAAGGTAACAGTTCAGTAATATCATATATTGTTTGGATAACACTTATATTGGCAAAAAGAAAACATTTCCTGAGACACTTTGATAAAATAGTTCCATCATAAAATGCTTATAGATACACCTGCCTCCTGCTCCTCTATTTGAGCTCACAAAGACAGTAAGGAGGGAACACAGTTGTGTAACCAAAACAGTTCTAACTGAGCCTTTTTTCTACATACACAAAGAGTTATAAACAACGGTGTTAGGCCATCCCAGATTTAATGGGTTCCTTGGGACCATATCATTAAGTAAAATGAAAAATTCAAATAAGAAAGTTGGGGTTTTTTTCAATGTACTTGACACCCCTTTTGGGAAGTGAACAAAGACACACTGTCAAAAGCAGAAACTTGCACAAAATGTTACCATTTGTTCCCTGTGAATGCTGAGGTATACTTATTCAACAAATGGAATTCCACTGCTCTCCTGAGATTTCCTCTCTTAAGTTGAATCTTGTGCCAAGTTCACTCAGCTAAAGTTTGGGTTGTGTTAGCATGCCAGACACAAGTTCCTCTAAGTCAGCCCTGTTCCTCAGTCAAAAATTAAGTGCAAAGTATGTGGTAAATTCAAACTTACATGAATTTAAAAATGACCATTAATAGACAATCATTGGCCCTTACTTTGAACAGTTCAGGCACTGTTTTTAGTTGAAAATAATTGGTTCATATTTTTGTCTATTATGCAGCCTACTTATGTGTAATTTCTCCTCCAGCTACGTTTTTGGACATCTTAAGGGATCCCATATTTCTAAATTGCTCAAACAGTAATTGCAGTATGACCTCTAAAGTGTCTTAAGTTCCTTCAGAAGCTTCAGCTTTTTGAGAAGTAATTCTCAGATGACAAATTCTTTTTATATGAAAACCATCAAAGTAAGACACGTAAGATATTCTTTATGAAATCTATACGTCCATTTCAGTTTTTCTCTTTTTATCCAAAAATAAGATGGAAGGCTTCTTACTAATACTTTAATTTTAAAGCTTCCAATCAGATTTTATGTAAGAGTGTTGATCTGTTTTATTCGGGTTTTTTCTATGAATATATCTATAATTATTGCTTTACATTAAATATAACACATTTTAAATATGACATTGAGTTTTCAACGTATTTTTTGAAATAAACTGATGTTAGGGCTATAGCAAAACCTGCAAAACAAACGGTGCAGAACTAGGGCATGCAGTATGTAAGTACACAGTAATTGTGGTAAGCCAAAGCATTGCAGCATAAGTGATCAGATGGACTGGGTATATATAGGGTGCCATCTAATGCCAGCCAACTGCTTAGAAAAACCTCAGCATGGAGCAAAAATCTTCTGCTCTCCCAAGACCTTCTTCATTTTAATGCAATAAAGAATAAAATTAGAAGGTAGAGGACAAACCTTCTTTTGGTTTGTGTCAAACTTAGTTAATACTTCATAATCACAGGAAAAAAATTGTTTCAAGCTGTACAATCAAAATCCAAAGAAACTGTAAGACGTAAATACCTTTAATAGAACTGTTACAGAATTATATGATCAAATAAAGACTACTCATAAGTATGCTTACTGTCCTATGAAATAGGCACATCACCAAGAAAAATAAAGCACTGTATTAAATAACATCAACCTATTTTATCTAGAAAAGGTGAAACCAACAACCAATGAGATGAATGAATGATGGGAAAGTTTATTTCTAAACTCTGACTTGACACTGAATACACTTTGCAATGCAAATTCTGAAGTTAATTCATTAAATACGGAACATTCAAACAGGTAAATCCAAGACAGAACTATCATCACTTTTGCTTTAAAACATTTAATGACTTCATTACAGCAAACTGAGAACAAAGTACTAGATAAACGATTAAACCCCACCTACACCAAAATACCAGACAGAATCATGGATACTATTTTGAAGTTTGTAAAAGCAGCACAGTAATGCCTTTGGAGGTTAGTCTTTGTACTTCATATACAGAATGCACCAGAACTACCAGCAAGCCGAAGTTGGTTTTCTCTGAACACTACTTAGAACCTCAAGAATGCAAGTCATAATGGCAGGAAGAAAGACAAATCCTTAAGAAAAGTATGACTTACCAGACAGATGAGTTTGGCTGTGTCTCAAATGCAGCAGAAGTAAGAAGTTTCTGTATATGTAGACCTTGTTTATTTAGCCCTTTATGAAGGTTTCTCTCAAGAAATTAATTTAGCTCACATGCAAGAGTCTGCAAAAGAAAAAGAGAAAAAGTCTAAGCTGCTGACTGAGATTTTTTTTCTAAGAACATTTGAGCTATTTTCAGCAGCAATGGGCTTGCCTACTATCGAAATGAAAGTGTAATACAGAATAAGCAGCCTCGCAACCCAAGCTAAAAAAATCAGGAAATCCATGGCAAAAAAACTTTGTTCATTGTCCAAATTTTTATTTAAAGAAACAGAAGGAGCAGGGAACAACCACTGCTGATGAAAAAAACCAAACCAAACTACCGTTAAAAGGAAATCAGGGACCTTGAAGATTTTAACTTTTAGCTCAGACAATGAACCACCATGTATAGTTTTTAATGTGAAAAACACCTTTTGAGTTTGGTTATCTCTGAAGATATTTTGCCTTCTCTACACAAAGTTTCATCTGAGATGGAAGTAATTCTATTTGCATTTAAGTCTATCATATCTGACTGGTACACACATCCAAGGACAGGACAAATTAGTATATGAAGACTGAAGCCAGTAGATTGTTTCCAGTGTGCATCTTAAGTTTCCAGTTTCAGCAACAGTACTATTTTGGAAGCCTAGTGACCTGAAGCTGCTGGCACTCCATTTTTTTCTACCAGGGCCATTCAGCGACATGATAAATATCTCCTTCTCCTCCTCAGTCACACTGCCAACCAACCAACTTACCCTCACATAATGTAAAAATAGTGGGAAACAGAAAGCATCAATACAAATTAATGACTCTAGGAAAAGACCCTGAACATCTTGATGAGTGCACAAAAGCTAATTACTTTGAAGTTTAAGAAAACACAGATAAACGGAGTCAGTGAAAAATCATCACTGTTATTTAACTTTTGCAGCTTCTTCTGGAGAAGGAGAAAGCTTCCAACATATCCCTCTCTATAACCTCCCTCTATATATCTCAGCAATTCTTGTTTTTGCTTCCTCAGAAAAACTTCTCAAACATCATCATACTATTAGGTACGGTCACTGAAAATTTTTGTTACTTTTGTTCAAAGAAAAGTTATGAGACTTAGAGTTACCCTAAGCTCAAAACCTGAAACAGGCTGGTGTGGTAATATTGCAAAATGTTTCAATATCTGCTAAATTTCTAAGCACGTCTACTTAAACACACTCATTTGAAAAGATTTTAGAACATCATGGGGCACCTTAATTTCTGATTTATTCAGTAGCTGTTTGGAAGTTATAGTGACACATGAAACAGGATGCCAGACACAAGCTATTTAGTAAACTATTAAAAGAGTGAAGCAATGCTCATTGTTATAAACAAACATGAAAAGCACATCTGCTCCTGAAGACTTGTACAAAAATCATTAGCTATAGAACACTTAAAACAATACTGAAGAAGCCGCTAGGTGTAAAAATATAGCACAAATTCTTTCTGTATTAGCTCAAAAGCATCCTTTCTATTTGATCTCAGCTTTTTTTTTAGAGTTACAGCAGTTAAAAGCAGCTACAACAAAACCCACAAACTCTAAATACCAACCTGTTAAATTAATCATTATTGCTACTTCATTCCTGATGTCTAGTTCAGGGCCACCATTTTACCACAAAACTAGTTCAGTGAAGATAAAAAGCTCAGTTTATATTTAAGTTCAGATTCATGCATGAAGATATTCAAGGACTCCAATAGCTTAAATTTCAGATAATGTGTGAGTTACAGCCAGCTTGAGAGCTGTAATGGTCAGGTGGAACATGCAGTATAGTTTCGAAATAAATACAAGACCTGTATCTACCAGACCACTAGTGTCAGATTCTACATTACCTTGCCATCCAAAAAGCTTTCATCTGGTGGTTACAAGCTAAATCAATAAATATTCACATGCTGGATACTAATACTACACAAATACAAAATGAAAACTGTGTCAAAGTCATTATTAGCAGTATCAATTTACTACTGACATAATTTAATACACAACACTTTGCAGCTCAGCATTTCTTTTCAGAGGCATTTTCTCAGAAGGCAGATTTACCATCAGCTGAGTCACCATCAGCACTTAACCTATTTTGGTTTTTTGTTTCTTCACACACTCTCTGCAACCGTATTTGTGTAAATAAATGACAGTTAACCTATTACTATTCATAGCATTTACTAAACATGCCATAAACACTGTTCCAATACATACTGAGATGCTTTAGCTACTGGATAGAAATCAGATCATCTTTATCTACAGGAAACATGAGATGTCAGAAATATCACATGTATCATCTAGGTCTCAAATGTATCTGTATGTTTATTAGTAAAACAGACAAATATGTCACTACTACCACGACTGTCACCTTATGCATTTCAGAGACTGACAACAATCTCTTTCATTTTATGGCTATCAGCAATACTAAAATTAAGAATATAGTTTCTTTAGTGACCCCCTGCAGTGTGATTTAATCAATTTCTAGTATTAAAGAATTCAAACATGACCAAGAAGTGTACAGTTCACACTGCTGATGTAGGTTCTTGATGCAAGTCTCCAGGTGCTCCATGGCCAGACTCTACAGGACAGAGATTTTCATAAACCAGAGAAAAGAATCTCGATAGATAAGAGATACAGAAGGTTGTTCAAAATACTGAGAGACAAAATTAGCATACCTGCTTCACTGCACAGATTCATATAAATGATTTTTCTAAGCCTAACCTTTCAAACACAGTTGAGTCACTGAAGCTTCGTATGGAATGGCTGAAGAAAAATCCTCCTTTTGAGAAGTGTTCCTGTACATTTCAAGATATGCAGATGAACGCTGCACAGCCAGGTATTATGACTCCTTTTTTCCTTGTATTATTTTATACATGATTCTATTAATATATTTTAATATTAGTGCAATTTCTTCTATTAGCATGATAGTAAGTCTAAAGGAATTGCATGTTACCTGCCTCAGGAAGAAACAAGGGCTATGGTTATGATTTCTTTCATTTGTTAATTTTCTTTTCCAAATAACCATATTTCTTGAATTTCATCTGAACTATGACAGATAACATTAAATGAATTTAATGTTAGAGAATGGAAGCAAAATGCATATACTCTGTGTTTTTGGAAGTCTCCCTTGAGAGTGTTCATTCATAGAATTGATCATCTCAATCTCTGAAATGAATATTTCCCAGATTACAGAAAAAAAAAATTACAGAAGGAAAGCTTTGTCCCTGACTTCAGCTAGTCTGAAAAGTGTTTTAGACATATATGAACTTGAAGGATTTTACAAATAAGACATTTTTTCAATGTCACGTGTGCTGTCAGTAGCCTCCACTGTTGAAAAGCAAGGGAGCTATGAAGAAGTGTGGCCATGGACAGGATGGAATACCTTGCTACACATAGTTCATACACACCATTTCTTGAGGTTCATCCTAAATAATGTAACATAAGTAAAAATGCATGAACATGTGTTAACTGAAATTAGTTCCAGGGATGCCTATACTCAAACAAAGTATCGAAGCAGCCTTCTGAATTTGTCACAGAAGTGTTCTACTGATAACTCATGTATTCAAAACACATGAATAAAGACAGCAAGTACAAAGAATCACACTCTCATGTTATTAACATGAACTGGCCTGCAAAATGGCATATGTTTGATGAAGAGTTGACTCTGCTGTTCTCCAGAACAGCAGACCTCCATTCTCTTTAAAAGACACCAACTGTCCTTAGCTATATTGAGTTCTCATTTTTGGCTTTAGATTTATGTTAGAATGAAACCCCTAGCCATTTTTTTTGGTTAGACATTTTACAATTACAATGAGAAGCTGTGTTATAATTTTTAATATGTTTAATAACACCATTATATCATATAGAATCCATAAAAAATTATTATACCTTTAAATCAGCACCAAGGGACTACATTAAAACATAAGGGATACTCTCAACCTTGAAGTGAAATCACATGCATTTAAACCCCTCCAACTACTGAAAGCATATTATCTAAATATTTAGAGCCTCTTAGGCATCTGTTACAACCAATTCCAATACTTTAGCCAATTCCATATAACTGGGTGCAAACCATGTAACTGCTCTTATAATGATGTGAAAAATGACTACAGGCACTGCAGCTATCACTCTGAAACTGGACCAACAGGATAATACTCTGCTAGTAAAACCAACTTCCTCTGTTCCAAGAGCAAACAGTTAAAAATGAACAGGAAAATAAATATGAAAAGGCCTTTTCAGGAAATGGGGAACAGAAGCTTATTGTTAATCTCACTCTTAATGTACATTGCTAGGCTATTGTTTCAAGAACTTGGTACAAAGTTATTTGTCCTTCAGGCCTGTTTTCTGCTAGAATGTGTTTAACTACTATATAAGACTGTGGTTGTTTTTTGGGAGGGTGCTGAGGGCATTAGGGAGTGGGGTTTTCCTAAAGGCCTAGACCTCAGAAATGTAAACAAGCTAGGACTCTCAACCTGTGACTTACCAATGCAAGTAACAGGGTTTTTTGCGCCCAAATGAAAAAAGACAATTTTTAGAACACCCATTTTATATATACCCAAATTTCTAACCATCTGTATGTCTTTTGACAGTAAAGTTCTCAGTTACCTAAAATTCTCCTGGACCAAGCAATGCCTTGACTTAATGAAACCACTTTGGTGACAGCTGTCCTGTACGAACTTGTGTTTTATCAATCTTAAATCTGAGGTACAAATATCCACAAGATGCTCTCAGGTTTTTTTCACTCTTTATCAAAACCATGGAAGATGATGCTATGCCACCACGTTATTTTTAAAAACATTCTACTGGTGGACATTAAAACATCTGCCCCGGATATGGAAAACCTGGATTAAACTTCCAGAAGGATTTACAGTCACATCTCCCACTTCCATGACACAATACCAAGCATGATGCTATTGTCTGGTCTTTTGAGGACACTGGCCCTCTTTCATAGAGTAATCCCATACTGCATGTGGCTTGCAGAGCAAGAACTGGACTCCCTCTCGTTAGCTTAAGAAAGAAAAAAACTTACCTAGGAGAAAGGTAAGTTTGGGCAACTGCCTTCAGTTACTCTGAAATATTTACATCTGAACAATATACTCTGAAATATTAACACCATTCCAGAGTTATCGATGAATAAAGCTGTGCTCACTTCTCAAGGGAGAACTGCCATCACCAGGCTCTGGGGCCATGCATGATCCTGTGTGCAGCTGCCACTCTCAAGCTGCTGCTCCATGTAAGGAAAAAGAAATCCGCAGAAGTAACACAAGTCCCAAATCCTTCCTTCCGCTTCACAAAGACTTATGCTACAGAGCACACAAGGCCTAATGCCACTCTGCTTTTTCTTAAATCACCAGATTATGGCCAGGCCAGCTTTACACCTCCGCACTCTGTATTGAGCTTCTATTCCAATTACCACGGCTAAATCCACAAAGGAATTTAGGCTTCTCAATGATTAACACAATGGTTTTCTGCCAATTTTCTAAGCTGCCAATCTAGTAATGAAAAATAAGGGACCTATATGAAAAACAGTCCTTAGCTTTACCAATTAAGTAATTTAATCCTACTACGCATAGCATAGAAGGTAGGAAACAGCCAAGCTACTGCAACTGGAGCTCTCAGGCACTGAACCCTAGGGTGAACACTTGTCACCTCAAATGAGTACAAAACCTCTCACTACAAGTCAAACAACAGTGTAGAGAACCATCTTCCCATCAGTGTTCCTTTAGTCAGTTTATTCACTTTTCTACAATGATCCACCAACTGAAAACACAACCTAAAGACACAAGATAATGCTACAGCATTTTAGACTACAAGGTAATACTACCAGAGACTAATATTTTTCTGCTATCTCGTTGTTTTTTTCCCCACAAGTCTGACTTCAAAGGCAATATCTGGTTTTCAGCAACCCAACATTTGTCAATAGCGACACATGCTATTGACATAATAAAAACAGCTGAAGTCAGACAAAGCTCACCGAGATACAATTGCTTTGGCAAACTCTTTGCGGCTCACAGTTTCACGTAATCATGACAATTATCAGTACTTCAGGCTGCAAAGAAGGTAGTTATTTCAAGAGCTCAGGTACATGACACCAGCACACTCAACCTACTTGCAGCTACACTGCCTCCACCTTTGTCCACCTTCATGTTGCTTATCAGCAAGAAAAGGTGCTGCCAAAATGCCTGAGCCTACCAAGCCTGCTCCTGCTCCCTACAATAAAACTCCTCTCTACAGTATAATGTAGCACGCTCAACAGGAAGCTCCTAAAACAGAAAACTGATCCCTTCCTGTTCAAATCCCTTTGTTCCTGAAGATCATAATTTCCCCAAAGATTTGACAAGTCCTCACACTAGAAGCTTGGAGGGAAAGGAGGACTGTGGTTTCCAGGAGGTTCTTCATCTCCCAAAGGTGAAGTTATAGCACGATACCAACACCCACCAGCGGATACTCTATACCCCACTTAGTCCTAGCCCAGTAGGAGAATGGCTCCGGAAATCAGTGCTGTGCTTGTGTTTGTTTTGTCTTCTTGCTAATAGAGGCACATTATAATGTAGTCATCTATCATGTACTGCTTCAGCTAAGTGAAAGCGAGAGCTCTTTCACAGTTTTTTGTTTGCTATTTGTGTTCTTTAGAGGACTGTTAATTGCAGAACAGGCTATTAGTTTGAAACACTTGTTTGAGCTATATTCATGCTTTTCCTAGCTGAGGAAAGACAATTTGACATTTGCTGTATTTAAGGCAATACAGGATGTTACAGCTGTGCTGTCAGTTAATTGCTCTGTGTTGAATTTTGTGTATGTCAGAACTTATTTTTCAGCTAACAGAACTTGACCCTTGTTTAGGTGGCAAATAACAGAGACAAGAAGAGCAAAGTCACCATGGGTGACACTACTTAAAGGATTTTCAGAAATTTCCTAATTTTTCTCCATCAGTACACCTTCACTGCTGATCAGTGAACATCAGTAATAAAGAATTCAAAACTGCAGCCATGTTTTCCACCACAAACTTTCTCTCTGAATGGAAAAATTCTTCCACAAGGAAGACAGTCTACAGTCACAACTCTAAAACAAGACTTCTTTGCTATCTTTGTTTTTAGTAGCCAGTATGACTACACATTTTATGAGATGCAGTGTATACTACCTAGGAAAATTAGGCCATTAAAGAGACCTCAGTTCACATAACAAAGGCCAGTGCCACCCAGAAAGGTGGAGAAAAAAGATCCTTAAAAATATTCTTCAACAGCAACAAACGGAAAGCTGGAACATTATGACTATACACATTTTGCACACTGGGTAGAGGAAGGAGCACCTGGGTCATACCATAAATCTATGGCAGTTGAAGTTGCACAAAAGAAGGCATGAAGGGGGGTTCTTAAGATACGTGAGAACTGGAAGTCAAAGGTAATATAATCTGAAGTAGATATCCTATTTTGTATCCATGAAGTTTTACACTTATTAGGTAGTTTCCTCTCTTTGAAAAATAAACACATGGAAAGGCGGATTTCCCTTCCTAGAAATTGTTTACTTCCTCAGAACTTTAACATCCTCTGTTTTTCAAATTCATCCGCCTATTAGTAATAACAGCTCAAAAGACCCTTCTTTCCACTCAAGGCTGTTTACTGTTCATCAGCTTGATGAAATGACTGTTCAAAACAGAAATGTTCAATTCTAACCCTTAGACAATGATCACTACAAGCAAGAACAGAGTAACAACATTTGCACTTAAAAAAACTCAAGGATGAAGTCAGTGGCTTGTGGTATCCTGTGCTTCTAAAGCGGCTTGAAAGCTTCACATATATGGAAAAACAAAATTGAGAAGTTGAAAGGTAAATTTTCTCTACAAAATTTACACAGAATAGCTAATCACACAGTTTTCTATCTTACTTCCCAAAAGAGAGGGTAGAGATAAAAAAGTTGTCAAATTACAGCCTTGTACAAAAAGACATCAAAAGTAGAGTAGACATATCTTAGCAGAAGTTTAATTATTACAAATTTAGTGTTCAAAACACATTAAACTGCATGTGTTGTGTTTGCCCTGCCTTTTGCTTTGAACACATTGACTTAAATTTTAAGCTCATGCACATTTCATTCCTACAGCAATTAACAAATTTCTCATAGGGAGAACATTACAAAGGCATTCTATGTTTTTTTTTTGCCTTTACATTCTGACGAGCAGGGTGAAAAGAAATTACATGTGATTGACAGTTATCTAATGACTACAGTTTGAAACCAGAGTGCAACAACAGAGGGGGAAATCACTAATAGTTTTATGTAGTATCTGTACAGCTTTTAGTTATTTATAACAAAATCAGCTTACGATAGATGGGTGGCATGAACTAGAAACGCGTGAGTTAAGATCAAAGTCTAAACCGTCTGTAAGTTGTGTAGTTCAAAGCACTTTAATAGTTCTTTTAAAAAGAGAAATAGCATTGAAATATAAAAAACCTGAACCTCTATGCTAACTTTTACGTGATCCACACCGAAAGAAGTCAACACACAAAATCCTTTTATGATGCAGTATTGAAACGTTGCTGCCTTTGAAATGACAACACAAAGACATCTCTATTTCCTGATTCCTCCTCTTCATGAGGCTAAGGTGACCGCTTACCTTGATTTTGATGTTGACATTTCAAACTCACAGGTGTGTCTGATACAGACAGCACAGGAAGTTTAACATGAAAAAATATCAAAACTGCACTGACCTTAATTTGCAAATCTGGTTAGCATTTTCAGGATCCCAAGCTGAAACGCACAGCATAATTTGAACGTAACTTCTGATGTTCATCAAGTTTTAAGAGGCAGGATTATTTATCTAACAGAACATCCCCAAAATATGGTAAAATCTATGTATATAAACATGTGAAGCCATTTCCAGTAATAAATACACTGTAAATGAGGTTAGCAGATCCATTCAAGACGGTGCCAACCTTTTCAGCCCAGATCTTACTAATTATAGTAAGACTTAAATGCCTGTGTAAGTAAGAACAATCAGAAAATCATTGTATCAAGGGACACAGACACAGGTGCAACACTTTCTTTCATCTTGTATCTATCTTTCCAGTAGTCTTCAAGAGAAATTTACAAGCACTCTGGGCTGAACCTAAAACTAGAGTAGCAAAAAGCTGGATGCTAAGGCCTTTTCAGTGGCATTTTAAAAGCACACAAATTTACTGTAACTACATTTAATAAATTCAGGGAGGATTCCTACCATTGCAATCAAAGAGAGAAAACATCAACAAGAGCTTTCAAAAATACCAAAGTCTATCATAATTTCATTTGTAAGTGTCATTTTGCTAAATTCATCTCTGCCCTCTTCAAGCAAACATTTAAATAAATTCTAATTTCCTTGTTTAGTATGTCTTTGCAAAGAATACTATATACACCCAGATTCGAGGTAAGCCACAGACAAACAATTGCCTTGAAGTCATGCCCTTGCTTTCAAAAATATTACTCAGATTGCATTCTTACAAGGCCAAATTTGAATCATCATTTCAGCACTTGCAGCGTAAGATACTAATTTCAGATTATGAGAAACAAGAAACAGGATTTCACAGTTTTGTAAATGTAAGGGTAAAAATTCTACAGTTGTATACTGTATCCACCAAAAAGGGTAGAGGCCTCAGAGTACAGTTCCAAATCTATCCCTAAAAAAGTTAGTTTAAAAAATTATCTGCTTTTGGGACAAGCAAAGCTAAAAATTGTTTTGGCTCTTTAAGAAAGTGCTTAGTAAAAACTATCCACATGTTAGCACTAGAGAAAACAAGTCCAGAATTCAAAAGAAGTGGTTTCTTTTATGAAGATTTAAATTACATATATTATTAGCTTGTTTTGACAAATTTAGGTATTGAATGTGAAATTCTCACAGCATTATCTGCAATTAGTTCAGAAAAAACCCCACATTTTTAATGACTATAAAGAGAAGCTGTTCCGAAACATATTGGAAGATAAAGTCCATAGAAGTCTAACTACAATATACATAATACTGAAGATGACAGTAGAATTACACAGATTTGACAGGACTACACACAAGAAAGCTTGCAATATAATTATTCTTTCAAGCCATGTTTGAACTTAAGCCACCTCCAAGCTCCAGCTCAGCCCATAATTTTAAAACCAAGTAATACACTGAGAAACGGACATTTTCCACAAAAAAATTTCCAGTCCTAATACACTTGTGCATAAAGCAAAACGCATGAAACATCCCACCAACATTCTAACAGATTTTGCCCCAGTTAAAACAATTTGGTACAAAACCAAGGGACAGAAATTAGAGCTCCCTACCAGCTGATCTCATCTTCAGAACTGCATCATTCCCTTGCTGGTGCAGGACAGCTAGAGAGAATCCCATTTCCACAATCGGCAGTCATATTGAAAACACAGACTTCTAATGCTTCATCTAAAATACGTATGAAGAGACACGACTCGACCATTTGGGTCTCCCAAGAATGAAATACAACATAAAGAATAAAACCACAGAAGGAGATAAATTTGTTTTCAAATCTGAAAATTTTAATTGGAATTACTCTGTGTCCATATGAAGACTAAAAAACAAATAAGAAGATTAAATCTGTAGCTTGCCCTGGCACATTGTCTATAGGTTGGAAATCTGACTGGAATGCAAACATCACTTTTTGGGGTTTTTTTAAAATAAAAACCCCAAAAAAACCCTTGAATACTTAAGTATGTGAATTCCTCAAGGAGCTGGCTCATGTTTCTTCACACCTGTTTCCCCTTCACTCCAAGCAAGTTTGTAGCTTTTCCTGAGAGGACTGATTTCTCCACAACACTTTTGTAGCCCGATTTCTAATTTTTTTTTTGGTCCCCCATGAGGAATGCTATTGTTTAGGCCTCTCGTCAACACACAATTTAACTACAGTATCTGAACCCACAGTTTTAACATGTTCTGATCTAGGCAAAAAGCACCCCATGAGACCAGTCTAATTTTTTTTTCTTTGAAGCCACTGTAGCTGTCCCTGCCCCAGAACAGAGGGCACATATAGATGGCTTGTTGTATTGTCACTGCAGCAATTTTATCTATCTTTCTCCTTTTCCCTTTCAAGCACTTTTGTAATTCTCTTCCTTTCTCCTCTTGCAACTCCCAAAAGTCTCTTCACAGTATCTGCTCCAATTTTCCCACATAAATGTTATCCATCCATAAGAAGCAGTAATCTTTTATTATAAGAACACTTCCCAAGTTCATCTTCAAAGCTACTATTTGCTTCTTCCTCAGACACCTTTTAAATTTTCATTTCTGCTACAGGAAATCAAGAAACCATTGGTATTGTAGTCAAGCACTGGTCAAAGCCACCTGTTAATAAACCTGCTTTTCAGTTTACCTTTGCATCAAGCCTTTTCCATCTGTTATGTTCAGCACCTCTTGCAAAGAGAACTTGACCCTGCTGTACTTTTTGTAGCTCTTTTAGTCATACTGACATGTTTACTTTCATTTGTGTTTTTTATCTAAGCAGTGACTGATTTTAGAGAATTATGTTTAAGGTAATTACACCACTAAACAGAACAAAAAACAAATTCCCACCTGAATTAATTTAGCATACCATCTCTCCAATTATTATTGCCTTGCTCATAAGAGGAGTATTTCCTCAAGCTGGAAGGCATCCTCCTACCGCTTTGTATGTGTTAATTACAACAGGTGCTGGCTTTCAAACAATTTTGGTAGAGTTTGCAGTCCTGACAGTTAAAAGTGTGTCCTGAATTTGGCCTTTGCTCAAGACCATAAATCAGTTATCTGCGAATCAAATGCCAATGGCAAAAGCATGTGAATGTGTAAATCTACAGCTATGCAAATAAGGAATTAAAAACCTCTCTCTTGTACTTGTTTAAAAGTAGAATGATAATCTGCAAGGCTCAGATTACATGATCTGTATTTGTAAAGTGACCCTTATAGAAGAGGTCTCTTAAAAGACTTGAATTTGCCTGATTATCTGCATATATGTCAAAACAAAGCCTTTGGTTTGGTCTTTATTCTACTGTCAAACCTGTCAGCCTTTCGTTTTGCTCTCATACAGTAGCACTTCATTTGATTAGCCTCTTTTATATTTTACTTATTCAAAGTAAACTATTTGATTGCACCAGTCACACTGAAATAATTATTTCCTCCAGATTCCTAACAAATACAGATTTCTCCAAAAGAAAAACTGCAATTACCATGAATTTGATTATCTGGAGCATGCCACTGCTTAGAGTTCCCTGTTCATTACAAATTCACTAGCAACTAAATTAAATTAAATTTGTGCTGGCAACTGCTGTCTTCTGTCAGAATTTGCTTATTAAAATGTGTAACTGTGTGACTGGCTAGAAGGACCAGTGTACCTGATCAATATGTGAATTAAATGAAACATAACCAGTGTTTTGCACTGGCACCCATTTGGGTTGCTACTGCTTGCTTTTCTTTAAAATCTTTACTATTAGTAGGAAGAAAGAAAATACACGGTTGATGCCTAAATCAGACAATAACTGCTTAAGATTTTAACAAGTGCAAAGCACAAAATACACAAAAGTCAGCAGTGTGACTTCTATGTTCAAAGGGGAATTATTTATTGTGTATTTCGTCTAGGTGAATCACATCTTAGGATTGTCTCAAAAGCTGAAACAGTCTGAAATTCAAAACTCACACAGATGCTTCATGATGTTTACAAACAGCTGTTGAAATACCAAGCCAAGCTTGGGCCATCTAACCCATTAACACACTCCTTATGAAGGTCCATGATGGCTGCTTCATTGGAGAGCAAAACATCCTGTGCTAGAGATTTACTAAATAACCTTCCTGAAATAAAATTATTTGTAATTCTCACCAATAAATAATTGCCTCAAACCAATTATTTACTCTTCTTTATTTATCGTGGTCCAAGGTACTACAAAGGTCTCATACCAACAGAATAGAGAATTTGAAGTTCTCAAATGAATACAAAACCCAGTGAGAAACAGGCACTTAGTATCTTAAAATGTCATTTTGCACCTGCTTGATGCCAACATGTCGAATTACATTTAGGTTTACATAAATGTTTATACATGTTTATTTATGTTTTAAAAATGAAGATTTTTTAATAATCAGGTCTAATATTTTATTATTAAGAAAAAATTAACATTTAAAGAAAAACATCAAGTCAAAGCATCCAATTTATCTACCCGATGCTTTATTCTATTGCCTAAATCACTACTTTTCACTTGTAGTCACTTCCAATAGCGAAAATACTGTTCATATGCACAGAAACCCTCTGTGGAAACATGTAATTTTCAGTTTATGCATTTTTCAGACATCAGAATTGATCCAGATAACTGAATCTTGGACAGCCCCCTCACACCACCATTTGATAAAACTAAACTTTGACAAAGTATTAGTTTTCAGCAAGTTAATCCCAGTAAGAGATATGTGGCTTTATTAAACGTGATAGCACTCAAGGTACATTACGATGATGAAGCTTTACATTCAGGCTACGGTTAATTAGGAGTCCTCAGACAACATGGCATCATGCTGACAAGAACACCCTACTGCTGCCCTGCTCTTGACATAGTCCCTACCCCTTCTAATCACAGGCTACACCATCCAACCCTAAGCTTCTTAGGGAGGGTTACAGTCACCTTTCAGCCTTGCTGCAGCTGAACTCGGATTTCACCTATTGGTGCTGCTCAGAAAAAAGAAAACCCAAACCACAAAAACAACAATACATTAAGGAACCAGACAGGTTGCTTTTAAACTGTTTGATAAAACACAAAGACCCTTCCACCTATTTCGACCTTCAGTCACAGCTACTGATTTCTGATTATCATAACTGATGGTCCTGCAACCAAATGCAGCCCTTAGAAAGCAATGCATTTTACTGTTTTTATAAACTTTCATGAATCTGATTTTCAGCTGTGAGAACTGCAGTTACCGACTCCACTTCCACTGGGTTTCATCATGCATCCCTGCATAATCTTTTGGGTCCTGAAGAAGGAAAAAAATAAAGCCGCTATGCTTGTGGACAAGTTTAGTTGATCAACCACTTCTGCTAAAATAAGGATAGCTTTAGGTACCCATCAAACAATTCAGTTGTACACTGCTTTAATACTTGTACATAAAACGCAAGACAAGTACCCTTAAAATAAGTAAAGCTCTCACTATTCTCTCTCTCAGCATTATTTAACAGCTATTTTATGAAAAGGCTACTGAAAATGTTTAGTGCATAGCTTGATCATAGTAATGACTGAGAAGAAGAATGTTTGCTTTTCCTGTTACTGTGTTTTTCCCACTATTCTTTGAAACTCAGGACCTTCAGCATCACCTCTTCAAAACCGCACTATGTTACTCAGGTTACTTAAGAACACAGAACTACATCTGTGCTATTCAACCCCCTGATGGTGGTTGGTGAGGTTTTTAAGGGTGGATGAGTCAGAACACTATCTGTATTCAGTACAGAAAGACCAAAAAAAAAAAAATCAATCTATTTAGGGAAAGAAGTTAGAAATAACAGAAGAAAAGGGTCCGCCTTTGGTATTTCCTACTTTACAGCAGCATTAGCTATGATGTATCACTGTTATGGAACAATACATCTGAACAGAAAAATACATTACATGCTTCAAAAACACTGAAAGCAGGAGTAGACCTAAAATGTGGTCATCCAGCATGCCAAAGATACATGCTGCCCTTTTAAGTACTTACTTCTCTCCCTTTTCCCTCCCATACATGAAGTTTTCCATTACATCAGTGCCTTTGAAAGTCGTTTTAGCTTTTAAATGTTAAGAAGCTTCATAATTTCAGAAGGGTCAGCTTTTGTCAAAACACTTCTATGAAAAGACACCAGACTATTTGAATAAAAATGAACACAGAGCATCTATGCCACAGTCTTCTCTTGAACAGGAAGCTGCACACTACATACAACAGTAAAGAAAGGAAATTCAGACTGGCAACACTAACAGGCTTAATCCAATAGGAAATAATGACATGAGAAAGGACTGGTATCAGAGCAGTAGGACACAATAACAAAGTACACATTTGTACAATTATAGTTTACAAACAAGCAGAAATTGACAATTTTTATTTCTATTTTTGTGCAGACAGCCTCACTGGAGCAGAAATACTGTTCCAAGGTCACATCTAATGGAGGTTGTGCACTCCAGACACAACCCCATAATTGATGTGTTATATTCAATACCCGATCCTTCCGGTACAGAAGTGACATTCAGCCATTCCACAGTGTAACATCATACAACGTACCCTAACTTGATACCTGACTGTCTGCCCTGGGCACATCCCATCTGCCTTGCTGCTCACAGGTCATGTATGTAACTACACTGAGAAGAGTCCATAGGCTGAGGGTAGGTAACACATTTCCACACCAGCTCTTATAAGGTTACCGTGCTCCACACACCCCATGATTGGTTGATGCTTATCACTGTTTGCTCAAACCTGATTATTTTAAACAAACAGCATACCAAATAAGCTGCTACACCGCTTGATTTTACCTCCTTCGGTCATCCTAGTCTCTTATTGCTATTACTATCTGCACCTGCTACTATGAAACTGCATTTTAGGATTCATCTGCCTGCTTTTGATTTGTTGATATTCTGTTTCAGAGCTGCACATGGACCCAGAGTCACCTTCTAAGGTCATCTGTCTAAAAAATGTTTGAAGCGACTGTAATGTTAAAGCATGACAGCTGATGTTATTTACATCTCTGCTGACCAAGAGAGAGCCTGACTTTGGATAGCCTAGAGGCTTTCAAATAATGCATAATCACCTCTTGACAAAAACTGTCATTCCACTGAAACCTGAAAAACTTCTAGACTTCAACTAGAACTCAACACTACCATTTGTAATACAAAACTTTCCAATTTGTCCTATGTCATATGCTTGTCTAGGTCCTCTTATAAACCTTCTATTTATAAGTACACTTCAATTCATCATCAGATGAAAAATGTCCCACTCCATGCATGCCCATTTGATTTCCACATCAGTGACCCAATTCTAGGCCTTTAAAACTTGCATCATGTGGAATTAGTTCGCACTGGATACGCTCATTACTTGGTTCCTGTTTCTTACCTCTAACTCATTTAAATTTGTCCTCCACATCAGATTCTATTGCAGCACCTCCATGACCATTACTGACAGTCACCGATTTGATTTACAAATAGCTCTGATGGGATCAAATGTTGCCAAAGAGACAGTAAGGAAGCAGAGGGAAGCTGGGAATCGATATGAGAAAAATAACAAAAGGAGAAAAGCAGAATGGAAACAGCACAGAATATTGGTTTAAATAATACTGACTAATAAGATGCATCTATCAGCACCTAATGGGTGCACACTGTTTAGTGATTAGTCATTGCTAGTCTTCACTTGTTTTCCTCACACCATAAATTCTTCATAGTGAGAAGAATCCACAGTGAGAACTGCCACCTTGAACTGCCAGATCCTTCATTTTTTGAATACTGCTATATCCATGTTCCTCACTGTTGTAACAAAAGCTCCCCCTTTGTTAAAGACTTACCAACATCTTAAAGTAAATACTAGCTCTGCTTGTTTATAATTTTCATAATTACGGACTCAATCATAAATATTCATGCAGTACCACACTGTAAAGGCACACTCCACTTTCTAGATGACAGATGAAGGCAGTTCTCTAAACCACTTACTGTGTGACCCCTACACAGAGGCATAAAGAAAGAAGTTGGTGTGTGCATTCACCAAAAACCAAAATCCTGAAATGGTTCGAGTAAGATGGATCTTTTCTAATGGGGAGAACGTATAGTAGCAATTCAATTATATACTGCTGTTTCCAAATGCAATGTCTCATTTGGGGGATAGCTGCTGAACATGCTTGTTCAAATGCCTTTGCAGGATATATACAGAAAGAACCCATTGGAATTTGGCTCCTAGTTGCAGAGTGCTGGTTACTAATTTAACTATAAAGATACCAGACCTCAAATTCTTGATTTCATGCCCACTCAACTGTCCAAACAAATGGCTCATCTCAGTGGGATTTAAATCCACATAATTATTAAAGAAGACCTAAGACCAAAATATCATCTCATTTTCTATAGATTCAAAGTGAATCAGAATATTTGGATCAATTGTCAGAATAATTTAACGCATTTCATTATAAGCTAATTTAGAAATTGTATTAATGCATAAGAATACAGTTGGTAGTTTGGAAAATGCTACTTTTAATAGAAACTATATCTGTCCTGAGGGATTGAGGTTTTGTTGACCTAGGTTTAGCTACAGCAGATGTGTCGTGATTAATAACTATTCAGAACAATTCATTTTGCATTGAAAATCTACAGCATTAACACACAGTCCCTATTAGACGACCTCTCCCATTCCAATTAGTTCCTTATATATGTCTAAGTGTTTTTATTGTCTCTACCTTCAGTAGATTATCTCAGAATCACTGGGATTGTTCAATAAAAGTTTAACTGTCTTGTGCTATTAATGTGCTGGTGCTCCATGTGGAGTGCTCGTTTCCTTCCTTTTATTGAACGCCAAACGGAGGGACACAATGGGTGTGTTGTGCTCTGTCTAGCACGGAACGTGCGATATCTTTAAAAAGGAGGTGTGAGCTGGCTTTAATACCACTACTCTTAACAGCACAAGTACCACAAACTAATCAACCACAGCACTGGGGCATGCAGTCCATTGAAATCTGGTGAAAAAGCTGCTTTTTATTATGACCTACATACTGCACAGCAGCAGTTGGACAATTTAAATCTAACACTGAGACTGAACACAATGCATGGAATCCACTAGTGATGAACTCAGTGATGTAAGGCTTTTCAAACATGCTCGCGAGTTCTATAATAATTTATTTCACCCACACTATCCTGATAATAAAAAACACAATGACAATCCAAACAAAAAATAATCCTTGCATTTTAGTAGAATTATCTACTAAAAAATTTATCATCTATTGGAAGCATCCTTCTGAATCAGCAACCATATGGAACACCATATCGAAATGTTTAAGGACAACGCAGTCAGATCAATGAATTCAGCAAGCACTCTAAACCAGCCACCGACTAAAGCCAACCTTCCAAGGCACAGATACCGAGAGAAGCTTGTTTCTTGCACGAAGTTGTGCTCGGCTGTGCCACAGACCCGCGCCAGCCCGTGCCCGGGTACCTGTCTCGCAGCAGCCGAGGCGCACAGCGGCTCCCTTTTGTGGCGGAGTCCAGCGGCAGCGGCTCGGCCGGCGGGAGCAGCCCGGGAGCCGCAGCGGCGCCGGGCCGAGCCGCACACCTGCTCCTGGCAGCGCCCCGGCGCCAGCCGCGCTCCGAGCGCCAGCAGCGCGGGCGACTCCCTTCCCCTGGATCCTGCCCCTGGATCCCCGGCTCCGCTCCGAGCGGCGGCTAGCGAGATGCCGAGACGGCACTGCGGAGGAAGCCTGCCTTCACACGACAAACCCCCGCTCCGCTGCCTGACAGCAGATATGCAGCATTATCGCCCCGCATTCCACCTCCCCCGATCAGCGGCGGGAGCGGCAGCCGCCAGCCTGTCAAAATGGCAGCTCGCGAGCCCGCTCTGCCGCCGGAATTACTCACTAATATGCCCGTTTCTTCTGCGTCCCCCGACGGGATTTTTGTTTATTCCCCGGTACAGCACAGCATAATATGTCACATTGTTTTCCGTAAGCAAAATGGCTGGTCCCCTCGGCACCGCCGCAGAGCGCTCATTGGGCTCCCCCGGCTTGCCGGAGCCATGGCAACAGCCAACAGCGGCCCGGCCCGGCCCGGCCCGGCACCGCGCCCGCCGAGCGCCCGCGCTCCCCGAGCCCGCCGCACGAAGCGGGGGTGAGGCAGCGCTGAGAGCGACCCGGGCCCGGGGCTGCAAGGAACCGTGTGAACGCGGTCAGGGAAGAGCCTCCGATGCACCAGACTGAAGCGCCAAAATTGACAGGGCACTATGTAAGCGCTCGGGGTAAATAATCGTCCTTACTTAGGAAATAAACATTAGGGATAACCATTATACAATGGACAGCTGGTTTTCCGACAATAAAGCCTCAGTCCCCACTCATTCACCATAAGCTAACCCCTGACATTATCGCAATTCTTAGTGTTCATAAACACATTGATTGATCTTAAAGGGTTAAAGGTTGCTGCTTGTTAGACGACTTTCAAAGCTTGTACATTGCAATCACCATGTAAACCAATTTTATCCTATTTGGAATAACACTTTTTTTTTCATTTCAGTTAGAAGTAGGAAGAAAAAGAGACATTTGTGAGCAATGTAAAACTGCTTATAAAAATTTCCACTCTTCAAGACCTGTCATTAACTCGTATATCAGCTGCCTAAGGAGTCAGGAATAAAAGCTAGAGAGCACAAGCAGTAGCCATCAACCTGAAGTTCTCAAAAAGTCATTTAGAAGCATTAGATGTATCTAAGCAAGCATACTGCATTTCATACACCGGAGTTCTGAGTATTGGTCAGAACTTCCCAGTTGTTAGCAGGGATTGACTTAGTACATACATGAAATAATTGCATTTCCTTGTTCAGTTATACTTTTCTACGGCTACAGCAGATTTTTCTCCTCTGAATACAACTTGTAGACAAAGCTCTGCTGCTCCACCACTCCAAGTGAGTTTGCTGCTCTCAGGATCCAAGGGCAGTGGTGTCACTGCAGAGTCCTGGGCAGAGAACTCAGGTCCACTTGGGTGGATTTTAAGCATTTCTTCCCTCAGCATCTTTACCCTCTTTTCCTTGTCTAAGTGCTAATTTCTCTGAAAGTGAGTATTGAGTTCTATGAAAGTGACCTGGGAGGGGCTCACAAGGAAACATGTAGGTAAATTCTGTTTAGATTTCTGAGGTGTTGGAGATGAAACATTCCAGTATATTTAAACAGGTGCTTCAACAGTAATGCTAGTTTAGTCTTGTTTCTTTGTCTCTTAGCCTTCTTAAAAACGATGGGTGGGTGTTCACATCTCTCAAACTGCAGCTGGGGTTGAGTCTTTGCTAGTTTCAGGTGAAAGTACTACCAGCTCTCATGACTCAAACAGATTCTTTTGGTGCCATGACTACTATTCAACAGTACTTTATGATCAAAAAGAGATGTCTGCTGATTTGGCAACCCAATTCTGAAGCTTTTGACTGGAAAACATTAAACTACTGAAGTAATTATTTACATACTAAGTATTAAAACAAAACCAGCCTGCATTACAAGAATACCATTTCACCATGATTGGTTCACTAACTTTTTTTGTTAATAAGCAACATGAAACAGACTGCACATCCAGTCTCTTTCTTTTTAATGCATTGATACAGTCACTAACTTAAAAAAACCCCTAAAAATGCTTTTCAGTAGGGGAAGACAGAAACAGGTTTTCTATCACTTTATTGCACTAAGTGTGGTTACTATCACAATACTGTCCACAGGCAGGCTAAAATAGATTTTGGAAACATAGAGGCCATGAGTTTTTAAACAATATGTTACAGCTTGGAAAGGTTTCAGGATGTTTGTCCATATCTCTGTATCTATACATATGCAGGCACCTGAAAGTACAGTGAAAGTATATCCATAAAAATGTTTTAAATTTTTTTTTAATAAAAGCCTCTTTCAAAATTACGAGATCATAATTCAATATTTAGGGATCTAGAACTCTGTCTGTAATGCAGGCACACTTCTATCCAAGAAAAGGGTGATGGAGCTTTTTCCTGCAGTATCTCATAGGACTTAACAATATACACATATATGCAACTTTTCCTTCTCTGTGGTTTCATAAGTGATTAGGCAGAAATTAGAAGAGGCTTAACCCAAGTGCAGATTATAGCTCCAATTCAGCAAACAGTTAAAGCACAAATGGTGAGAAGCTAACCTGAGTTTACCTGAAAGCTCCACAGAAGTCCTAGAAACAGTTTCTGATGCATGGTCTGCACAGTCATAAAATTTCTCCTAGCAAAACCCGCTAAAATCATAACATCAAAGGATTTGAACTGGACCCACAGTGAAGCTGTGAGACTGAATAACCTCTGATAGTCCCCCAAGGCTCAGTTACACTGGTATGTCTGTGTTTCTAGGAAAGTTCCAGAACCAGGCAGCTGAAATAGTGGCTGCTGGCATGCTCCCCTTACATAAAAATTTAAGTGCAAGGCATAGAGTCATACTGACCCTACAATGAGTATTTAAGTGCTTAAAGATAACCACTTGCCTGCTGTGTTAGAACAGAGCCGAAAATAGAAGACATCATTTGGTATCTTTGCTCAAATCCTACTCCCACGTTAATTCAAATGAGCTTCCTGGTCTCACTTGTAGTACCTGGAGGACAGTTGCTCATATCAGAACAATCAGAGCTGAAAGAAAACTAGTACTCACCAATTCTTCACCAGAACATTGCTAACAGTCTTCAGTTTTGAGATGGGAATAACAAACATTATTCTCAGCCTTATCTACAATACTTGTATCAGCATGTCGTTCACCACTGTAGTTCAGCCTGTCCTGCTATTTTCCTTCACAAACTGGTTTCCAGCTGTCTCAAACCAGCTCCATACAATATAAAACATATACCTCCATTAAAGCAACGTTTAATTCTTAAATCAACCCAAGAACTGTGATTTGCATACAATTAATTAAAATTCATTGTTTATGAATAATTAATTTGCATTCTAACACTCTTTTAAAAGCATGAACTATAACAAATAGTAAAAGGCATTGTCACTCTTGGACAGGAAATGTCAAAAGAACAGATCCTAAGTTAAGAAGCAATTACTATATTAAAATCAGCATTCTATTTATTGCATTGCATTTTGGTTATTCCTACATGCATTAACTATCCAAGCAGGAAAACACCTAGTGTTCAGCCATCCTGAATATCATTGACAATTACAGATCTTTCTGACCCCATTCAATTTCTGTAATCACTTGATATATTGAAATGCAAAAGATTTATGAAGGCAAATTTGACTGTTCTAATCATTAAGAAACCATCATCTATCAAAGGTCTCAAATTTAAAAAGACTGGGGTTTTTTAATATTGTTTGGTCAACTTGCTTAAATGGAAAGCAGTAGATAAACACAATGAATACTTGTAGGTGGGTATGCTGAAGTACAGACTAGTTAACACTGTTTTTCCAAGGTTCCAGGTGATGACAAGCCTATGAAAAAAAGCTCTGATACCCAATTCCCAGGTTATTACTATAAATAACTGCCTGAGACACAAACTGTAGGAGAGTGAACCGGAATTCAGACAGAAAGAGTTAATTTTATCCAGGGTCAAACTCGTTTGTAGCTCCTCCAGGTACTGAACACTGAGTGCAACTCTAATTACAGGTTCTCACCAATAACAACTCTGATCAATTTTCTGTACTGTGTATTCAATCAGATACTTGGAAAAGATGCTGACAGAGAATTCTATCTAGATTGAATAGAGCAATGAGTTGATTTAAGTATTTAAGGTGTGTCATGCATTTAAATAAAACAATAACACGAGCATTGCAGAAATATTTTCTGGAATGTATTTGGGAAATTCTTAGCACAGGAAGTATATTCTTTTATTCACAGTTGCCCTTTGAGACACATTCCTCATCATATGTAGTACAGCCATAAAATAGCATAGAAGAGAGAAGTAACTTTGATTTTCTTAAAAACAAATATTTGAAAATTTTAAAGGGAAACCCTGAAGCCCTTTTGTAATTAATTAGAGATGAAAGAGTCTTAACCTAATAAGACTAGATCCCTCATGTTTTACACCAGGGTTAAAGATGCTGCTGAATTCCTGGAGCAATTTCCACACTATTTCCTATCCTACATTTAGTATTTTACTTTCTGATATAATTTAGTAAAAAGGCAACAGTGAAGGCATAACCACCTAATGTCAAATACAAAATATTACAAAAATTAAATTAAGCTGCTTTTTAGCTGTTTGGACATACAGTTTTGGATTAATTTCTGCTGCATTTTAAGTAAGATGAAATAGAATCTGAAATAGACTCATTATTTATCTTTTCTGTTTGCTTGGCTATGAAATTGGATTATTTAACATATAATATAAGTTAAAAAGTTATACATACATATATATATACACTATAACACATATATAACTTTGTTTTCACTTATCCCAAGAAGACATCTCAAATTTTATGATGTATTGAACAGATTTTAAATCGGGAGAGCTATAGTATGGATATGTGTTCCATTATCAGATCTTTAGGATGATATTTGAGAGAATAAAGGTGAACTTGAGCTCAAAAAGACATAAGGTTCAAGGTTCTCCCAAAAATGAATGCTTAAATGTGCAGTTTTAAGAGAAAATAGCAAACCTTCAAAACAAAACTAACACACAGAAAGGAAGTGTCTTAAAGTTATCCTTAGAATTTTGGAAATAGCACCAAGAGGTCAACTGTGACGTAAAGCAAAACAAAAAAAGAGGAACTGCTACTGAAATGCATTGTGCTTTCAGAGAATGCCAAGCATATTGTCAAGGCAATTAATAGATTATCTGGTAAATTTGTACTTGAAAGTTTTCCAGTCCTGATTGTGTCATGTACTGACAGTTCCATTAAATAACTGCATTAATTCATAGCCCTAAGCAAGAGCTCAGATTAAGTTCTGAAGCACACCCCAGGCCACCTAGTTTCCAGAACCTAAAAAAACCAAGTTTTGTCTCCATTACGAGCTGGAGATCCCTACAAGCCTGAGTTCCTATGAACATCAAATACCAGTCTCAGCAACAATGCTCTGTCAAAATGCAGAGAGGCCTGAATTGCTAAAAGTGCCTGAAATTTTTTTCTTCCCAATTTATTGGAAAACTAAACTTGGCAGCATATATTATGAAGTCTTATTGCATTTTATACAGTTGTGTATGAAAGTATAAATTTGAGATTGATAGCTACATAATGAAAAGGAACTGTTTTCCCATCTTTTCTATGATAGTAGGGCGAAGAGATTTCTTAAGTGAAAATTATATTAACTCTTCAATAACAGGTTCCTCACATATTGCAATTTATAGAGGAAGCAAATAAACAAATATCCAGGACAAAGGTTATTCCCCCTGCTTAGACACCAACAGCCAACTCCTCTATGCTGCAAATTTGTGAGTATTTCTCAAACATCACTTTTAAATATTTAGAAAGATAAGCTGTCAGTCTCCAAGCCTCCTCTTTCCTCCCTTTATAATACATAAATCTGAAACTTTTACCTACTTCTCTGTCGTTATCCTTCACCACTTTCTCCTTACCTAAAACCTAAAGCCACATCCCTGGACTATTGCCACTGTCCTGCTGAACTGCACCTTCTCCACTGGCACCCCTTCCTCTTCCTTAAATCACTGCTTCAGCTTTGTAACTCCTTGAGAGCAGCTGCCAGAAAGCCTCAGGGCCTTTCATTCCCAATTTGCTGTCCCTTCATTTCAAAAGCTTGCTTCACACCACTTCATCTCACACCCCTTATTATGACTACTTTAATGGACTGCTATTTCCTATTCTAGTAATTAGGATATGTATTCCTCTTCTCCATTTTGAGAAACAGTTCTTAACATCTAATCACTACATTTACACAATATCAGTTGTGAGAAATGGAAGAAAAATGGCAGGAAGAAGAGTTTGTTGGTGGGAAAATGGGGCAGAAACATTGATTTTCACATGCTGCCCACAGTTCTTGCAAATACTTTGCAAGAGGCTTTTACAACTGACCTAGACCTCCTCATGAATCCTACCTCAGGCCTGCTTGGCACAAAGACCTAAACCAACAAGAATCAATTCAAACTGTTCTCTTTCTGTACAGCTTGAACTGTCTAGAGATAGCTGAGTCATTGCTAATAATTAGAATGGGGGTTATTGCCCTTTTTTTAAAAAAAGATTTGTTTGTCCCTATCTATATTCCTTTTTCCCTACAGCCTCAAGCTCTTGCAGCCACCTGTATTTTGTTGTATTTTTCTACCCCTTGCACTACTACCCAGCAAACAATAAGTATGCATTTTAATATACCTCTGACCAGTCTAATTTTGTTCAATATGGCATAGGAAAAACAAAGAAGAAATTAAGTAACAAAATCAACCCCAGATGATCACTTTCCAGCTCCCCCACCCATTACTTTCAACATTGCACAATGCTGAGAATCAGCTTACTAAAAATAGAGAACACTTCCCTAGACATGACCATACTTGTGACTCTCATCTCAAAAGAGTTGTTCTTGCCTGATTAGATTGGCGTATTAAGTGATAAAGAGCATGTTGGGCTAGTCCTATGTGTCTCTGACTCTCTTCAGAGCTAACCAGAGAACATTTAAAGATCTGCCCTTCGTTGCAGTTAGAATCCACACACCTTGAATGCAGCATTTTCCTATCTTCACAACCCCCCTGGAAAAATTACTATTTAAAGCCTAAGCTCAAAAGCATCCGAGAGAAATGCCAGTAACTATGGTATTTCAGATCATCATTTGTTAGAAGCAATAAGATTCGGGAAGAGCAGATGAATGGGAACATCAGCAGCAAATAAGTTTGATAAAGGTAGCAAACCACCATATTTTTCCAAGTTCTTTGAAGACAGGAAGTTTTAAATAAACTTGGAAGGTGGACTTAATTTTTATCAATTCGGAGAACTTAGCAGCATCTCTCTATGCCAGATGAGGTCACAAATCAATCTCAAAACACTTCTGACAAAGTAGAAATACCATAGCAGGGTATGTCTAAATCACACTAACATGTCTGGCTGGCATAACTACAATAGCAGAGTTGATAAGGTACCAACCAGCTTATCCACAGCATTCTTTTCATGAAGAGGTCATTTCTTCTTTTGTGCTAGGAAGTGAAACAATGCCAAAGCATTCCAGAATTGCTTAAACAAACAGCAGCATCTACCTCCACGTAGAGGTTAACAGTTTGTACTTTTTTGGTAGCTTATTTATTTTCTCTGGAGCATAACATAACACATTAGGAACTTTAGCAGACCACCTGCCCGATATATCCTTTATTCTAGGAAGTGAATCAGCTTTTTTTGTTACAGTACTTCTCAATTACAATTGCTTTCTAGTTTAAGCCATGGTTTGGCTTCTTAAACTTAATTTAACATTCACTTCCTTTTGGCCTGAAGTGACTTTCAACTCTGTCTTAAGTTTTGGTCTTGAATAGTGTTCAAGCAATAGGTATAAAATTATGAAGCATGATTATTTTAAAAAGTCTGCTGCCAGTTTTCTGTCAGGTACCTCACTTACATTAAGAGTTTATCATAGAAACTTCATCTAGACTTCACTCTAGAGAGGGGGAAGGTGAACTATTCAAATAGGAATGTGATCCTTCTCCTCTGTGCAATGCTGCTGAGAGCTGCAGTACTGTGTCTGGTTCTGGGCTTCCCCGGACAAGGAGCCAGTGACACACTAGAGACTCCAGCAAAGGGGCTTACCACGGACTCAGAGAGCCACCCCTCCTGGGAGGAACAGCTGAGAGACTGTTTAGCCCAGTGAAAGCTGGGAGAGGGTTGGTGGGGGGCAGGGGCCAGAATCTCATCTATCTGCCCACACCTGAAGGGAGGCTGTGTACACCGACTGCAGGTTGCATGCAGTGGTATCCAGGATCAGAGGCAATGGGCACAAACTGAAACACAGAAAAGTCTGTCTGAACATCAGAAAACACTTTTTTAATGTGAGGGTGACTGAGCACTGCCACAGGTTGCCCAGTGGGTGTTGTGTCTCTCTTACAGAAGATACTCTAAAGGCCTTCTGGATATCATCCCGGACAATTGGCTCTAGGTGATCTTGCTAAAGCAAGGGGGTTGAGCCAGACAATCTCCAGAGGTCCCTTCCAACCTCAACCATTCTGTGACACAAGAAAAAAAACTGACCAAATTTTTGTTTTTCAATTACTATAGATAGTTATTACTCTCTGGCACAGAAATTTAGATATTTGATTTCTCTGAATAGAATCAGACTCAGATCAGCAGAAAAACAAAAAGTAGTATCAGAATCTCTGATATAGGGATGGTTGGATACTGCAGACTCCTAGAAATTAAATTTAAGGAAGAAGCAGTGGAGAGTTTGCTCAGCATGACTTTCCGAAATAAGCTGCAGATATAGTGTGGGAGGAAAAGAACCACTGTATATAAACAAGAGGAAAGAAAACAGGACGACTCAAATGTACTCAAGATTTAGAAGCTCACAACACTGATGTTGTTTCCATAGCAACTAATATACTTGAAAGCAGGGAAAAAACAGGGTGAGGATTTTAAAGGACAGCACCACATACAGATTAAAAGTAGATACTCCCCACCCACTGATGATCTGAGGTTTGGACTGATGAATTTACACAGTTATAACAGGAAGTATCACTTGTTAAGGGAGTCAACATCCAGCAAAACTACACTACTAACAAAATAAGAGTGAAAGAGTGAAAAAAACACAGTGAAACACCCCTGGTACTTGACAGCTTGTCTTCCAACTCTTTAGCAGGCAAAATCCAAGATGAACACTATCAGTTAATGCAGTTGTGCCTTGGGCAGTCACCACTCACTGTCAAAGGTGGTGTCCAGTGTTACTTCCCTTATTGGTCAGAATAAATGACCCATGTGACTCCAAGGAAAGACAGGATAAAGTAGATAAGACGGAGCATGCATTGCACTAAGCTGAATCAGATGGCTCAATTGGTTGGTTTGCAGTGGTTATATTTTTATGGTTTCTTGCCCATGCAGTTGATGGAGTTGATATAGTTACCCTTTCCATAAAAAAAATACAGGCAAAGAAGAGAATTTATACTTTTTGAGCTTAGGGAAGACAATTTCAGTTCTAGAAATAATATATAATAGTGGACAAATTCTTGGTAATAGAAAGTGGAACTAAATTCTACTGGATCAAGGCCTTAATTGGTCTCTTTCACAGTGAATACGAAAGGAGAGGCATAAGACCCCTGAGAGTAAACCCCTGTATAGAGTTCTTCCATTTATCACCATTTCTGAGAAATGAAATAACATAAACTTGTAATTTAGGTGCTGTCCATGCTCAATAAATGGCTTTTGCACCAATGGCAGAAAAGCCTTATGAACTGTGTATTTCTATACTGCATCAGGCTACATCTGAGATATAGAACAACTTCAGAATTTTCAACCACATAAAAGTTACTTGGGAGGCAAAATCCAATTTCGAGCTAATTAGCCATGTAGCACAGCTGTATGCAGTTTCATCCTCACACGTGTCCAGGGACACAAACCAAAGGAATTCAGAATCACAAGTGCCAGACTTCTGCCCTTTGTAACTGACTTTTCAGGAGCAGGATCGCAAAGACATTCTTGCTTATCATAAAAGGGAAACGTCATGGAAAGATCAGTCTGACGCAAAGTTTCAGAAGGGTGCTAACAACACTCTTGGGATCTTCAGAGATACTCAGTTAACGTATGTGAAATGAAATGAGTTCAGTATACTATTTTCAAATACTTGGTTTGGTGTAATAATAATTTTCAAGTGTTCTGCCAATAATCAACAGGTAAAGTCAACATCTACCCAAGACTACTTCAATTGATTTGTTCTTCATCTGAAATTTCTTTCAAGTACCTTATCTTTTTAGAAATCAGGATCCTAACATCTGTAGAAGAGGTAGAATACCTAAGCAAACAAAATCTACAACAGTTTCCCAGATTGATATATTTCAATATTCAAATTATGCAGAAAATTCTGGCACTGGATCGCTAAATTTTACTTTTGTTATTAGAACAAAATAAGGAAAAACCTGATTTTTTTTCCACCACAGTGGTGAAAAGGATGTAGGTGGGGAGTATAATTGACAGTAATTATTTGTAGGAAAGGTCAGGGTTACCTTTTACCAACACTGTGAGGCAGCTGATTATCTGTCACATCTCTGGAACACAGTCACGAATTTGTCAGTGACTAAAGGACAAAGAGGCCTTGGCTAGCAATCAAACTTGGCAATGTTCAACAACACAGCACAGCAGATGTCTTTTTAAAATAGGTAAATTGTAAGGCATTAGATAGTGTAATGCTAGATATCTGCAATGCTGAGAAAACGTCGATAAAGGCTACTGTTCAAGCACTTAATAGGTGACTTGGCAGTATGAGCTTCTCTGCATTTGAAGAGCCAAAAAGAACAACTATATCACAAAATTCCAACTCAGTTTTGAACTCCCTCAGAAAGTCTTCAGTTTCTGCAGGACATGTAACTTAATTTATTTGATACACTAAACATCATTTTGAACAAAAACTGCACATAGAAGGTGCAAGACAGACAGTTATGTCAAGATATCTGGAAAATAAATGATAGATTGGGGAGTTTAAAAATATATAGTACCTCAAAAGTTAGTGAGTTTTGTCTCAGAGTCTCATGAAATACCCTTCTAAGCGATGAAAATTGCCATACCATATTATAATTATTATTGTTGCTGAAAAATCCAACCAGAGATCCGATACATATTGTTTGATGACTGATTTGTTACCAGGATTCTCAGTGCTCCAAGAAAAAAAGTTGTTTGTTATTTAGTATGTCCCTTGAGAAGTTTACTGTGCATTAGGTGAAATGAAAATTCCACTGCTCAGATCCTCTTACTGGCTTTTCAGAAAGCAGAGTTTAGAGGGATGAGGCAGCTCAATTGCAAGTAGCATTGCCCTAAATTTTAAAATCAGAACTGTGATAATGGAAGAAATCCATATGCCCATGTATTCCTTGGTAGCTTTGATAGCTTTATCAAACAAAATCCCTAAAGGAAAGAGTGTAACAAATTAAGTGAGGCTTCACTGTATGCAATTTTAGATATATACATTATAATGGAAAAAAAGCCCTTGCTTTGCAGTGATTACCAGTCAGTTATGGCGGTTATGTATAGACTTAATTATTTTTGAGCATAAATAGTTCATTTGAAGTTATGTTAGGCAGCCAGTTTAAAGCCATCAGCTCCAGCTTTTGCCTACATGTACGTACGTTCAGTACTGAAACAATACCGAGAGATTGCAGTGGAGAATCCTGACACCACCACTCTTCTTGGTGCTGAGGAATGCTGTGTCCAGGGGATTATAACATCCATCTGTGCATTTCCATTCTCTGAAATTCTTTAAGTAATACTACAAAGCTTTCATGCCAAAGCAGCATTTCTGGGGAAAATTTCTAATTTCCTCAGATGTTTCAAGGCCATGTTTCTACAAATGAATTTTGTTAGGGAAAGAAATCGATCACTTTGGCTCTCCAGATAATGGTAGTTTTGATTAGTAAGACTTTAGAAAAACAGGGAGAAAAATAATTATGCAGACAAGTAGTCCTGGTGCATAACAGTTGTCAGCTTTCCTTCCTTTCTTGCCCAAGTGCACTGCAGAATTGGGCTGTTCAAGCTTCACAAAGCACCCCAAACTCTGGCTCCTGGTATTGCTGAAGTTAGTAAGCAGTAGTTTGCAACATGATACTCACAAAGGGAAACACCAAAACTTTTCTTAGTTCTCCTCAGCAGAGACACAAGCATATTTGTGAATCAGTCCAAAACCATTTTGAAGCACAAGTGTCAATAACTGCAACAAGCAAACTAAAAAAACCCCTATTCTGCTTTCAATTTGTAACTGGCCACTTTTGGCTAACAGCACTTTGCTTAGCGTAAGCTACAGCAGTCTCATGCTTATCAGGTAGAGTAACTACTTTTAATTCCAGTGTAACAACATTAAAGTTTAAAAGCAGAAAGGTGAACAAATCCTTCTGACTGACTACAGGACAGTGGCTCAGCATAATACTACTGTTTTGTGACAGGCCTATAACTTTACCCATAACTCATTGCAAATGCCATGTTTTCGTCTGGTTTCTCCTGAATGTATCTGAACAAGGAGGAAATTATTATGTATTCTCTCCTCACAGAGTGACAAAACAAGACAAGAAACATGACAATCCTGGTATCCTTTCTGAACAGCTAATCTTTTGTTTAGGAATGGAAAGATGTCTCAGTGCCAAAAATTAACAGAAAAACCTGACTTAAAACTGAGAGACGACAATCAGGATGAGGGTGCAAGGTTTCTATAACATCTCTGAAATTGTAAAGCCAGCTGTTATCCATGCAATTCACCAGACCTAGGCTGATCTTAGTAATACTCAATTTCCCAGCCCTATGTAAGGGTTTCACTACATGTGAAAATGTATGTATCTACAACCTATTTATAGTTATCAGTGTCTGGGACTCAGCTGTAACATTCATTCAACATTTTTTGTGTCTAACTAGCTAGTATTAAAACAGCTAAACTTCTCTAGAACTAAAGATTTTCCGTAACTTCAAAATACCTGAAGCTGAAAATGTTAGGACAACGTAGAAGCTCTTCAAAGACAAAAATACTGCCACTTTTGAGATAGGCAAGTAAGCATAGACAAGCAATTTACCCAAAATCATCTTATGGGTCAATGGCTGCAACATCAAGAAATCTCACCTTCCTGCTTTTTTTGCCATTCTTCTGCCCAGCTTCCCAGACGTTCCCTGTGACCTGACATCACATCAGTGCCAGCCTCAGGTTCCTCCATCCGTCCACATGGTGAGATACGTGATTTGCACTATCACCTCCTTTAGCCCTGGTCAAGGCCTAATCAATTGGCCCCAGTTGCTTTCTTCTAAACCCATGACTGCTTCCAGTAGCAGCTTTTTGAATTTTAACTTTCCATTTGAAAACTTTGATGTACAGTCAATAAATTTGACTTCATATTCAACATGACTAAAGCAAATAATCAGGGACAGGAGAAATCTTACTGCATTTTGGCGTGAAGAAGAATTCCAAATATATTCCTCCTTTTAAATGAATTTTCAGAAAACTTAGTGACTTACCACTTTCTCCTTCTCCAATGGCATATATTTTAGAAAGAGAAACTCTGAATACACTATTACATTTATGAGTACCAAGTTGAGTTTTTTACGTTGGTCAAGGTCAAAACTGAGGAAATGTTCAAGCTTCTAAGTGAAACAAGAGCCCAGAGTTTTGAAAATATGTGAGGAGACAGAACTGGTATTTCTAGTGTACTAGTCCAAACTGAAACAGAATTCCATTTCCCAGTTAGGAGCACATAGCCAACTTGCATTTGCACAATTGACTGTAAGGTGCACTCCTAGTGCCAATTCCACTGTTCAAATCCTCAAACTACTAGGCTCTGGCTCTAAATTCAAGGATACAGAAGAAAAAGAAAAAGGGCATGCTATCTGTCCACCTCCATCCTGTACAAGTCCTTTATCCATACACAGAAAACACAAAACATTTATTTAGTCCACTTTTTGTCAGCATTCCAGAAGGGGGAAGGAGAAAGGCATCATACAGTAACTGCTGACCCTGAATTTGGCAGCCAGGTCCAATCCCAAATACTGAGTCTTCTGTCAATGGCAGCAACAAATCACATGGCAATACTCTGTCACACTGCCATTTTTTCACTGCAGAGGCACAGGTAGTTACCAAGTTAGCAGTACCTTAGCTGTATCACAACTTTAGGTCCTGAACCGCAGCTTTACAGTTCCAGGCCACTTACTGTTAGGCCAGGAAAGCCCCAAAGGTGGAGGGCCACAGCCAGAGCCACTCTTGAAGAAAGCAGTCCAGAACTCAGGATGCACATTTCCCTACCCAGATTTATTATTCTCTTCCCACTTATTAAATCCTGATCTACCAAATTGGTCCAGGCCAGACTAGATCATCTGATTGGTGTGCTTTTACAGAACAGTTATGCCAACACGTAAGGCTGTAAGCTTATGTTATTTCTCTGAGTTCATCCAGAACTTATTTGAAAATTTAAAGATCTACTTACAACCATAGGAAACAAGCTATAAGAATTCAGAAAAAGTAAAAAAAACCCCTGCTTTTAAAAACCATCATGTAATCTTTTTGGTGCAGAGTGGCCATGGCTCTGTCAGAATAAAAACATAGTGGTGAAAGTTGAACTGTTCCTCAACACCTAGTATCCCTGCTAAGAATAACTTAATACACAACTGGAATAACTTAATACACAACCGGAGAAGTAAGACTTCATAATTAATATTATGAATGATGAAGGATGCAAATAGATACAAAAAAATTCAAGAACAATGAAAATTTTATTGCCTATGGAATGAGTCATGGGATTTGAATAAGGACGAATCTCAGTTACACATTTTCTTGTCAATTTCCTCTTAAGACCTGTAGTATCAAGAAAAGAAGTGGCACTGAGTAAGTCTTACAACACACTGAAAAAAAAAATTCATTTTCATCCATTCAGTACAGTTTTGTAGATTGCAATGAAAAACATATTTCACAACCAATTGTTTTCAGTACTTCTGCACTGTAACTTTACTTACAGCTAATTACTAATAGAGTTTATTTTTAAAAAGTATTTGAGGTGTACCTTGAGGTACACTTGAGGTTTCTGTTCTGACAGTAATCACGGAGTCCCCAAAGAAAATGTAGGTGGGACCAATTATTTTTATTGAAAGAAAAAGAATTCTTTGTTACTAAAAGGATCTGAAAAGCATGATTCACAGCACAGAGAATATTCAAAGTTATAGTATGGTGATTTTTCTTTCACTATGAGAAAAGCAATTTCCAAGAGCTGGAGGGAGGTAGAGGTTCACTGTATAAAGCTGAAGACTTCCTTCAATCAGATTTAGAATTTAGGCAGATATTTGAGCAGAAAATAAAAAAACAAGATTCCAAAGCTGTGCATTGTCACCAGATCCTTAATTTAACTAAGTTTTCCTGCTATAGTAAAAATTTTAAGCAGCAAAATGTTTAAAGGGTACACCTTGTTAAATAATCAGACAGGCTTGGTTTGGGCTCTTTTTGTTTTGGTTTCTTTTTGCTTTCCTAAATTTTCATTAAATTTCTTGAGTTCTATTCATTTGATTTCCTGAATAGTAATAAAACTATTTTTTTTTGAAGTGCCAAGAAACCTCAGTAGAGAATTCAGAAATCACATCAGTAAATTTTAAACAGTAAACTCTTTTACTGCTTCACATACATTTATTTTCCAAAGTATCTACACTTGGTAAATGAACAGGTGAATATATGTGTGTCAAGGTAAGGTAACATGTGAAAAAGAAATTATGTGGAACAGGTCATGATTTTCAGGATTCTTCTCCCATTTTTTATATTTGCCTTTACATTTTATCTACCTTGATTAATCAAACCTAGTAGCAGAAATAGGTGAAGTGATAGACACAGAATTTACACTGATAATCATATCTGATGAAAGTATTAACAATAAATACCAAGCTATAGATATTTTCATAAGGTATCAGGATTTGTGTTTCTAGAGTAAGTAAGTGTGAACTCTGTTCAACAAGAGAAGCTGTGTGAACTTTCATAGCTCTTGATAAAAACTGTAAGTTGCAATTAGCAGCTACAATTGAGTTACTGGTAACAACTCTGAACTGAGCAGTTATTCTAATTCTGCACAGTTAACACCTTTCAAGGGAGTACTGTGTGGGTGTATGTGTATTCCCAGGCTCCAAATAAAACTCGGCCTACTGTTCTATACTGATGCAAGACAATTTTCAAAAAACTGAGAACTTGCACTTCTCTCTTGTGCAGTATTTGAAAACAAGTTTACAAGAGAATTAATTGACTTTGCCAGGGGATGCTCTAGACAATTGCACCACAGGGAATTATCAGGGAGATTTCATGACTACCCTGGAGCACATAAATTGTTATGGATAAAGCCACATCAAAATGGTTTGGTGTCTATGGATTAGCCATATCCTATCCCTTAGGACAGATAAATGACAGGAGAAAGATCTCACACCAAAAAATAAGACAAATTATGCTGGAAAGAGATAAATCTTTTCACTTGGATGCACTCATGGGAAGGCCAGGGAAGTCACGGTGTTTCCTAACATGAGCTCTTTGCTCCTTATTTCCTGAAGAGGAACAGCTAGCGTCAGACCCTGCACAAAATGTATGTAGTGTGGATACAGCCATCCCATCTCTTCTCTTTCATATTCTACCAATAACATGACTGTGCCCTTGCTGCCACCAGCAGGACCCCAGTGACCAAGCTTGCCTATAAGCATGTGCTTTGTGAAATTGAAGGTTTACACTGCAGTAATGTATACACTTTGAGAACACTGCTAAGAGCCAAAAACTTGTGGGAACACAGCACCTAACTGCCCTTCCAAGACTTCCACTGAAAGCTGGAAAATATTCAGAGCTGGTTTCTTGTCTTTAGGACTACAACAGGCATTCTACAATGAGGAAATAAAATTTGAGTGATACTGTATGCCTTCTTTCTAAGGAACTCTAAATCTGTTACTGTGGTCCAAACAAATGCAAAGCTCTAGTGTTTAAATGACAGTAGCATTAAATCCAGTGATAAATATAAGGGATTTTCAAGGAAGCCAGAGTCTAAAGTAAAATTCCAAGCTTCTTGAGGGATAACTTAACTGAATAATTTATTTTGTTATCACTTGCTGTAGCTTGATGTTACTGATGTTATTTTAGAACACTAGCTACTTATGAAAAACATCCATTCATTACTGGCCACATCCTGGGGAGTATGTGTTCATTACATCAGCTGAGCTAAAATGTGTCACTGCTTTTGGGCACTCAGACTGTAGGGAATAGCTACTTCTTTAAACAGTTTCCCACCTTTTCCTCCTGAAAGCCCAGGGCAGTCAGAACTTAGTTCCAAAACTTTACAGCACTTTTAGTTGCCCGAATCAGACATATTCAAAAACATCAAAGCAGTTTTTGTTTATAACTCTACCATAAAAATGGCAAGCCAAATATTTAGTCTCATCTTTGATATTTGGAATATTACAAATAGAAATCATAGTCAGAAGTATAGTTTTTTTGATTGGTCATCAGTGATGTCACCAGTTCAGGAAGTTATATAATCACATACTGTACATTCCAAACGTATGAGCTGACTCCTAGTCTTTTTAGCTGTAAAGTTACACTTTCACACTTTGTCAATGAATTAGCATTCATTGAGGGTCTATAAACAGAGTGATATGCACATTTCTGAGACTCATCAGCTTAATTTATATATAGTCTGTTGAAAGACTGGCTTGCTAAGAGCATACTTCAGAAGAGAACAGAAAAACAACTCAGCCTCTTCTACTGGTAGGGCTTCCACCTACAGGAGATGCCAGAATTAGCACTAACATTTGGTTAAATGGTAGGTAGGAGCCCTAACTGTGTAAGTAGCTAGCTCAGTGTATAGAAAACTGTGTGATGAGAAGTCAGCGTTTGATGTGCTGAACTCGAAAGAACCTATTCTGAAATTCTGCAAGTCTTGCACTAGTTTAAGTAGCCTCAAGTTTCACACAATTCAGAATTGTATTAACTCATGTTTATCATTAAGATCTCACAAATTTTCTCCTTCATCAAAAGAAATCAGTGTCTCCTTTTACACTTTCCTGCAAGTTTTCCAGATACTCTAAAAGGCTACCATCATATTTGTCTTTCATAATTTCATGCTGATTTACATAACACTGTAAGAATACTTAGACTGTAGTTAAATAGCTGATGATGCAGTTAAGATTCCTTCTGCTAGTTACTAGAAGCTATTGAAGAGTCTGCAGTTCTAAATGATATCATCCTGCAGTGAACTGATGGTAAAAAGTAAACTTAGGTGCAGAAAGGCATTTTAAAAAGAAGCTTAGCCGTAACAATATCTTCTCATAGTGTCTTGTCTATTTAAGTGTATAAATTTATATTCGCACACTTACATTTCCAGCATTTCAAAACTTTCAGCAAATACAGAAACATAAGGAGGTATCTTACCAATCTGACAAGTCTTGCCTGTTTGTTTTGGTTGGGTTGGGGCATGAAACAGGAGGGAACAGACGTCAGAACAAGCAGTCGACCTGAAGAACTGGTAAGAGCACACTAACCTTTCCCCATCTATGTCAAACTGAGCTAAAGGCAGCCAAAGAGAAAGGACCTCTAAGAACTCTAAAGCTATTTTATCTGCTTTAAAGGAGTTATCTGCTTCTCAGTGTACCCATTTTAAAATTTGCCTTTACAGAAAAATTTGTCCAGTCTTTTTCCTCTCAGGGGAGTTCTGATATCCTTGAAAGCAGCAATGCTTCTCTTGCCTGCACTATATATGGTCTGTGGAGAGATGTGAAAACACTGATGGTATTTTTGGCCATGTTGTCTGTACTGGATTGGTCTCACTTATTTTTAAGCGTTCTGAAAAACAAAGACGGCAGATTTCTTTCTAAAGAAATTATACGCAGCCCTATTATGACACTCTCAGATTAATGTTTTTGTTTGTTTGTTTGTTTTTTATCAGATGATCGTCTTATTCTAGTTATTTGGTTGTATAAGGTAAGACAAAGCACAGGGTGGCAACTTGTTGCAGTGCAGTTAATTTTAACCACCATATCAAATATGAGCTGCCATTCAAGTTAATCAAGGTATTCCATTATTATTATTATCAGGTTAAGAGAATGAGATCATTGGCACTGGCCAAGCTATAAAAAGCTGTGGCATAACTGAAAGCTGATGCAATCCTAAAATAAACTTAGGAAGAAGCTTGTCTTTTTCAAAATAGACAATTTAATTTTCTTAAATATCATTACATACACACTTGAAACAGTTACACTTTTAATTAAAAGTAGCTGGATTGTTTATACAATGAAAAACGTTCACTGGATATCCAGCCTACTCCTCCAGGGTAGGAGTTACTAAAGTGCTTGTAAAAGTAACATTGTAGAGTTTCATTTTTTTTTCTGGATTACTTCCACCACATTTCCACATTTTACCAGTACATTTCTTTTCTAAAAGGCTAGGTCTCATTTTACAATGAGATTTGAATTATGGTCACACAGATTCACGTGATCATAGAAAGCATCCTACAGGCCCAATACCATCCCAGGTCCCATCTGTGCAAAATCACTGCCCTTAGCCAATGCATTTAGTTTTTTTTTTTTTTCCCAATTGTACGTAATGAGAGGTACAATTTTAAGTAGTGAGGTTGGTCTAGGTATTACTGAAGTCAAATTAATCAATTGATTTAAGATGCAGAAAACAAATCACTTCCTCACAACACTCATAGCTCAACAACAAGTGTAAATGGGGAGAGTATTTAATCTGTATAACAATTACCTATTAAGTATTTGTTGTAAAAAATAGTGTATGGATATATTATACTCTCTGAAAAAATTATTATAAAGGTATTAATAAAGCAATGATGACATTTACTGAAACATCACAGAGGAATTAATCACTTTAAATCAGTGAGTGAATTTAGATTTGTATTTTTCATCTCTTACCTGCTGCATAGAGAATCAATGCTTCATTTTTGGGAGAGCTTGCACACTCAGAATGAGATGAAAATAAACATTAAACTTCAGCTCTGAATTTAATTATTCTCTTTAAAGCAATTAACTAATTTTCTTTTTTCCCTGCCCTTCTCAAGAGAAGATGTCCCAAGCCTTAATAGAAGACAAACACTTTTAGCTGTATGAAATTACTGAGAATTTGAAATATAATTTTTTCTTTTCAAACAGCTGTTAAGGGTCAGAAAACTAAGATGCCACAAAGCTTTTACTGTTATGATTTCTAGCACAGCAAATAGGTTACCAGGCAACATTAATATATAGCATTTCTTTTGTATGTACTGTACCTCTCTCTGCTTCAAGGAATGGGATATGGCTGAGAAAGAGTAGCAAAAAACCTCTTTCCTCTTTGAAAAACTTTAAGCATAAAGGTAATTCACCCCCTCACTGATTATTTCAACCTAGTTAGCCTTGCCTCTAAGCTCAAAAATTACAGGTAAAACATCACAAGAAAACCCTCAAGTGTGCAAATACATGTAGTCCTGCTTAAAAGGAGCTCTCCTCCAGAGTTCTGACTTTCCAGTGTAAAATAAGGAAGCAACAACATGTCCCTCCCCATGAGAAGAGAGCTCCATCTTCTACTGACTTGAGGTCTTACTACAGGATTCCCAATATTATTATTACAGATACAACCACACTGGTACAATCCATCACAAAGCTGTTTACTTACGATTTTTCATGAATAGTTTTTATTGGCAAAAGCCATAAAAATTGAAAGAGCCTTTCCTAAGCTGGAAACAGCCCTGACCATGGACTCTTATCTTCAGTCATGTAATTGGATTACTAAAGGCACAATTTCCAACTGGTAGCTCTAGCCAGTGATTATCATAAATCATGGCCAAGAGTCCTTGTCTATGGCTTAGCATCATAAACCAGAACACCGACATAGCAGATGTTTGTCAGTTTCCTCATTCCAGATGGATCCTTGTGGTTCTCCTCCACTCATGCTAATATTTTAAGAGCTTTATTTAAGAAGCAATGCTTTAAGAAGCATTTTCTAGTAAACCATAGCTGCTATTTGTAAGTTAATCTCATTAACAAACATTTACACTTACTAACAAGTTTCAGCCTCAGCAAGCTTCCAGTGCTGAGTGATGCACATGGAAATGAAGCAATCCTGAAGGTTTTCAGTAATCACTACTGCACAATGCCATTATACCATTCTAAATGTATTTTTAAAAGAATATAGTCATTTCAGAGCACTGAAATACAAAATTCAAATGCACTAAAATCTGTTTGCTTATGCTCGAGCAATCACATATATGAACACATAGAGTACCTATTTTGTCTTGAGGAGAGCCAGGCTATTTGGATATTTGAGGTAAGACAAATATCATTTATAGTAGTGAATTTAATATGAATGGAGGGAAGAGAGCACATATAGAGAAAGATACAGCAACTTTGTAGGACTGAAATTTTAATGTGTAGATCCTAAAGGTCCATAATGATTATCCAGCCTTTTGACACAGCAGCTACTTTTCACTGTTCTTTTGACTATTCAAAGTGTGTTGCATTTTCATGTAATAAATGTTTAAGTCAGTAACTGACAACTGGTATTAGATGGTTTACCACAAATTCTTATCTGTGTTAATCTGCATCCCTTAAACACAAAAGAAGCTTTTCTTGGGAGTATATCACTATGCTGGGCAAATCAGCATTCCTGGCTGAGCAGCTCATTCCAACCATTCTTAGAAGCACAGCTTTTACAGAAGAAGTTCCAAGGATGAGGCCAAATGCATGCCAGGTTTCACAGCAGGTAGTCAGTGGCATGGCAGCAGCTCCACATCTCTACTCCCAATCCTGAAAACACTACCCATATCTGAAATACTCTTGGGTGTGTTTCTATGTGCAATTGCCTCCGTGATAATATGAGAAATTGAGCAATGGGAGTTTTGATAACAGAAGATGCAGTGGACTGCGTTTCTCAAAAGGTAAGAATACTTGTTGTTTCAGCATACTAAATCCTAATTCTTTTCCTGTAGTTATTGGATATGATATACAGCATTCACTTGCACCAAAACAGCGAGGTAGATTGCAGGGACAAAGTACATCAATACACCAGCACACCCATTTTATCATCTACTAGGTCCATCCCTGCGGTTCCCTGCAGTGATACAAGTTTTCTGTTTGCTTTTAGGCTTTGGCTGTCATTTTTGAACAGTGTGCAAGCTCAAAACATATTGTACTCACAGCATGAGCATTGCAATCGTGCAAACTGTAAAGAACTCACAGTTCAGGACCATACCATGAGAACTGAGATTCATGACATGCAAAAGTATCTAGATCCTAGAGTCTGCACTAGAAAAGGTAGTAACGGTCTTCATCATGACAATGGATGAAAAAGTTAGTCTGCATTACGGCACAGGCACTGCTTTCATAAAAACTCAAAACCGTTACCAGATTTGAGGTATTACATCATAAAAACAAGGCCTGTGTCTCTGATATAAAATGGTCAGCTGAGTCCACAAGACAGAAAGCACTGCACTGGAAGTATTTATTCTGTAAGTGACCATTAAAATACATAAATGTAACAAGCATGGTTTTGAAAAATAACAAGTCTAACCTCGCTAAGTATATGGTTGCAGTGTTCCTTCCCCTTGTCTTAGTGGCATCCCATGAAAGAAAAATAAAGCAAAAAGCACAAATTGAAACAAGAAATTCCATTTTAAAACTTTACTGTGATTGAACACTGGAGGAAGTTGCCCAGTGAGGTTGTGGAATCTCCAGTCTTGGAGATGCTCAAAATCTGTCTGGACATGTTTCTGAACAACCTGCTGCAGCTTATCCAGCTTTGAGCAGAGTGGATTGGACTAGACACTCTCCCTAAGTCTTTTTAAATGCCAGTTATGTTGCAATCCTGTAAATCATCAAGTTGGGCAACTGAAGCTTTGACAGAAAGCACACCCAGTTTACTTTGGCTTGTAATGTACTGATCAAGTTTTATGGAATGTCCACTGCCCTGGAAAGCCCCGAATGACTGGTATTCCCCCAACAGCAACAGACCCACTGCCTTATTGTGCAGGCCAGTGAGAGGTCAGACAAGGCCTGACAAAAAGCAGAGGGACTATATGTTGTTGTAAACATATAAGTAAAAAAATTCAACATTTCCTTTAAGAAACTAGTAAATACTAAAGTTTGAGACCTATCTTCTATGCAGAAATAGAAGAAACAAACTGGACCTACTAAACACTCAAGAATAAGTCCTGAACTTCCAAAAGATGACCACCACTGCCCCATTTTTTAGTGTTAAGTATTCCAAAACAACTGTTTTGAGATGTGGCAGAAGACAGGCAGTTTAACCAAACTGATCATAAACCAAGATAAAACCTAAATTTACTACATCTGTTGCAAAGTTTTGTGGTTTACAGGTGTTTATCTTAGTTGACAAAGCAAGCATACATTGCACAAAACTAATCTAGGAAATATAAGACTACCTTTAATATTCCAGGTTTTCCTTTTGTATAGCCACCCAATACAGCATTATGTAGCTAAAACTGTGCTGTAAAGCCAACAATTCTTACACTTCTTTTTTTATTTACATTAGAAAGAAAACTAAAGATAAGCCTCTCTCACAGAATGAAATTATGTCAAGATCAACTGTAAATCAGATTCAGGAGAAGTTTCTGAAGATGATTCTGTCCTCTTTCTACTAAACCAAAAACCCTAGCATTAACCAGTTATGTAATTAACTTCGCTTTGTGTCACAAGTCAAGTTTCAAATACTTTATGATTTATCTGCCCAAGAATGTTAAAAGTTTTTGGTTTTGTTTTTGTTTGTGGTTTGGTTTTTTTTAAAATAATGTTCCTAGCACTGCAAATAGGATGTGCCTAAGGACAAAAAAAAAAACCAAAACAAAAACCAACCCACACCATAAAACCACCCAAAAACCCCCTAAGGGGTCACCTGATGGTGAAGCACTGCCTTTGACTTTTTTTCTTCAATTCTGAACCTGAAGTACTGAAACAATTATTTAAAAATTTGTGACCACATATATTAAGTAAAGCTTGATAGTCAAACAAGCATTTTTGACCCTCGCAGTTTAAAAAATGTAAATGAACTAATTTCACATGAGATAGCAGGGTACTTCCAGATGCAATACAAGCAATAGTGCCCCAGCCCACTTCATTGTTCAAGAGGAAGGCATTCCAAGTAGTTTAGAATAGCAATGTGGTATTTGTATTATATGTTTGGAGAGCAATTTCTAGCTTGATCTTTTCTGCAGTCTTCACTTGGATTAATAAAAAGTAGTTTATGAATTGTGACAATGCAGAGAACACAAATTAGACAACAAAACCAGAGAGTTGTTGATAAATTTCACCAGGGAAGACAGATAAAGCTGTACTGACCGAGTTTTATGTGACAATACGGGAAGAGGTGTTCAGTGCATTTGAGTAATCACAGTCAAGATCACCTTTCAGGCTAAAGGATACCCAGTATAATTACAAAAACCATAGGTATTTACTCAGTAGAGAATTCTTCATTATAGGAATATATTCCAGTTCAGAGATAAACAGTTTATTAAGTCTTGTAACTTCTGAGCACAATCTTACTAAGTGTTTAAAATGTGAAAATATTCTTTTATTCATACTGATATGGTCTGCTCAAATGCTACTGGAAACTGATAAAATGTCAATTACTACTTACCAGGAATCCACGTTATTAGTAGAGTCCTCATGATAAGTGACCCCTGAGTGCGGGATTGGGGCACTTGGAGCAATTTCATCATTTACACCCTTCCTGTACTGTCATAATAGAATAAACTACTCATCTCAACAGAAGATTTGGTCTGAATACCTTTACCCAATTTAGGAAGAAAAAGCAGAAGGTAAAACAAGACAATGTCTGAATTCTAGAAACCAGATATGGGAGGTTTTTGGTTTTTTCCTAAGGGAGCTTGAATAGTTTGTTTTCACTATGTTGAGCTTCCACAGAACTTTAGAATTTGACTAAAAGGTAAAAAGATTTTGATTTTGAATTTCAGATTTTTTCTTGCTTTTTTCCCTCCTGATGTCCTAGATTCAAGCAAAGATTAGGAAATTTCAAAACAGTCCTAATATTCTAGAATTAGTTTGCTGTTCACACATCTTATAAAATGTGCAGGCCAAATAAGGCAGCTTAAAACACGGTAGTCTGGCACCAGAGATATCACACAGAATCACTGAATCACGTTTGGAAGAAACCTTTAAAATAACCTAGTCCAACTGTCAACCCATCACCAATATAATCACAACCATACCCTTGAGAAAAATTGTGATGTTCTTTGTTGCTACCATTTGCCCCTGGTCCTCAGTCAGTAGAGGAAATATGTTTAGATTGCATACTGCAAACCAGCACGATTCAAGCTATGCAAAAAGTGCCTTGGTACTAGCATGGTCTGAACCTAAGTTCACCAGATTCAGTCTTGGTAAGTTTTACGTGGTTAGGCTAGGTCTCACTGATCCTACAAGACATCCTCCAGCTCGTACTACATGTCTGCCATTCCTTAAGAGCACAATTTGGGATTCATCACAAGTTCGTGAAAAATGCTATATTGAGCTGAAATAAAAGACTAAATAGGATAACTAGATGGTTTCACTCAACAGCTTAATAACATAAAATTGCACATAAGTTCAGTTCCCATAGTAAGTACACTGCACAGTTTCAGCCAACCTGGAAACAGGAGATCTCTAAGGAATCGCTACAAGAAGCAGCACAAAGTTCATTCCAGCCTGTGATCTATGTATCGGAGGGACCGAGCAGATTCACTTTATACCAAGGAACTGTCAGTTCTCCACAGAGAATTAGCAAACCTTAAAGCAGTTAAAAGGCTTCAGTACATATCTGGTATCTTTTACTATACAGTTCCTTTCAATTAAAACAAAATACAGTGAAAAGGAAATATAACCTTGGAATTAATTATACTACCAATAACTTCACCTGAGGAGTTCAAAACTCAGATTTTCTAGGTCTCATTTTAAGATTCACCACAAAGTACAGAAATGAAAAAAACCGGCTTTCTACAAAAGTGCTATTAGACTACAAGTATTTACTACAGAAGCTTTGGGGCTTTTGAGTTCATGACTGAAAACATTAAATTGACATAACTGATTAATGAACTGAGGACAGGAATTTTTTTTTTTTGAAAAAATAAGCTCAAGTCACTAACACAAATTTCAATTGGCTACACTAATCAGCATGAACAGTAGCAATAAAAGATTCTCTGAGTTCTCTGAACTGTGGAAATGAAGCTGCTACTTCGGACAAATAACTGTAAAGCACCACCTCAGGGGAAATACTGAGTTTGAGCAAGCACCTGCCTACTCCCAGGCAGTGGATTGTAGTGCATGTGCAGTCAGTGTTCTCACTTGAGTGTGCAAGTGTGTGCAAGAGCCTGTATGCAATCTGTGCAGGAACATGAGCAAACACAATAGAAGTAGCTGCCTCACTGGGGAATCATTTCAACCACACTCGAAGAGAAACAACACTTGATAATTACGTTTTTAAAGCCTGTTACATCTTTGCTAATGCATTTAGGCTTCATGAACTAGAAGCAGAGCTTCCCTAGGAGGAACACACATAGTACTATTGAATTCTTCAGTCTATAATTATAGTTGTTCAGATGACAAGTACAGAAAATCCCGTTTCTGGTAAATCCTGAAGAACTGATTTTGTCTCATTAGGAGCAGGAATGTAGATGGCATGTGGTATACTTCTGTTTTCTTTAAAAGTTTTGGAAAATTATCACAGTTAAACCGGATTTAGTTTTTATACTTTTAGAGTTGTCACAACCAAGCAATATAACCAGGCCTCATATGTTAGGAGATGCTAGCCCAAGAGAAAAAAGTGATGACAGAAAAAACCTGGAAGGCATGAGAATACTTATGTCACTCCACTTTTCACACATCACTATTTCCTTCCTAGCTGTTACAGAAACCTCAGAATCCACACAGGAATTACTACTTGTATGTAAGCTGTTACACTTCATCTTTTGGGAACTGAGAAATGCTATTCTTTTAAGTACAGACTAGGCAAGAAAAACAGTTGGGAGTTAAAGTAATTATGCGTAATTACTCAGTGGCAAAAATGAGAAATCTAGATTATATTTCCAGGAGAAAGCATTTCCTAATTATAGCAGCAGGGCCACCTTAGAGACATCTACATCCAACTATGTTTGTTAACATATAAATACCTTTAAAATTGTACTTTGTAAAATTAGGAACGACTTAAAGAGTTGTTGTGCTGAGCACGTTTGCTGTACAGAAGATAAATTAAAATTACTTATTTCTATCCTCACAAGTGCTCTAAAACAATTTAAGCTTGAACGCAATATTCTTGCCAGCTTTTCTATAGCATGAATCCTTAAAGATTATTTAAATTTTGGTTTATTCAGATTATTAAGTATTAAGAACATGCTTGTACAAAATAAATGATTTGTTCCTTCCCCAAGAGGTATGCAATGTTATTTAGAAGTGCTAACATAATATATCAAACACATTGTCAAAAATACATATTAGTATTACATTTTAAAATTTGTTGCATAAATTCCATACTGCCTTTAGAAACTGTAGATGACACAGACAGCATCTGCTTGGCACTACTATGCACTCAAATAGCTAGAAAAAGCTAGACAAGATGATTTGAAAACATGAGCTCAAAGGACTAGAAAACTGAAGAGTGGTTTAATTTAGTTTTCTGTTTGATAGCAACAGTTTCACTATTGAATATTCCCTCAGTAAGCCCACATCTTGTTTGAGCTGAAAAAAATTTAGCTTGGAGCATACTCTCCTATTACAACTCAAAAAGTACGTTACATTCCCTAATGTTTTAAGAATTGTCTTTGATATCTTCAAGTTGCAAAATTCCAACATAATATGAAAAGCCAGTGTAGAAATTTTCCTGCAATTCCTAGGAGTGTTGTAAGTACTGTGGTGTTTTGTGGTTACAAGTGTCAAATATTACCGGGTAATTCATCCCCAGATGAAGATACTGGAGTATTTGCTTTGTTCTCACATCAGCTGTACTAATTTTGTTTCTACCACTACTAATATTTTGGGCAAAAGCAACTACAGGAGCAACTAGGTGAAAGAACTGCTCTTCTTTAATGCATTACATTCTCTTTTAGCTCTCTTCCACTCCTTCTTCAACCCCAAAGATCTCTATAACATATTCATGTAATCACAACAACAACGAGGTTGGAAGGGACTTTAGGAGCTCAGCCAGAGCAGCAGCCTGCTCAAGTGGGATCAGCTAGAGCAGGTTTTTCTGATCTATGCCAGTTGGGTCTAACAGGTACAAGAATGGAGATTTCCAGCCTCTCTGGGCAGTCTTTTCCAGTGTTTAATCACTCTCATTACAGAAGTTTTCTTGTGTTCAGACAGAATTTCATGCATATCAGCTTGGGGCTAGAGACAGTTGGCTTACTCTGATATACACAAATATTTGAGTCCCAAAGTGCAGCACAGTAGTGATGCCATGATGATTTTTTGCCTTTTCTTTTAAACCCCTTTTATACCTTTTTACAACTTCTGTATTCCTTTGCCTACATTCTTGGACTTGTTTGTTAAGCTAGGAGACTAAACATTTAGAGGTTTCGTAGTTAGGGATCAATATGCCCCTCTCCAGAACACATTTTGTAAACTAAGATAGAACCACCTAGGGGAAGGTTCCTTGGGGAGGGGGGCTCATTCTAGCCTCTCATTGGGGAATTTATGATAGATATGCTAATTAGTAAAACCTATAATGAGATACCAGATCTTTTGGGGGGTGTGCATTGCGGTGTATTGAGGTGCATTCGACCTGGACGTAGTGCACCTAAGGATCCTTAAAATAAATACCAAGGTAAAATCCGCTTTTCCCTTTTAACCGTGTTTGACTCTTGATTTTAAGACCAGGAAAAGGCATCAGTAGCACTGCCTTCTGAGATGTCAGCCTGTATAGAACAGCTCAGTGGTTAGACACAGGCTCTGGGACAATCCTGCTTAGTGTGTGCATTCTCTCAAGTATTCCAGGCTACAATGTACACATAGCCTTCCAAGCAGATTGAAACCTGGGACTGGCCCTTCCAGGTAGGTACCCTTGCTCTTGTTCCTTCACTGGCCTGTGGAAACGTGAAAGGCCATCTTCCTGAACCCAGAAAGGAGGACTTGTCTTGCAGAAGTCAAAACACAACAATTAGAGTATTCTGTAAGACAAAACAGTGAACTAAAACTGATGGCAAGGAGAGACTGAGTCAAGTTCTTTAATTTCCTGATATTTTATCATGCTGCTACACAAGAAGGAAAAGTTTTATTATTTAACTAAAATTAGTTAAATGACCACTACCAGAAAAACATAAGTTAGAGACATGGAGTTTTTCCCTGCTCAGAAGTGTAGGGAATCAAGTATGGTCCTGCCCTCAGTGTTTTCCCTTGGGTAGCTCTTCCTCATTGAAGAAAACAACATGATTCTTTGGCTGATAAGTATCTATTTTAGCACATGCTGTAGAATTGACTTCAGTATGTGCTTAGAAAGAATTAAGTCATACTGTCTGCTTGGCTTTCAAAGTCTGTCTTGTTTTTCTCACCCTCCTGATGCACCTCATTTGTCTTAAAAGCTAAGGAAAGGCTGCCATTCCTCAGGCCTAGATAGAACAAGGACACAGCAAATGCTTCTATTATTGGCTCTGTTGAGTAAAAATCTGACCTAGAAAGGCTATTCTCCTTGTGTAGATAATCATATTGATCTGTATATAGAAGACAGAACTTGCTTTAATAGAAATCCAGTTTGTCCTAGAAATTAAGCATTGCTATGTCTATGACCAAGTGTTTTGGCAAATGATTCTTTGTAGCAGTGTTCATTAGAGAAATCATGTGCTTCATTAGAGAAATCACAAAACAGTGCTTCATTAGAGAAATCATGACTTCAAGAAAAAGCCTGATTTACATCCTTCTTCAGGATACAGTCTTGCATATTCAGTATACTTGAACAGACACTGAAATAGAAAAGTTGTAAGAAAATTTGAAAAATGGCTGTAACATTTGTGAGATTTCTGAAATGACAGTATTGATAAGACAAAGAAAGTCTTTGTGCACATCATTTACTGGATTCCATTATAGTGTGAAGAACAAAAAACAACCTTAAGATCAGGTTTGAAAGATTGAATCAAGTATGTCTAATTGACTGATAGAATAGGCAAAATTTAACTGACCTTGTCCATTACAAGCTGTCAAGAGAGTTCTAAGGTAATGGATTTTAGTATCCCAGGACCACAATTCTAAACTGCTAAGTGCTAGGAGAAGCAGTATGGAGATGTCAAGGTATTTACAAAAGTCTCATGAAACAACTATCACTACATACATTTTTTATTTTAATATTTAAAATATAAAGCACAATAAAAAAATAATTTTCTCTTCTCATCCGCCTGTGTGGAAGATATCTTAAGGATTGTTGTATCTTTATATAAACTTCTTCACTTATATAGTACATTATATCCAGTAGGTGGTACATGTAGAAAAGTATAGAAAAGCAGTCAAATACATGCATGTTTGTGCCTGTTTTTATCTAATAAAATTCACTAGATAATACTTGTATAAGAAGCTATGAGTTTGTTTCTTCTAGTTACCAATTGTAAAAAAAGTAATTGGAAGCATAATTTTGCAAATTATAGCCACCTTCAAGTTCCATTATGTTTGACACTAAGGTTACATTTCTAATAACTGCAAAGGAAGGATTAAGACATCCCACAGTTTTGCTGATTGTTTCACTTACAATTCTATGTCAGAAGAAAGGAAGCAGAGGTGCTTGCTGCCAAAATATTTTAAAAGGGGAATTTAGCCTTCAAATCACTGAATTTTTGCATTATCTCATTATATATGTCATGTTAAACAGGAATTGTTGCTATGACAAGAGCTTGTATATATGTTGCTATTGTGCAGCCTGTGTGGGACACATGGGCTGATTTCCCATCGCAGGACTCTGCCCCCGAAGACAGACCTAAGGCAGAAGCTACAGTATAGCCCACCCCTTGCATGTCACTCACACCACGTCGGCCTTCCTATCACAGAAGTTTCAAGTCCTGTAACAGGCCAGCGTGATTTGAAATGCCCTCCAGCTGTTTTGTTATTTGTTAGTTTGATTTTGTTCCTCCCCTGAGAGGTCTTTATTGGTTTACTATCATGTATCTTCCTTTCATGATTGGTTCATTCTGTTATCTCTACCTCATGATGTAACACCTTAAAACTCTCTGCGGGAGAACAACCGGGGTCTCTCTGTTTTAGCCTCCCTTCAAGCTAACTGTCCCCTGACCTCTCGAGGGCAGGAGAAAATAAACTTGGAATGCAGCTGACAGAGTTTCCACTCTTTTCTCCATACCTTCCGCTGCTGGCTACAGCATGCCTACATGCTGTGAGGAGGCGTTGGGCTGCACTGGTAAACTGAGGCACGCTAACCTCAGTTACCATCAATTCAGTCGCTGGTTCACGCGGGCATCGGACCCCGTTAACCTGCAGGCCGGGCTGGGAACAGCCTGGCCAGCAGAAATTAACATCTATATTTAAATAAAACAGCCATAAATTGGTCTTCAGTTTAAGTTTCCTCTTGCTAGCAGCTTCTCCATAAGTAAGTTGTCCACAGCTACTAATAAAGACATTTAAACATGAATTAACACTTTCCTCATGATAGACAATCTGATATTTGCATTTTTGATGAGGCGACTATCAGGTATTTTCATATTATTTTGGTAGGTATATAGGTTCAGAGCCCATATATATATATACAAATTCCCTGATCCCAGATATTATGTACAGGCTCTGAATAAGACAGAGCTTTATCTTATTGCCCAGGTTAGCAGAGGACTTACAAACCCTCTTGGAGGGAAATCTTTGTTTTTAAAGCATGTTAGTTACCTCTTCACACTTCAGTTCTTTCAGAAAATTTAGGCACAGCATTCCATGGTCTTTGCAACACACAGAAGTAAACCCATCTGCTGTTATCAGAACTTAAAAGGAGATGAAGATTTTAACTGCAACATTATCCAGGGAGTTCATGTTCTGGTCATTATTCATCAATTATTCATCAAAAGCCCTGATCCACTTTCTAGTCAACCTGTCAAGTGAATATTATTTTAATGGCTTTTACAATTTTTTCTCTTCATCTGAGGTTATGATTTGACCACATCAAAACATCATTGAATTCACCCTCATTTTATGAGAGAAGTGCTCTCCTCTTGAGTACTATCAGGGTGAGATTCTAATTAATTGAATTCTTACATTCAATATACAGAAGGTTTTCTGTTTCTCCCTGCATAACTATAAGCACAGGGCTGTGATGTCTGTAAATACATGCAATCAGGATATATTTAATATTTGTGTTTCAGGCAAGTTACTGTTAATTTTACAGAAACCATAGCAAACAGTACAAAAATACCTCGTAAATTACAATGCAGCCAACAAAACCATTTTATGTAATTACAGTCAATATGACCATCAAAAGGGCGAATAAAATTATGTATAGAATCATAGAATCATTTAGGTTGGAATAGATCTCCAAGATCATCGAGACCAACCTTTGAACAATCACCACCTTGTCAACTAGGCCATTGCACTAAGTGCCACATCCAGCTGTTTCTTGAACACTTCCAGGGAAGATGACTCCAGCACCTTCCTGGATGGTCCATTCCAATGCTTTACAACCCTTCCTGTGAAGTTCCTCCTGATGTCTAATCTGAAGCTCCCAAGGTGCAGCTGGAGGCCATGTCCTCTTGTCATTTGTTGTCTGGGAGAAGAGGCTGACCTCCACCAGGCTACAACCTCCTTTCAGGTAGCTGTAGTGAGCAATAAGGTTTCCTTCTTTTCTCCAGGCTAAACACCCACATCTCCCTCACCCCCTGCTCATATGACTCACTCTCTACACTCTTCATCAGCTTCATTCCCCTTGCCTGGACTCACTCCAGCACCTCAACTTCTTTCTTGTAGTGAGGGGCCCTGAACTGGACACAGCACTTGAGCTGTGGCTTCACCAGTGCCAAGTACAGAGGGACAATCACGGCCTGGTCCTTCTGGCCACAGTATTTTTGACACAAGCCATGATGCCATTGGCCTTCTTGGCTACCTGGGCACACTGCTGGCTCATGTTCAGCTGGCTGTCAACCAGCTTCAAGTCCTGGCTCTGATGTGCCACTTTCCAGCCACTCTGCCCCCAGCCTGTAGTGCTGCAGGGGGTTGTTGTGACCCAAATGCAGCACCTGGCACTTGGCCTTACTCAACCCCATACCATTGGCCTCAGCCCATTGATCCAACCTGTCCAGATTCCTCTGCAGAGCCTTCACACCTTCTAGCAGATACACATTCCTGTATCTTAGTGTTGTCTGCAAACTGACTGAGGGTGCACCTGATCCCCTTGTTCAGATCAACAATATAGTTGCATTTTGGAGGCATTAGAGTTAAAATTCTAAGATACAGAACAAGATAAGTACACAGGACAGTGAAGAAGTGGGACATCCTGCCAAATATCTAAGAAAAATGACTGAAAAAAATCCATAATCAAGGCACAGAGCAGGTGATATCCTCCTTTTTAATAGGGTGGCACGAAGTATAAAACTAAGAATGAAGAGGAGGAAAAGAAATACACTCTATTTCTGAATTCTCTCAGAATTAAAGCCTGATTGACCTCCTTGATTAAGAGCATCAAGGACAACTACCACCAGCTCTGACAACATAGCTCATCAATTCTCAGATATTTTATACTTGCAGCTAGCATAAGATGTGCTTAAAGGCTAGTTTGGTGCATGCAGTAGTTGCATTATCATTACAGGCAAAAATGTACTCTTTTGTTAATGCTTGAATTTAGTAAAGTTTTGCTCTAAAGTTTGAAGCTGGTCTCACTAAACAGTTTCTAAACTCACCACAAAAATCTCTAGTTCATACAACTGTATAAACCTTTCTATTCTAGCACTAAAATTCATACTACCCTAAATAAAAACAGGCTCTCACCAGTGTCCAACTGTATCCACAAAAAGGATTGTCTGAACAGAGCAATGTCAGTACGTCCTACTTTCCTGTCAGCATCATAAGTACAGGGATCTGAGCTGGTCAAATACTACACGTATGCAGATTTCTCTCTCAAGGCCAGGGTCTTTGTTTGTCTTTCCATCACAAAACTTCTGTCTACATTAAAGTGGACTACTGAGAATCAGTCTACTATACCCTATTGGCTTAATTAAATCTGTCAGAAAGTTCAGTGCTATGTTAAGAAAACTGTCCTTCTTGATACTCATGGAGAAGCTAAAAAAGTTGGTATTTTATAATTGTAATTAGGATAAAGAGATCAGTGTTTTTCATATTTGTATCTTTGTGGGTTTAGATTATTTTATTTTTAAAGGTCTTTTTAAGAAAAAGAACTGGATTAACGAATGTGAGCCTTCTGCTGTGACTTTTGGGTACCTTTGCAGTATATTTGCTATACTTGGTAGAGTACAGGCAAATCAATTTTGCAGCAGTGCTCTGGTTTCCATTGTTTTACAGGATTATTCTAAGAGCTGAGCCACTAACAAGAATCAGCCTTATCAAGAAACAGTAAGTCTCTGTACAGAATGTGACCTCTGGTCTTGGGTACTATCATCCCCACGTCTGAGACAAAAGAGTTTTGTTACTACCCTTTATGCTCTATCTTTTCTAGGATCTGTCTATTCTAGCTAAGAACTATGTGAAATAGTTTGTAACTGCCCTTGGAAAAGCACCTCCAGTATGATTAGATAAGAATATCTCAGCCCATGTGTTCACACACTTAAAATAGCTGCAGATCAAAGTCCGCCTCCTTAGTTTTTCAGAAACTAGACTAATTTTGATGTTACAAATTATTCTACTATTCTGCTATGTGAACTCTCATATTTTTGTTCAACTATAGGCATACATATGATGCAAGGAATAGGCATGCCATAGTTGGAGACTATTACAACTGTATATGCATAGTAAGTGTTATTGGCTTTTCTTGGAGAGTAACGACGATTTTCAGAAACTATAGATAAAATTTTACATGAAAGGAAGTTTAAAAAGCTTTCATCCCTACAGAAGTCATCAGCAACTGAAGCTTCCATGCTGACCACCTATACTAGCTTTAAAAAACTGTTGATGTGAACTGTACAATTTATAAAACTCAAATCAATGCTAGGAAAAAGGACAGTGAGCAATTATTTTACTCAAATACCAGTAATGCAGCTTTCATACTGCTTTCCCAGAGATTTTAGGACAAAGACAGAAAAAAAAGTAATAGCCAAAGAACTGGTAGATAAAAGCTTAGCCTTCTGAAGTTAATTAAAAAAGCCAAAGGGAATATTATAGTAGTGTAGAAACCACAGATGAAAAGAAAGCTCTCCCATTTATTTAAATAAATGGGAGGAGAGAGTACATAGACCATTCAGGCTGGAATAAAAGAGCTACACAGTGCCAGAAGCAGAGATGTTTGACTTATGATAAAGAAAAAAGTGTAACTTTGCAAAGTTTAGTAAACACACAGAATTAGTTCTTTAGAAAGAAAATTGGGACAAACTATGAAGTTAAAGCTTGTAATGCAACTAGCTAATTGAAATTCAGGGTAGTCAAGCATGTGGCATGACAAAAAGGACAAGAGTCATGCTTAATATAACAATTTATGAAGAATTAATGTAAGAATACTTTAATCTACATTCAACATTCCAGTACATTTTCCAGTTATTGATGCACATAATCTCCTTCTCTCTTTGTTATATTAACCAAATATACTTCATCATACATATTAACCCAACCAGTACCCTCCTATCCCTCAAAGCTTTAAGCACAAATCTCAGTGAAAGGGGAGATATTTTGGATCAAGACAGCAACAGCATCCAAAATTTCTCTCCATAAAATGTCCTTCTAAAACAATTTTTCCCACTTTAGAATGATGTCAGTTTTTATTAATCAGCCAGGATCCTCAGCTTGAAGGATGCAGGAAAATTTAATAGTATTTCACTATTTCATCTTCCAGCCACTTTCCTCAATCCACTTGACTTTTAGCTAAATCTTCAGCTAGTAAACCCTCCTTCTCTACCCTTCCAGGGCAAGATCTACAGCTTCACATTTCCTACACTTATATCCTTCATTAGCCACAGAAAGTTTTCTAAATCTTCAGTACTAATTCCTAGTTGGGCAAAGGGAACACGCTAGTCTGAGCTGAATAATTATGACATTACAGCACAGAGTTAGCTGAAAGGTTCCAAGCCCAGAGTAGCTGAAATATCTTCCTGCAGAAGGTAATATTGCAGAAAACTAGCAGATTTTGTAGCTGTGGAATAGTAATTTCAGACAATGCTATTCCAGTTGAAAGAAAGATCCATTTCATTATAATGCTGCTCGTAATGAACTTTAAGTTACTTACTGCATGTTCAGAGCGCTGAACTCTAGAATTTGATACTGCAGTTTAAGTGACCATAGCATTGTGGTGCAAAAGAACACACATTTATACTGTTAAGCACCAATCAGAATTTGTTAATATTACTTTAATAAAACATCAAGGCAAAGTCTACTTAGAAACATGAGTGTACTTTGTATAAAGTAAAAAGTGAATTATCTAAGGTCACCCATCTTTTGAATAATAAGCCTTGAGAGCACATTTCAGGGAAACTCAGCCACTACAAGTTTTTTAGGGGATAATCTTAGTTTCTTTTAATTGCATCTCATGAGCTTTAAAATTCAAGTACTGTTTTTACAGAATGGCTTTTGGAATGCACCCCAAACACACATCATTTATTATTATGACACTGTTCTCAGAAAGACTAGACATGTGTATCCCCATATCAGGGTGGTAGAATGGACCTACTTAGACCTATGCTTAAACTAAGACCTACAACACTGAGCTACATGCACAGTGGTGGCAATTTCTTGGTAAACTCATCTTGTCCCCTGAATGTTTTGATGATAAGGAAAGAGCCATCCCTTTGCATCTTGTGCATCCATATTTCTCAGAAGTACTTGGGCTCGGTAAAACTGTCTTTTCCAATTAAAAACACTACAGCCACCTTAAACAAAACTAGAAAAACTAGAACCAGCAGTGGGGATGCAATGTAATGGTGTTCAGCCCATACGTATATAGTGAGAGATTTGATGCAATATTTACAAGTAAAAAAATTTGAATACCTGCTTGAATAAAATCTTTGTGAGAGTCTTATTTTGAAACAAGAACAACTTGTATTTCCTCAGTTATTTCATTTGCACTAATTGCCACTTCCTTTTAACAATTTCTTGTATGTAAAGTAGAATGTTGAGTGCTTTGCTCTATTTTCTTGCTAAAAAAAACGCTGATGGACAAATAGTAATATGAGCAGTGGTGCCTAGATATACATAATTAGATTTTTCCTTATATGTAGAAGTTGAAAAGTTCATTTGTTTGCATTGAAAAAGTCAATGTACAACAGGCAAAAATGGGAAGGACTAAATTAAAAACTTAAATGAAATTATTGCTGGGAATTTTCCCAGTTTTCTAACTTGATTAAACAGAGGTAGATTTCCCATTCTGCAAAGGGTTTATCTTCAGTACAAGTGCTATATGTTTTCCAGCTTTCAACCTATATTCAAATAAACAAAACTCAACATGGAGAGTGACCAGAACTCCTTAAGCCGTTACAAAAGGGTGATATTTTATGAGCCTGAAACAGTGCACTGTCTTCCACCTCACACATAAAACCCTCAGGACAAACAACTAACTGAAGGGCAGCAGAAGTCTTTAGTATCAAAAAAAAAGACTGAAGTATTCTGTATTTTTTTCTGCAGGAGCAGTGTTCAAGGTCATCATGAAAGTGTTGCTTGAAGGGCAGCAACTTTTAAGCCAAGTGCTCTAGGACAATCTAATACAAACTCCACTGAACTATGTCATAAGATACGTTCCTCAACATTTTGCACACCGGACATAGGTCCTTATCTGCCAGTCTAATCCAACATTTACTACATTATCTATTTTAACATCCTTGTTATTCTTACAGCCTTCCCAAATTACTCTATAACAACCAGCTGAAAGTACTATTCAGGCTGTCTGGTTATTTGCATGCCCTGCTAGGCTTTCCATGCAAGAAAAGTATTAGTGGATTTTTTCACCAGCATTTCTTGCATCCCTCAATGCAGCAATGAAAGAACTACCAAAAAAAACCCCAGTAAAATTCTGGCTGGAAGGTACTGCTGGAGGTCATCTGGTGCCACTCACAGATACAGATAGGGAGTTCAAGTTCTGGAAAGAGAAGGTATATATGGGTGACCAAAGGGCTGTAAAATACCCATAGTAAGAGTATTTGACAAGCTTCCTCACAATACACCTTTAACTGTGTCTTCAAGGAGTCTCAAGGTAGGCTAGCAGGTAAGTGGATGGTAAAATCAACAGATTATGTAAAGAAATTCCCACTGCTTGCAGAGCTGATACCCCAATGCTTTTGATTTTTAAATGTTTTAAGGTAAATACGTTTTGCAAATTACTGGTTTGTGATGTTGATTTTCAGCCCTCAATGTCATTTGCCAGCCATTTATTATTTTCTTTCCTTCCCATACTGTTAAGCAAAAATATATCTTTTTAAACAAAAACTTACTTAACATTGCTTCCTACCTTCCTTTGAAGAATAACACAGCTAACTCAATGTATGTCATTACAAGAACACCTGTATCATTACAAATTGCACTGCAAGATAAGATATCGCACTGGAAGGAAAAAATATGACTATTTTCTACCTTCCTTTATTTTTTACAGCAAAAGTGGAAGGCCTCTGTTGCAAACAATCCTTTTACAGGATTAGTATGTCTGTGAAAAACCTGAGTCAGTCAGAGCAAAATTGTATTTCAAAGTATGTAGCAAATGTAACTGGCTGGTTTCATTACTGATATCAATATAACCTAAAAAATTCTCCAGTTTACAGAAAGGGAAAACATAGGAGACTTGAATTATGACTGCTAGACACCAAAATACAATTCCTTCATGAGATCAATGTGTCCACCAGAAACAGAACTCCAGCTGCCTTTGACAGAAATTGAAATATTTTGCATCATTCTAGAGTAAAGGTAGATTCCTGCTCAGGTACCTATAAAATCCAGCAAGCATCAGTTCAATATCAAGAGTAGCATCAACATTTTTTTTGCCCTGGATTTTCTGCAGCCTAAATATATCAGGATCACTTCACACTACGCAAACAACCCCGATTAAAATAGTTTAGACATCAATAAGGTTGACAAGATCTTTTAAAAAAGATTATAGGGATCAGATTCTTTGAAAGGTTCTGATCTTCAAACTTTATTCAAAGTATTTCAGCTTCTCTATTTTCCAAACATATTAAGGATCATGTGATTACAAATATTCATTATTGATTTATGAAAGGAAAATCATGCTTAGCAAACTGATAGTGACCCACTGGTTCAGTGGAGGAGGGGAGAACAACAGTTGCTCTCTTGACATGACGAATTCTTTCAGTCTTCTATAAAATCCTCACACTAATGAAATGTAGAGCAGGCAAGTGGTCAGTGAAATAGACTAGAAAACTTGCTGAACTGCCAGCCTCAAAGAATTATGATCAGCAGTATGATCACAGCACGTCACCAGGGGTGCACTCTATGGTCAGTCCTCACTGACAGTCTGGACAATGCAAACAGGGCACCTTCAGTTTCTTTGCCTGCAATGCAAATCTGGGAAAGTGGCCAATATTGCTGACTGGTTGCACTGCCACTCAGAGGGACCTCAACAGACTAGAGAAATGGGCCAAGAAGCAGCTAAGAGAGTTCAAAGGGAAGCGTAAGGTACAGCACCTGAGGAGGACTCTTGCACTCATACACTCTGGGAACTGACCAGCTGGAAAGCAGCTCTGCAGAGAACCACCTTGTGATCCTTGTGTAGAACATGCTGAACACAAAACAGCAAGTCATCTTTGCAAATCAGGTCAACAGTATCCTTGACTGCAGCAGAAAGAGCACCATCAATAAGCTAAGGGAGGTGAACCTTCCCCTCAGTATTGGTCAGGCCACCTCTGAAGTCCTGGGTCCAGTTCTGGGCTCCTCATTTACATAGAAGCTCCTCATTTACTAGAAGAAGACCTGTAAAGGGCCAGGAAAATGATTAAGGAACTGAAGCATCTTTCATATGAGAGTGAGCTGGGACTGCTCAGCCTAGAGATAAGTTTCATGTTTGGGATGTTATGCATATATGTCCCCTGTGGGGTAAAAGCAAACACTGAGCCACTACATCTCAGTAGTGTCAAGGAATAGGACAAGAGACAAAGGGCATGAACTGAAAAACAGGAAATTCAATTTAAACATAAGACAAAAACTCCACACTTCATTCTAAAAATAATCAGGTAAGGGCACAGGCTTCCTAGGAAGGTCTTGGAGACTTTACTCATGGAGATATTTGAAACCCATCTTAAGACAGTCCTGGGCAACTTGCATTAGCTATATGTTCTGACAGCAGAAAAGTTGGACTAGAATATCTCCAGATACCCCTTTCAGTGCCAGCCATTCTGTAATTGTATTCTACATTTACCTTCTGGGCTAAAAAAACCCCACCAAAATAGAACAAAATAAAACAAAAAAATCCCCACCCAAACAAAAAGTATTTTGTAAAAAAACCTCCAGCTACTGAAGATTGCAGGGTGATTTTCCTGCACCTCACTCTGCACCAGACCAACCTACACAATAGTGATTTGGGTATTTATCCCATCCAGAAATGGGAAAGGTGAAGGCAGAGGAAGAATGGCAGTATTCATGGTGCTGCTGGGTAGAGACAATGTACATTTTGTAGCTCTGTTTTGCTGTTAAATATCTCTGTGATCCATTGGTTTTCTTATAGCTGTAGAAAATACAAAGCAAGGAACTCTTGATAGATACCTTTCATTCTTACAAAAAAGTTATTATGATTAAGATTCAGGACACACTCTATTGGGTTTTTAACTCAGATCTACGACTTTCAGACTTTACTGCATCAGAATAAAAATTAACACAAGAAAACACTGTAAAGTTACTTAGAGGTACTGCAGAAAGGCTTCATCACAATTGAATTAGAATATGAAGTAACCCTACTAGCATGTCACAGAGCTGTTTTATGGATCTGTCCTCACTTGGTGAAAGTGCACAAAGGGCAAATAGGTCAAACTGTCAGTCTGGTCAATCAGGCAGCATTCTACATGAAACTTCTTGCTAACCTGGCAATTTTTCTTACTAGCCTTAGTGGTCCTCTCTTGCTCCCAGACTCCCAAAAGCTCTTTGTACCAAATCCACATAGCAACACTTGGTGAACAGGCCTAGATTGGTGTAACTGCTTCCTTGACAGGTTTTTATTTAGGAGTTAGTTTCATTAACCGAATCACTACTCCGAAGTGAGCAAAACTTTTTTCATTAATTAAGCAAAACAATTCCTCGAGTATAAGGAAAATAAAACCACTTACCATATGCTTCCCAAACAGCTAGTTGCTCAGAAGAAAAATTCAGGCAATTGGCAGTGGTAGTAATAGAGGACATCTATAAAGCAGCAGTTTTCCTTCTTTTTTAAGGGCTGTTCCTTCTACCCACACCAAGAACTGTGATCTACCTTGCAAAGAAGTGTGCATTTGCAATTTAGTCATCTTGCTTGAAATTAACTGTTTCCATAAGCTATTTGATAGGATTATTTTCTTCCTTCCAATTCCCACACAAGCTGTAACAGTACACAGCTGGGTCAACACAGCCAAGAACATACTTTGACCCACTGATTATAAGAACAGCTGCCAAGTTTAGGGCATATGAAGGAAAGAAACAATTTAACTGAAGCTGGAAATTTGTCCTTTCAGCTTCATACTTTAGGTTAAAGTAATTGTGCCCCAAACCCACAGCTATTAAAAGCTTCTGCCGTTTCTACTCTGGATTACAATTCTGCAGTAACAGATCTAGAAATCTGTGTCAAAACCTTTCTAATTGCAAATATTTAATTTTCAATAATGAAAAAAAGAAAATAAATCCAAGGTTTCATAAAAGCATTTTCAAAGATTCTACAAAAAGTGCTGAATTTTCCATCAATGTAAGAGTTTTAGTTAAGTGTCTCAGAAGATTACCTACACCAGTAAATATAAGGATCACTTGGTGGTGACTAAAAACCAACCAACGAACCAAAACATAATAGTGGACTAGCTTCTGTAGCAATAGCTTTGGTTTAGACCTTTTTGGCTGTCAAACCAAATTTTTTATGAACTCTGTACTGTTAGGTAACTTTCATAATGTAGAATATAACCATATATTACATTTCTATTAAAGAATTATAAATGAAATCATAGGATAATGCAGGCAGAAATACCTTCTTATAGTGAGACTTCATTTCACCTATAAAGCCATCAAGATTAACATACCTCAGTTTCTAGAGCAACACGGGGGTAATACTGTCTTTTTTTCAACGGGCAACTGAGTTCTAATTTCAGATGCATCCAGCTCTGCTGAAATGGAACTCATTTGAATAAGTAGTCAGAATTACAGCAGAAAGTCAGAAGCTGATTTATTGCAAAGAAGCAAATGGAGTTACATTAAAAATTTGATATGATTATCAACACGAAATTAAATCCTGGAACTAAAAGTTAAGACTCATAGCACGAGATGTACAATTAACAGAACATGAGAAAAATACTTTTTTTTAAGTCCACTGTTATGCTAGAGGTGAAATAATTTACAAAGATGAGTAACTGGAACTTGTCCAAGAGTTACCCAGCTCAGGACTAAGCTTTCCAGAGCAAGTACTACATAAAGAAACATGTAAACTCCCAGAAATACAAATGTCAGTACATAAATACAACATACTGGCACCCAAGGATCCCTTCAAACAACTGTTTATAAACAGATTTTATGAAAATAGAGTGGCTCAAACTTTTCCAACATAGTTTCTTACTCAAATAAATAGATGCTTCAATATTTGATAATAATATTTTTATTTTGATGAGCTTTCTCAGATCAAAGAAATCTGTCTATGTCCTTACCAGTGGAATGCAGATTTCCAGTCACTCCAGCCACCATGAGATATTGCATTCCTCACATCTGGAAGAAGAAGCTCTACATGAACATTTAAGCTCCTAACCACACATAGGTGGTTATAGAACCATAGAACCCATAGTACCTTGGGAGCTTAGTTTTTAGGGCTTCTAGTTTATGGTTCTTTAGGGCTTCTTGTTATTCTGTTTTGTGAGTTCCAATACATTTCATTGCTCTTCTGGGAAAGAAGAGCTTTGTTTTCTCTTATATAAAGTAATTAAAAAATAAAATGAAATATTGTCCTTTTTGAGGACAATGTGAATTTAGCCCTTTGTTTTGAATTGGGAATACTTAAAATACTTTATTCAAGTAGAATAGGTCTCAGTCAAACTTAGGGCAATCAGATAATAAACAGAGTAGCTTCATTTCAGGAAAGGCAAGTTGCATTAGAGGCAGGACAGACTTTTCTCCTAAAGGCACACTGATGCAGGCACAAAAAGCTACAGATGAGTTAGCAATAGCAGAACCAATTGAAGCTGCTTTATGAGAGTCGTGCAAAAATACAGCAGAAAAATCTTTCAGGCATTACTAAGATGAGGTCGAACAAAACTGACAGACATAAAAGGCATGTTCCCTGTTAAGCAAGACTGGGTCATAAACACTCAGTTCATCCAAGGATAAACAAGGTCACAGAAGACAGCTAGCAAAGATGGAACACAGTAATGAAAGTATTAAAACCAACAGAAAACATAGGATTCAGGTTGCTGATAAATTTGAGGATTCAAGAGAAGAACACCTGCTCAGTTATAATTATCAGTTAGTTAATATCTGAAATAATGTACTATTGATGAGACATTTTATTTTACAAATATTTATGGATCTCAGTTTGCTCCCTGCTACTTAAGATAGAAAAGAAATCATAAATTTGTTTAAAAAGTGCAAGTTATACAAGAAAAGAAAGCCCCTTCCATCTCTTTCTCAATGATTCCACGTTCTCAACTCCCCAGACTTTTGTGCTCTGGGACTTATTCGCACTAGAAAAAAGGGGAACATTTCAACTAATTAGGAAACATTTGAACTGGGAAACAGACTTTAAACCATTTGCCTGCCAGCTTGTGTTAAAATGACAAGTTGCCCACTTTTCACTAGGCAATTACCTTATACTGAAATCACTGCATGAAAATTTACTGAGAGGGGAAAGGCAGCGCAGGTGACTGCCACTGTCTCTATTTGTTTTCACAGATTCTGCTGTATTTTCATTACCACCAGTGTCAGCAGCTGACACAATCCTGACCTTGAAATAAGTTACTAATAGCATTAAAACTCACCCTGTCTTTAAGAGATACATTTTTCAAGTAGGGCATTTTCAGGATCATCATCGCAATCAAGCACCCGTTTGGGAGAGTGCACCCAGGGGAAGTAAGTCTCATGACACCATTGATCCCAGGTTTCTTTAAAGCCTATACCCCCTAATTAGTGCTAAAGAATTCTGAATTAGCTTCCACTAGATTAATCTTTTACATGTAATTATGACGGTACACATGTCCTTGAAATAGAAAAGTAGAAAAACTAGGAAAATAGAAAGAGTATTTTTGTGTAGGCTATCTAACTTATAAATCACAGCTTTCTCGGTGACACATCTGATGGTGAAATTCTATAAAGATTTAAGTATTGTAACTTATATCAAGACATGTTCTGTTCCTTTGTGCTCTGAAGATAACAACTGTAGAGATGCCACTTCTGTTTTGAATGTTAAAGCTTAGGTAAGACTTAATTATAGAAGAAATTAAGGTGTGCTGTATCTTGGTACTGAGATGTGGTACTGCACATAAATCAGTACAGTGATGTTACTCAAAAACCTGGAAACACGTGGCTGCTGCAACGTGCAGCTAATTAATATTGCTGGAATTAAGCTAAGAAAAAGCTACTGAACAGACTTGCCAGGTGTATTACATATGAAATTACAAAATAGCCAACACTTCTAGCACATGACTTGCACCAATAAATCTCATGGTAAATACAGCATTCCTACAGTGATATCCTAATTCTAATAAAAAGCTCCTGACACGAGCACCTTTATGGCTAGAGTATAAGTTCTAAATAGTGATGTTGATAGAGTGAGAGCAAAATGCAATGCCTTAATTTCTCCATCCGAACACAATTCTGAAGATTTCTCCCTTGCAGAGAAATCTGACTCGTCAAAACAAATCCATCACATGTAAACAACGGTCTGCTTGAGCAGACTCAGCATTATACTCTTTGTTTTTACACACACCTAATTTTGCCTGTTGGTTTAAATAGTTTTACTGAATTCATACAAGTAGGTTTTGAAACATCATTTATAAAGCTTTCTTTTCATTAAAAAATGGCTCACTTCCTAAAGTATTGGAAGTTGTTCATGCTCCAAATTTAAAGACTACTAGTCAGCTACAATGACTACTTCCAGTAGTCATTAGCAAGTAAAACCTCAAATTATTCCCCACTCTAAGTAGGAGGAAAATAGTTGGGTTTGATCTGATTAATATCGGATCTTAAAAGCAGCAGATAACTCAAAATTAGTATCTCCAAAGTTATTCACCTGTCTTCTAAGAGATACTCCTCTTTGAGAAAGGGATACTTGATATCCTTAACTCTCCAATACACATCCCAAGCAGCATATTAAGGTAAAACTGTCTTGAAGCCTGCCATGCTTCTGAAACAGATGGGCATACTAAGCATCTTCTGCAGTTTCCTGTGTTCTGTTGAAGACATAAATGTCAGACTTAAGCAAACTGATTCATTTTGAAGACTACCAAGTTCTTTCAAATAACAGCAAAGACAAGTACTGCAGTTGGGCAGGCTACCTACAGCCTCTGCAAGTTCTCCCCTTCTAAGGAGCACGTGAGGCAGACAGGATTTTCTCAGGTGTGTAGACATTTAAGTTCCAGGAAGGGGGCCATGTTCTGCAGACTTGGAGAGTGGCTAGAGCAGCAGGTGCAGAGAGTCCTCATAGGCTCAGTGTCACATGTGAAGTACCTTCTCATCCAGCCCAATTCACACTACTCTTGTATAATGGTGGCATCACCAGTTCATGTGAGTCCATGCATTACAGAGCAGGTTTAGCTGCTCAGATGGCACAGTGCTCTGCACAAACTACATTTCAACATACTGTTCAGTCTGAATTGAATCTTTAAACCCTTCCTGCTTTTCAGGCAGACCTATGTCTAAAGCAGCTCCACAACTGTGTACCTGATGCTATTTCAGATTAAATAGGCTGACTAAAAAGTATGCACACACATCTTTTTGTACAAAACAGGAATATGTTACTCAAACTGAAGTGATATTGAAATGACAATTTCTGCAGTGCTTCTGACTTACCTTAATCATGGAGTGACATACAGAACTCCTGGCTCACCTGTCTGGATGCCTGTAATAAATGCTGAAGTTATTGTGTATAACTAAGCTTTCTACGTACAACTTCAGCAGGCCAGGATTAGATACTAGATATTTATACACCTTTACAAACTGCAGAGCTGTTATATACCATCTAATATTATAACCCGAATCCTGAAAAGTAGTTATTTCCATGAAAAGTATCTTGCTCATCCAGCTCCATGAATAGCCCAGTAGTTTGGCCAAGCTATGTAGTGTTCTATGACTTTGATATGTAACTGATATGGTGTTTCTGTCAAGCCCTCCTCACAGAGGCCATGCTTAAAGAGATATTACTGTGCTACAACTCTTCTCCTATGGGACACCTCTCTGAAAAATTCTGCAGGCTCCAATAGCAACTGTATTTCTACATGTAGTTATACAGGAAAAAAGTACAATTGGAATATAGTATCATTAAAGATCCCTTTTGTAGTTCTGCTGGCCACACTATTGCTGATACAGGCCATTGGCCTTGCTGTAAGTGAATTATTCTCAGGATTGAAATAATTTCATGTCTTGTCTTAAGAATGCTGCATTAAAAAGGGCCATGCAGAAAAATATCATTAGAAATTCCCAAAGCATGATAAACTGGTTCTCAGAGGTCAGATATTCAGGGACTGGACATAGTGTAATGATGTTAGTAAGACTCATTGGTCTAGCAAAAATGCAGCATAAATTCTGTTTAAGTGCTTCCAGTTCTGTGTTAGCGTGTCTGAAGCTAAGTCAGTTCTCTGGGTGCATCTGGATGCTAACATAAGGCTAGAAGAAGATTATGACCATCAGTCTCAAAAGCCTGTGTATTTTTATTCAATCATCTCAATTCAAAAAATCTTTATTCATGTTTTCATACCTTCTGGGTAAACCATTACACTGCATAAAAAAGAGTTTCTCCCCATCCACCCCTTTTCACAAAATATGAATAGACCAAAACAGAATCCTGAATACACGCCAGTTCCCACAATTTCTGATGTTAGCTCAGGTCTGTTCAGGGAAATAGTTTAATAGAAGCTCAAGAATATCAGTTTACTTCAGCACACAGTGTCTTCTGTCCTGGAATCTGTGTATTCATTAGCTCTCCACCTTTGCAACATATTACATAGCTACTTAAAGTAATCTGAATCCACCAATTCAAAATGAATTGAAAGCAGCAAATTCTTTTCAGCCTCAGCTTTCCAATATGATCTTTCTCACTTAACAGGAAACTGCAAAATATTATTTCTGTTGAGTCTTTTAAGGTGAAATACCATAGAAAATCAAAGTAGTTACAATGACCCTAATTTAAAATGGCAAGTGTAAAATTTTCAGCTGTTCAAAAAAATCTCAGAGCAACAGCTGTGTTAAAGCCTAAGTTCTAAAAGAATTTTTTTTTTTAAAGGAAAACTGAGCTACTGAGAACTGTTTAAAATACTAAGCATTACAACCCAGTAGGTACACACTAATGGATATTTTTTTGCATTTCTAATCACTGATACCCTTAAGCTTCAGCCACTCATATATTTCTGCCTTTCGAGTCAATAATCCTAATAATCCTGTTTTACAGGACATTAAGGGTGTGTTTACATCACTTCAACTCATTTGCTGGATGCAAAAGTCATTTATTGTAGGTAAAACCATTTCTGTTAGGCCTTCAGAAGAGGTTACTCCCTATTGAGTTCTCACAATTGTAAACCGGCTTTTTGGGGTATACCTTCGTTCATGGGTCAAGATACCCTCCTATCATCCTAGGAAACATTTCACTAGTAGTTCCAGGTACCAATTCAAGGTGTTTTCTAATTTTAGTTCTAAGGGCTCAAATTCTCCTTTATACACTGTGAATTAAGACCAAGAACAGTGCCCTAAATGTAATGGCATTAGAGTGAAGACTGGGGTGTTTAGTTCTAAATAACAAAGGCCATTGTATAATTTTAATCCTAAATGGTTTTAAGTCCAAAATTCTGTGAAGGAGGTAGAACTGAGTTATTTGTTCTTCTACAGCATTATTCTAATCAAATCTGTCATCTAATGTGATCTCACAGGATCCTGAGTAGGCAGTTTAGGGTAACTGGCTAACATGCATTTCTTCTTCCATCAGGAAAACTGAGCATTACATCCATATTAATTTGTTTTTAACCTTATTTTCTAAGCAAAACTAGCAAATTCTAGTTAAATCATTGTACACGTACATAGTATATTCTACTTCCTTTATGTTCTGATCTAGCATCTTGGCCAAATTCTTCACTGAAGACAAGCAAGCATTATCCTGAGCGCGCCAAACAAGACGTACAAGAGCAAAAACACTTCTACACCAAAAGCCATGCTGACATTAGGAAAGGGCAAGAACTTAAAATTCCAGTGCACATAGTGCATGTGGCTAGGGCACTCTAAATAAAATGTGTACTTATGATCTCCATGTTTATGAATACCATACTGCATTACTCTGATGTTGTTATTTGTAACAATATGGCTGAGCAGAGACGACATTGTTACTTAATTTTGTCAGCCTGTACTTCACAGCAACTGGTAGGCAGTAGTCCTCAGACATGGATGATTTCTATATTTTTGAACATAACATAAGGAAAAAATATCTTCTGGAGAAATGAAAAATAAACAATATCTCCTGGGGAAATACAAAATAAGCAATAAAAAATCTGGTTATTAGAATACTTCAGAAAAGCATTTTCCTTTAATTTGACAAGGTGTGATTATATTCATTGTACAGCAAATGAACTATAAAGTGTATTATAATTATATGGTATAGGTTCAGTCTTTTACCTTTTCTCAGCAATACTGCAAGGATTGTGGCTACTTCAGTAAAACACATTTCAGTTGTTTCAAGAGTGTGAGCTAATAAAGCAAGCTAACTCAAATGACATTTCCTCATTTTAGTGGACATTGGCAAGAATTTTCTTGGTTCAGAGCATTGAGGTGTATATAGAAGGACTACACACCTTCTCCCCCACCACCCCTCCCCCCTCAATCATTGAAATCTAGTATAAACAGCAGGATTTTTTCACCGGGTTATGGCAACACCTCATTTCACACTTCAGTGATTCCCCACATCACTTATAGCTCAGAATAAACTCATCAGTTTCCATAGGGGAAAATTAAAAGCACTGCTACACCATTCATCAAGAACACCATTCATTCACTGCTCCTCCAAATACACCTTTACCTAACCACTCCTACTGAGAAAAGTGATCCAACAATTGAGAAATATTTTTAAAATCCCTAGACACATATAACTTTCTGACCAATACTGGCAAGATTCCTCATAGTTTTACCTCAAGTAGAACACAGCAATTGCATGGAATTCTAAAGCAGTTTTGCTCTTCTAGATTTCAGATTACTTTTTCTAAATTTTCATGATGCATCTAAGTTTTCATCTGTGCAGTGGATAGCGATATTAATATTTCCACATTATTCCTACTAGTTATCCCATACACAAATCTTGAAGATTAATTCCTTGATATTTAAATGCTCTTTTGATACCTACAGCACTACAGAGTCACTACTGACAAATGCAAACAGAATTTTATGAAAGGACTCCCTGAAGCACTAGAACTCTAAGTCTATATAAATATTATTCAAATAGTTTTATGAAGTTTTTGGTGTGTTTCACAGACTTTCTGGCAAGGGCTTCAAACCTCTGCTTCCCCATGTCTGTTGCTGAGAAACACAGGGCCCAGTTTTCAAGCTGTTATAGCACAGTTGCAAGCTCTACCTTTATATAAAACCAGTTTGGCATATCTTGTGTGCCATACCCGTCAGACTTGCAAGCAAACACATTTCTACAGAAAGAGAACATGTGCTCAATATCCAAATAAGCACACACAAAATGCCTATATGTCTATAAAAAACACTGCCTGTTTTTAAGTCTAGCAAGCACAAGAAATTAAAATGTAAATTTTATAAAAATCTGGTTTTACTTAAACTGAGGCAATGCATTTCTGTGATAGCCCTGAGGCATTTATGATTATGTCAATTTATCCTTCACTGCTCTGTCTAAAGACTGACCTTCCCCTCCTAACTAGTAATAGTTAAATTACTTAAAGACTGTATATTTTCAAGGAAGGCATTTAATGGAAACGGTCTATCCAATAGCTGCCTACTCAAACAGCTAAAATCCAATAAATATTAAGAGAACAAAATAACTACCTGGTAGTTCTTAATTAGTTATTTTTAATTTGATTACACAGAGACTTGCTAGTATTTTTTTTTTAGGTGGTATTCTAGTTTGTTAATTTTAAGTAATTGACATTAAAAAACTGACTTTAATCTCTGATACATCAGCTTAGATGTGCATATATCAAGATATGAGTGCTAATAAGTTTGAAGGTCTACACAAGTAAGAAAACATGGAAATCTAAAAAGTCTCACTTTACAGAACTATGATTACCTAGTGTAAGGTAATATGCTCTAAAGTCTGAATTTTATCTTTATTATCTATATTGACAAGTATCCCTCAAGAACACAAATTACAAGTTTTTTTGTAGTAGATGTACCACATTCAATCCAGGCTAGTTCTAGCATGATCCTGCGAAGTATTTCCATCTTAAGGGCAGTGTTGATAACAGAACCATGGCACTACATATTTTACAGATCCAGCTTGCCAAACTACATTATTTGTTAATGGAAACATCTGAAGTTACTCCATAAATTATTTTTTATGTGCCATTAATAGAGGGACCTTACATTTGCATTGATATTAAATAGAGCTATAAATAAACATTGTTGGTCTTAGTATTTGCAGATGAAATAGGAACAGCTGCCTTGGCTTTCTTTTCTAATGGAGTCTCTTAATAAGGCTCTAATAAAGATATTCCCATGCTTCCTGCCTCTCACTCCGTGACTGCAGTATTATGGTTCTCTATCTTATTATAGATCTATAGGAAAAGGAGTCCCTTTTTGTGGCCAGTTATCACACGGAAACAGCCTATGAACTGAAGAAGCTGTATCTAGAAAGACACATTCGTTAGATGGCTGTGAAATAATCAATTACTGTGGAGTCTCCTCCATAAAACTAGTAAAACTTAGTGCCTAAGCTCACCTCTAGTCCATTAATCTTTGCAACTTTTCTGGAACTAACTTCCCATGAATCTTGTGCCCTTGCAAAGAAAAAATATTTGAAGATAAATACAATTACAAAAATTAAGTGCCTCAACTTTTCTAAGTGGTACTGACTGGTACTTTTGTTTATTTTCTCCCATTTGTTCTAAAGAACTCATCTTCACCCTTACCCCATTCACTCCAGGAAATCAGTTTTCAGGCTCATGCAAATCTTTTCTTAATGTTTATTTAAGATCAGGTTTTCCCTTTTGCAGTGCCAAAGGCATTTGGCCCTTAGAAAAAGTTGAACATTGAAAAAAAGTTTAAATTTATTTAAAGTTAATGCCTTTCTTTCACATAAAGATGCAGCTCAAAGTTACTCAACCCAAAGAAATTTCCCTCCAAGCACTGCTTTTATGAAGTGCAAATCATTGATGACTTATTTTAGCTTGGCACAAAAAAAAGTGCTAAGAACTTGCCCAGTTCTCCTGTTATCTGAATATATATATATAGTCATATATATACATATATATGAAACAGAAATACTCCAAACTGCTCCAGAGCAGCTCGAAAAACACTGAGACTTTTTTTTCTTTCCACTTAAACATATCTGAAGGAAAGGAATCAAACATCCAGGATGCACTATCTACATAGTCTAATTCTTAGATATAAGCTACTCAAAGTCCTGTCTATATCTAACTCTTCATACCTTTTAATTATTATAATGACAAGTTCTTTTTTTTTCTGTAGAGAATCCACAAATCAAAATATGTGCAAAGCACAAAGCATTTAAACATGAGGAAACGGATAGGCATCAAAAGTAAAGCAGGGTAACAAAAATATTTGACCAGTATTGATTGGGAGATAAATAAAATTGTCTGTGTTTAGCAGTTGAGCTGAGAACACATTATCTGTAGACTGTATAGCTGTATTAGAGAGTATACTTTAGTTCATTTGGAAGCATTTAAAAGAAAGTATAGCATCCAGAACTGAAACTCTATCATAACGATTGGTGAGCTTTTCACATATAAGATGTTTGACCAACAACACAAGGTATAACCTGTATCCACTGAACTTCAGACATGCCAGTGCTTTGGTAAGAATATGGAGTAGTTCAGGTTGAGAAAATTACAGACACAAGCAGTTAACCAATTTGTTCCTGCATATCATATCAGGACATAACCTTAAATGAACTTTGAAGATGTAATCCTAGCAAGTTAGCAAAGATCAGAACTCTGATTTGTCCCTATAATTTCAGAACGTGCCATCAGTTTCTGTGTTACATGTATACATTACGTTACCCACATGTGGCACACACGGACTGACTTGACATAATTAACCATGTGTCACATTTTATTTATAAACTCTTACTTAAATACAATTGTTGCTACTTTCCGGTATTGCAACAACAGAACTATCAGAACACGAAATGCCACCCTCAGTTTAGAAGAACCATAGTTATTCAAATACACTACACTTATCTGTGCTGATAGATGGATGCTACAGACAGAAGACAAAAGATGACATTCACTGTAAGAAAAAAAACCCCACAACCTGTAGAGCTTCTGGTCAATTAAATTTCCCTAGATCTTTACCTTCAGCTTATTGAATTGTCTTTTAAATTGTCCTGAAACAAACAAAAATATTCAACATACTAATACCCGCTTGTTTATTATAACTCTCAAAAACAATACTATGATAGCCCTCATGTCACTACTCAGTGTTACCATTGAGCATATTTCATGCAGTCTACTTCCACCAAACTTCCATTTCCATTACTGTAATCCACTGCATAATCATGGTCTGACTCAGTTACTAGTCTCTGGGTTCCAGTCTCTTTCACCATTCCTGAAATATGCTCCCGTAGGTCATCAATAAGATATGACTTGTCACCCCAGCAGCAGTTTCTTTTCAATTCTGATTACTTATTTAATGCCGCTTGTTTCACAGCAATACACAAAACCAAGATACAGAAGCAGCAAAAGACTTCTGTAATTAGCCATCTTTTCCAGCTTATTTTAAATTTCAAGATATAAAATATTCCATATACATCAATTACCAATACATGCATTTTAGCCACATTAAAAAATGATAGCACTTTTGTAATGTATACTTCCTTGAAATACATGATTTAACCTAATGCATCAATAGTATAGCAGTCCCAATAATTCTATTTTGAAGGAAACATTCAATTATAATGAAAATATGAATACCTTGAAATGAGAACACTCCAGCAAAAAAGGGTTGCACTCTGCTTGCCAGATAACGTGCAGGGTTATAATACAGAATATGCCTGTACCCTTCCAGTGTTGCCCTTTCTTCTCTGACCTGCATGGCAGCCTGTACTGCCCCATAAGGCATTTACAACATATGTGTTGCATTTATGCACAGTGAAGAAGCATAATCAAATCTGTTACTTGTTAGGAAGCATCAAACCTTTACCTCCTTGCCCATCTGACAGGATGGCTGCTGAGCTCACTGCTCACACCTTAACCTTCAGCAGGGCTCATTTACTTCCCAGGAGACATATTCAGAAAACTGACAGTTACAGGAACAGTAGCTGGTTAGCAGAGCTGCCTGGGGGAGGGGAAATTCCAAACCAAGAAAAGCTTCTCAAAAAAGTTAAATAGCTTTCCAAGCTTAGATAGACTAAATGTAGACTAAACAAGGACAAGCCTAATAAAATTAATTGCTTCACAATAGCAAGCTTTGTGTTTATATTCTGAAAATACTGTAAGCTTAGAACAATATTGAATGGTCAGGTGGTTTGCAGTTTTAAAGCATGTTACCATAATCAGCCTTAAATTAAAACAGATGGGAATGACAGATATGTTAATGTTATTAAAGACCTCTAAAGGATAGAGTTAAATAAGGTTACCTAATCCATCTTAGAAGGGTATTATGAATTGCATCACTTGAACAAGAATAGCATTCTTGTATCTATTTTTGATCTTACAAGACTAAAATTACCAACACAATGTAACCATGGCATGCACATAATATGTGCCTACTAGTCTCAGTTTTTGAGAGAAAAACCAGGATGTTTCCTGATATTGAAAGGCTTTCATGCAGATCTTTTAATGATAAAGATGATTATTCTCCTGATGCTGCAGTACATAGTGAATGCTCACCAATGAGCATAATATATCAGCATATTAAAAATTAGCATATTGTATCTATTTAGGGAGAGTGAGAATTCTACTACTAAAACCCTCAAATATTGTGGTACAGACTTCTCAGATGTTCTTTTAAACAAAACCCAAAAACCCCCAAGCCCTTCAAAGCTTACAACACATTGTTATTGTCACCTGTGCAAAGTGTGTAATACAAATTTAAGTTAACAATCTCGTCTTCTTACATGCAACAGTTATTAACATGCCTTTTAAGGGCTTGTTCTTGCTACCATAGCTATGATAAAAATGAGGTGATACCTCATTGTTTGGTGCACACAAGTGGAGTGGGAACCTCGCCTCAAGCTTCCACTCCTGTATCAATACCGTGTTTTCTTCCTGTGAAACATTTTTCAGCTCAGTAAAGAGTTTTCAACAAGGGGCCAAACTAGCTTAAAGCCTTCTAGTTATACACTAATGAAGTGGGAAACATGGTTAAGACCCTACTTACATCAGAGGGAGAAAAACCTCAACTCACACGTAGGAGGTAAATTCTTAGCACCAGGCCACCTTGTAAAGGCACCTTTATGCACCTTCCCCATGGCAGGCGACAGGCTGTTTAGGAACCCAACCAGGCAGTAGTGTTAAACACACTTTCTGAGGAGAGAAGCCAGAACAAGCTGCCAGGCAGAGAAAGCATTTATGAATCCTGTTTGGGTTTTGGTATGAATGGGTGTTAATATGCTGAGACTTGTCAAAGCTACAATGCTACTTCAGTATGTATAAAAGCCATACAATATCCCTTTTTAACCCTCGCCCCCCCCCTCCATTTTACAATCCCCAGACTAACAAATCCCAGTTCCCAAGGTTAACTGAAGATTGAGTAACAGCTCTGGCTCCCAGAATCACTTCTCTGAATTTAGATGCCTATACTGAAGTAAATCCCATTTTGCAACCAGCTTGGAAATTATTTTCAAGGATTTCCAACATAAAGGTGAAAGGTACATGGACAGTTTAATCCAGCTGGAGCACCTAACATCTAAAGTTCCGTCCCTGTAAACTTTAAATTTTGAAAGTGTGACTGAGGCTTTTTGAAATCTTTCAATGTCTCTATTTTTGAAAGTAAATGACCCAACACCTATTTTTAATATACTCTTTGCTAATAATTTTGACATATTTACTACTTTTGGTGCACCAGAAAATGTAAAGTGACCAGGAATCAACTTGTCTACTTCGCGGTCTTTGTAAGATTAAACAAAGCATTTTATTCAGCTACAAAATTACATACAACTATTTAAAGAGATCTACATAATTGAAGATTTCCTTGTGCATTTATGTATAACAGAGCTGTGCTAGGTCAACCATCACCTATTGAAATGTTTGGCTACATTTACCCAGCTGCAGGGCACTGACAATATCTGGGCACATTCTAACCATTCGCCAGGATTTAAAGTAACTGAACTGAAATCTAACAGCAGTATAATTCACTAAGACTAAATTCAATCAGCACTCAGAAGGAAAGGGGGATTAGAATTAGCATTCTAAATCTGTGTTTGGTAGATCACATATACACTTTCATTTCTATTCAGTAGAGAAAGTTGCAGTGGCGAATATGAATTGAAATCTTCGCCAGTGATAAAACACATAATTCCAAGGCAAGTACATTAAGTGAAATTAAAATGCATAGTTCAGATAACATCAGCATCTATAGAACCAGAAGAAAATTTAGACTCATTAGTTTCATTACAGAGATCAAACATCAAGACAAAAGAAGAGCTTTATCTATAAAAGCCCTCCAATAAACCTTAATAGAGAAAGAACATGTATATTAATCTCAGTACACTGCTATTTTTCACTATTCTACTTAAAGGTGTTTTTCAAGAGGTTTCATTTATGGTAGAAGTTTTGGCACAGGTATTCTTTAGGCATGACAGATATATATCTGTCTGTAAATGGCTTAAACTGACTTCTAAGTGACTTCTGGCAAGTTATACCAGTCTTCCTCACAAAGTTCCCTTAAACAAGAACAGTGTCTTTTCTTAAAGGTGCCCTGAGAAAATGAATCTAATAGGCTTCATGTAAAGTGGCTAGTGGCTTTATTTTTTTTAAGCAATATTTTGGAGGACAGCATGAAGAAGTGAAGAGGAGGCTGTAATCATAACAGAACCTGTAAGAACACAGGAAACATGTTTCAAGTCACAAGAAAAGCATTACAGAAACAAAAAAGCCCCATGTGCCACAATTTAATTTTCTTGCGCTATTAAATAAAAATCTCAACATTAAAAACAAAGATTAGCTACTTCCCTTTGCCAAATAGATCAAGTTAATAATGAGTGTGCAATAACTCCAGTCTTTGCAGAACCTTTACAGTGCACTTTGGTTTATGTTTTCGTGAACTAGAAATTCTTTTTTAAGATAGAAAGCAAGACTGTCAAGTGTTACATGATTCTAGAAGCTCTGACTGTTAAAAAAGCCAATTGCTTCCAGTAAAGCAAGATTTATCATAAGTTAGCAGGTTGCTGAGTTGAAACAATCACTGATCAAGTAAAGGTTACAAGTATTCAGCAGAGTCAATATTCCACTATTTTTGCGAGCTCTATCCTATTTTTTTCCTTGAAAAATGTTATGTGCTACTTGAAGGACACTTGAAAAACTCCAGTTAGTGTGTTAACAGGCTAAAAGCCACTGACACTGACATGCTGCTGTTATCTGAGGCACTAGTCCTACAGCAAACTCAATTCTGCATAGAACGAGCCCTGTTTGCAGATCTGGGGCACTCCCAGCGCTAGGAGGGACAGAGGCAGTTGGGCTTCAAGAAAGCACAGACAGATTTATCTGCAACTCATTTGTAATAGAGAATTTGTTGCCTCCTTTCGCTGCTGTAGCCATCACTTGCCAGCTCATACCCACAAATAAATTTGATCTCTTGTACCCTTAGGCTACCAAATACTGAGTTGTGTATTTCTTAAGTGGCAAGCTCTTCTAAACAATTCTCACTTATTTTCATCTACCATTCAAAAAGGTAAACAGCTAGTGGAACTAGCACCCTGATTAAATACAGTGTTTCTGTACATTATCCACGGGACCCAACCTCAAAGTACATGATGTACTAGCAGCCAGATTTCAACACTGCTGGAATGCAAAGCCTTGACCAGAAGTCTGTGTCAGTGTCCCAAGTGTTGAAATGAAAACTGTCGGAAAAAACAGCAGCTGCTTCAAAGAATGAATAAAAAATACAACTATGCGATTAAAGAAAAAACCTAAGAGGTGCTCAGATCCTCAGGGGATTGACATTTTCTCCAATCTCAGCAAGATTCTTTAGCACATTCAAGTACAACATATGGGCCTATGCAAGGCTACACTGTAGAAAGCAAAACTGACAAAGATTTTAATATCCATTAGAAAAGCTTAAGAGCGGAACATCCACTTAATTAATATAACATGCCAGGGTTTTACAAAGTCTCACTAAGGAGGGCTTTCAGAGTCTACCAGGCAATTTGGAAGGCCGCTAGGTTATGATGATAGCATTGAATATGTTTGAGTTTATATTGACAATGGCACACTCTACTTTGAATAACATTATTGTGCAAGCTTCCAGTTGTTCATTATATCCCTACACTTACTATTAGTCACAGCTGAGTACTGTAAGGCAGAAGGCAAGCAGCTGTCTAGGGCAGAAATAGCATCAGCCTTCACTGCCTACTTCAAACTTGACAGAGTCTTGGAAGCACTTGCAAACTTGTTGCCTCTGAGAGAAAAAGGAGGAAAGAGTCTGAACAGAAAGTTACACAATACTAGAACTGCCTAAATAGCAAAACAGAAGCATCTTTACCTCTCAATTCACAACTGATGTGGCAGAAGCACCAGACCTGACAGTTCCTCTTGTCCCAGCCTTGCTTCTGATACATCATTTTTCCCTTATCACTAAGAAGCTCTGAGTCAATCTAGATAAAAATGCCCCAGAGTTAGCAAGGAATGTAACAGCAGAATGGGCAACTACAGGAAGAGCAGGTAAGACTACTTGTAGCACTTCACCCCAGTTAAGAATAAATTGGCAGCAAATCAGTTGAGGTTTGTGGCCAGTTGTGTTGAAATACCATTTATACTACAGTAGACACTTGGCATTTCCTTCACCCAGAACTGTATTTCCTGACTTAAGAGAAGATGCATTTTTCTATCTCTTCTCCTTTCAGCAATGTCCTAAATTGGAAGTTCTTAGGAGACAGGTGATGTTCAAAAGGGATAAATGAAAGCAGTATATAAGATGTAATTATTTCTAGTATTTAGTTATATTGTTAAACAGAAGTGGACTACCTGAGGCGACCAGGACTGCAAACTGTGCTTTGTCTTTACCTGTCAGCAGGTGCTATGGCAGATTCCAAGACTTAAAAGTAACTTTTTATCCTACCACATCTAATGAGAAATTATTTTACCATTGTAGTTTTAAACCTTGTTGCCCCGATCCTCACTTGATTGTACCCAGACAATGTAAGTCCAAGACTGTACCCCCAACAAGTGAAAAGCAGGCAGCTAACTTTGTTACAGCAGTATGACTGAAACAGTAGTCTCAGTGAAGGGTTAGAAAATCTTCAGTTAAGCCACGCACATGCAGAAATACCTGAAAACACCCACTCTGAGTGCTAGTACAGAGTCTTTTCACTTATCAGTTGGTTTTTGAAAGGTCACTTTTACATTTCTTGTAGTAAATGCAGTTGTAACTATCATTTATTTTGGCATCTATTTGGTATTTGGTTGGCTTGATATTTTTACATGTACATTACACTTCAAAATCTTCACTGAAACAGTTCACTGTTTCCTCAAAAATGAAAATATTAAAGATGTAAGACTCTCTGAAGAAATTCCAGTTCTGTTCCTCTGCCAAAGTTGATACAGTTGCCATGAAAAGCAAACTCCCCTCTAGCTTTGTGCCATTAAGACTCTGCAAATAACTCCAGCTCATATTCCACTCCATGAGGATTCAGCTGCTTCATAATAAATGGCTTACACTCTAATTCTTGTGCCTTGCCCAGCAGCACTAGGCAGAGGGATTACATTGAGATCAACTGTGTGGCTAACTTGTACTAATTAATTAATGAGTCAAGCAGAGTTTGAATTTTCACTAACTTGCCACAGCAAAAAAAGTTAGTGTTCTGCTAGTTTTCTCTCACTTCTCTCAAAAGCTCAGGAGCCACAGGCACCAAAAATCACTCTACCAGCAATAATCGGATAGTTTTTAAAGCACACTTGCCATACAAAATACAACTAGTTCATAGTAGCAAAACAAAACATCTACAGATGCTTTATCTAGGGTGAAGATAACTGTAGATCTTACCCTACCTTTGACTATTTCTTGACATATTACAGTGATTTTGTCTATACTAAGTTTTTATTAGTGTGAAGCCTAGTCTTGTTCTGTGCAACATGGTTTTTGTATTTGAATTACTGTATTTTGGTAAGCATACAATTTGTGGTTTTTTAGTTGACTCTGCTTTCCTTAATCCAATATTATGAAAGCAATAAAAGGCTTGGAAAAAGACTAGAAAAGATACTGAAGCTGTTCTTCTCCTCAGTAGTAAGCATAAAACACTTCCTTGTTTTGTTGGTATTTTTACGGAGAAAACATCTTTACCATGTTCTCAGCCCAACTCAAGGCTTCTAACACTAGTTCCATTCAGTACTGAAATGAAAACTCACAAAAATGATTTCTCAGTGAGTGACTTAAATAAAATATATGAAAATTAAGTAGGTGGCAATCTACCAGGGCCAGCAAATGAAAAGCTTATTATGGTATACATTTAAATTTCATTCATAAAACTTTTCTCCTTTTAAGAAAAAATAAGACTTTATTCAATCTCATCAGCAATATAATTAGGAAGGTGTGGTAAAAAGAAACAAGGCAAAAATCTCACATCCATGTAATTTGAAAAACCTTGGAGAAGGAGGGAACTGGGCAGAAACAAGCCTGCCTCATTCACACCACAGAGTTAACTTTTAGGAAGAAGAAGATTTTTAATCATGCCTACAATTCAGCCCCAAGGTCCAGAGCTTTTGTGGTTTGAAAACAAGATTTCATAGCTACAGGTTCTCCAAAGCTTGTGTGCTATTGGGTAGATATTACAGCAAACAGTTGGACTCATTTCCACAAGGAACAAATATTGCCAAGTTAAATGCTCTGCTTTATGGTAGACTATAACAGGTGTTTTATTTTAACACTATAGCAACACCCACTAAGTTCTCACTGAGAAATTCAGTTTCTCTAGGATTTAAGGTGTTCAACTGTTCCGTAAAGAAAGCTCACTTCCCTCATTTTGCAGAAAGTAAAGGATACTTTTATACAGTTAGATTATAGAAATTGGTGTGGCTCTTTATCTCGAATAATATCTGTATGCTATCTGTCTCCATATTTAATTCTCACACAATCTTAGCTCCTCATATAACTACTAGATTAAAACTTTTTAAAAAATTATAAAAGATTAGAAAATTATTGCTTTCTAACAGACACCAATACTTTAGTTTTGGCATGTTACTGCTAAAGACATTGTCAAAAGGTTGACAAGATAAAAAAGGATATAAAACAAAGCATTGATGGAACCTTTCTAGGAATGAAGTTAAAATACTGTTCAAACTAAGCCTTTACTTGATTGTTTTTTATAGCTATTATCATACCTAGTAATAGTCATCAAAGAGCTACTCATTCCACTCTAGTTATCAGGCCTGTGTTAAATTTTTTAAGGGGGAAGTGCAAAACATTAAGAATTAATCATCAACACCCCAAGAAAAGCCAAGAATAAACATTTGTGTCACTTCTCATACTTTTTGTAAATACAATTACTTTGCAGCTGCACACATAGAAACAACAATTCTATGTTGCTCAACATTGCGTTCACAATTGAAGTAAACTGTGGAGTTAGAGAAATAAGAATATGAAATGGAGAAAGAAGGCCTTGCGCAGGAGTGGTGGGTATGTCCTGTGGGGGTGGGCAGAATCCTTCTTAAGGATTGTCAGATGCTTGTGTGGGTGTGGCAGGTGGAATGATTCTATGGTGGTATTCCTAAAGTGAGGGGATAGCTTTTGGGCAGGCTTGCACTCTTTCGAGAAGTCAGCTGCCAGTGAGCAGTGCAACCTTGTCCCAGAGCGACACATGCTTGTGAGAGGTTTCCACTTGCTGTGGGACCAGTAGGAATGTGGCTGCAGTACTGTTCAGAGGCTGAGGGTCCCCTGTGAAGTAGGTTTGTGGGCTTGTGGAGAAAGTACTGACTGGATGATGTCAGGAAATGTTTCCACAGGAAAAGTGCAGAGCAGCATATGCCTTCCACAAGAAGAGTGCACACCAGATGGTGTTTACCAACAAAGTGCCTTGAATAAGCATTCGGGTGGGCTTGCAGTCTATGGAAAAGGGATCAGGGGCAGGCGGGATGGCTGGGAACGGACGGATGGATTTGTCCAGAAGGAGCAGATGCCTTTGAATGTGGCAGGGTGAAATGTGCTCTGGCAGCATGGGTCCATAGGCTAAGGAATTGAGGCAAGCTTGCGGTCTTGTGAGAAGTGAGTTGTTGGGGGAAGAACAGCCTTCTGAAAGACTTGCACATGCATGTGTGCAGCTTCCATATGGTGTGAAGGTGGTGGGGGTGGCAGGAGAGTGCGCTGATGCTATTCATGGGCTGAGCTCCTCGTGTTTTGGTGGGCTTGTCTTCCAAGAGAAGACCTGTTATGTGGGGGGGCCCTTACCCATGTGCCTCGTGTTTGGAGCAGGCTTCTAGTCTTGTGAAAAGTGGTTGTTTGGAAAGCAGTAGCCACCACTAAGTGGGACAGAAGCTCTCAAGAAAGGGCTGGGGATGTGTTGGGAGGAGCCTTGTCTAGGGGTGACGGGATTGTGAGGCAAGATATGGTGGGCAAAAGCTTGCTGTGGTGATCATGAGCAAAGTGAAGCCTGTTGGGGCAGGCTTGTAGCTGTGCAAAAAGGCATGTTCTGTGGGGTAAGGAGAAAGCCTTGTCCTGGCGTGGCCACTGCTTTTGCGGAACTTCCATTTGCTGTGTGGGCTTTGTAGGCAGCAACAGTGTGATGAGTGCAGTGATTTATGTTAGAGGGAGTTTCATCTTGAGAAAAGGCCATTCCAGCAAGCGGGGATGGGTGGTGGGCGTCACTTTCCTGTGAGTGGCAGATGCCTGCAACAATGACAAGCTGCAGGAGGGATGACTTGAACTTCTGTGCATGACCTTCTTAGTTAACTACCCACCTCCCTTTCCCACATTTTAGGGTTATTTACAGGGAGAAGCAAAGCAAAAAAAAAACCTTAGAAAAAGTTAAAATCATGGGTTATCTTACTTTCTATGGACTTTTTCAGTGCTACTTTTCTTAGCTGCCTCCTAAATGCTTAAACTGACCACCTCTCTCTGGAAAGACTTGAGACCCACTTTGAAACGAGTTCAAAGAAAACTGCTGTAGCCCGACTCAGATTTCAGCTTCTACTCTGACTTTTCTCTTCTGACTCCTTTGCTTTAAAACACATGTTTTTAGGACTATTACACTTTAATTGGTCATTTCTCTTTCCCATCCTTCTCTACTTCATTACTGTCTAGCAGAGGCACAAGCTACACAATGCCCAGCCAGCTCATATCCCCTCACAGCACCTACCTGTTTCCAGACACTTCAATTCAGCAGGGATTTTTGTTTGCTGTTGTCTTAATGCCACAGTCCAGATAGAACCAGGAGGATAAAAGAGTACTGTTAGACTTTTGCAAGCTGATTCTCTGAAGCTGCAAGTACTTGTGATGCTTAGAAGGCTCTGCTCGTGTGCTACAGCTGGCTGTAGTTCCCAGGTTAGGAATCGCTGATGTTTTTCTGTCTAATGCTGGTGGTCTTTTTAGAATTTGGACTGAAGTTAGTATGGGTTATAATTTAACTTGATTGGTATGAAACTACTTTCATTCCAAATACTGCTGGCTGCGCCAAGCATGCTGTTATACTTGGGGTATTCAGAGACAGGGCAAAGGTAACTGATAATGTCCAAATTTTTTTGTTTGCTGTAGAGGAAAGAGGTGGTGAGCAAAAGCTGAAATGAAGAGGAGGAAAATCTGACAAGTGAATATGGTACTCTAACACCTAGTGTTTACTTGAGATGTAGGTTATAGGTGCATCCTTCTGAAAACCTACCAAGAGTAATAGCACTGGAGGAATTATTACAGAGTCTTCATGCTGAATGTTGCAATTCATAACTGTATGGATTTATTGGTTGTGAGAGAAACTGTGTATGCTGTTATAGCAGTTAAAAGATAATAACGTTTTACATTATTTTATTTTTATGGCTGTTTAGAATTCTCTTAGACATAATTAAGTTGTTGGTGCTTGGCTGCAGCAACAGGTAAAGATAGATCTGTCACCTGTTGCAGTCACTGGTTTTTAAGTTTCAGTGTTCTTGTCTTAGCACTATTTTGAAGACTTCTCTCTGCTGGGCTGTTACTCAGCTATGCTGTGTTTGTAGGTATAGATTCTGAATTGCAGATACTGACCCAGTTTAATGAAATAGAGAAGTGGCCTGTGAGGTGTTGAGCTTGATTCTGCCTGGTGTGGTGCCCCCTGGACTGCTGTGATCTTGGCATGTACTGCTACATTTTTGTTCCACCAAAACCAGGTTTATCTTTAAATGCCTCAAGGTAGTGCTTCTGGGAGCTGCGATTGCTATGGCAATCCTGCTCATACAGTAGGCTTGTGAGTACACCTACACTCACATCTATTCAGGCAACTTCAGTGGCTGCAGATATAGTTGGTGATACAGCAGTCAGTAGGAAGAGTTGCAATGGTTTTGTTTAACACAGACTTTTTCTTATTGGAACAGACTGCTTTCCTCATCCAGAGTTTTTTATCTGAAAAGGAGCTGAGTGAACAATCTGTTGCCTACATTATACTTTTAAGGGTTTCACTGTGGGAGGTAGAAAGCTGTAAGCCAGCCTTGGAGGTCTACTCTTGCCTGTTAGGAAGACAGCAGTCTATGAATGACTCAGCTGGAACCATAGCAAAGCAGAGCTTATGAAAAGGAGATATTGCTGCCATCAGCCATCCTGTCTCGGTAAACAGTTCAGGAGTGAGGTAATTGCGTAGTGCTTGAGACACCCAGATGCCTTCCTACAGCAATCAATGGTTTGCAACAAATACCCTTCCTTCCTGGCCCAGCACAAAAATATGGGAGTTTTTATATCTTTCCTGGGGTAGGATGAAAAGGATGATAAATTACAGAGGGCACCTTGTAAATATGTTTGAGGCAATTTAGAAATTTGTGCTATCTTTTAAGGGTGTCTTCCCTTCTCAAAGCAGAACATTTTCTTTTGTTTTGCTACCATTTTAACTTTTTGTCGGTAAGAAAGTAGGCTTTCTGTTGTCTTTCTGTGTAGCTGTTTTAGTTTTGCTGATACAGAATAAGTTTAAGAATTTTAAGCTGATACCAAATAAGTTTAAAATAATCCTTTCTGAGTTGGGTAAGATTAAAGATTCTTTACTTTGCAGTAGTATAGCTTCCATAGAAAGCTGCATTTGGGCATCTTCTATTTTAACTGAAGAATGTGTTCTGTCCTGCTTAATCTTTGAGTAACAGTTGGATAAAAAGGATGATTGCCCTCAAATGTATCACTTTCAGCTTTGACCTTTTCATACCACAGTTAGTGACTCTTCTAAAGAGCAATTACTCTCTGTATAGCACTGTAACAAAGTTTTTGCTAGCCTGACCTTTCAGCATGTACAAGATTACAGGAGCCAATAGAAACACCAAGGGAGGAACAAAATTCGATGTTCATACTTACAATTGTTTGGCTTGATTAATGATATTTACATTGCAATTAAAAAATATTTTGTTATAAATTTCATAACAGAAAGGAAAGATTCAGTGATGTGTTATAATCACGGATCAAATCTCTAGAATGTGTTTAGTTACATGTTTAGAAAGTGATGGACTCTGCCTAGATCTCCAGATTACTTCTCTTGCCTCTGCTAGTAGCTGCAGTCTAATGTGAACAGTAATAGCAGAGATAGTAAGAATACACAAGGAGGAAAATTTTCATAATGCACACACCAATTTTACTTTTATGTTGTTGTCCCTCTTCTTTACCAGGATTCCTTTAGTAGTACATTGCTTTTGAAAGACTCTAAAGCTGACATCATAATGTTTGCTAAACAGTTGGAGTGCTGTGTTTGCTGAGGTGTATCTAAAAATGGTGCTTGGCAACAAGGTTCAGAGATTTTTAGACTAATAACAGTAGTGACTGGTGGTCACATCTTTGAAGACAATTGACCTCACAGTGAAAGATAAAGGTGACTTTGCTATAAGCACTTCTCTGCATAAAACTTTTCTATTGATGGTGGATTGTTCTTAAATTGTGTCTTGAAAATGTTCCACTAAAGAGTAAGAGGACACGTAATTCTTTTTTGTGAATAGTTATACCATAATTTTTCCATTTGTCCATCTTGATTCAATTTATCAGCTTCATTTTCTTTCTATAGAAAATCTAGTGGGACTTCCATATTTGACTCCTTCAATTCTGTGAAACATGTCCTCATAACTCACAATATAATTTATGAACAGTGTCCTAAATTATTGTCTAATTCACAGCTGGGCTTATTATCCTCAAAATATTTTCCAGAGTGATTGTTGGCACAGAGCAAAACAAGATTGAGTGTTGTTCACAATGGGTTGCTTCAAAGTTGTTTTGATTTTTTCGGTGTGTCGTATCTTGTTTTTAAAGCCAAGTGTTGTGGTTTAACCCCAGTCAGCAAGCCAGTGCAGGCACCTACTCACTGAAAAGTGGAGCTGAACCACTCTGCCACCCATAAAATAAAACAGTTCATAGGACTTGATTCTGGATGTAGCTTAATACCCTGAAACTCAGAGCAAGTAAAATTCTGGTAGGCTGAGATACCCTGTAATGTACGTTTTTATGCATAAGCAATTTATTTCCATGAAACCCTTCCTGGGCAAGATTTTATCTGGCATCAAGCAGCCTGAATGAAATTCTGAATGAAATGTAGTCATCTTCAAGGATAGAAGTAGCAGGTGAAATATGACAATGAAGTAAATGCATGTTCATGCATTTTGGGTAGGAAAGTGTTTTTGATTTTTTTTTCCTGCACAACACTTAATTTAGTAGAATCTATTTTAGAAGGAAAAATTGATATTCCTTAAGAGTAATGGAAAGCAAAAAAATTTGCATAACCTGTAGTACTAAAATCTGGAATATTTTATACAGTTTGGACAATGGAAAAATACGAAAGCTCTGAGTACAGCATAAAGGGAAAGATCCTGTTAGCTTTTAGCAAACTTTATCTATGCCCAGGTGTTTGCTTGTACTCCCTGCATGGCTTTACACTTAGATAAATATAGTGATGTAATAGCCTATGGGCCATACCCCAGGCTGCCAAGGTAATTCACCTGGTTTGCACCCTGCTTTTGACCATCCAAGAATTTCTTGGCCTGACAAAGGAATGAGACACAGGCCAAATCCATATTCTGATGGTAGTTACTTATTTGACAGAGTCTTGACCTTCTCTCCCTGCCAAAGACCAAAATGGAGTAGCAAAGATTTTTGCAATCTGTGCAGTAAGCATAACTCTTCTGAAAAGTGTTCTGCCTACTGTAGGTACCTACCAGTTTGTGACATGATGGGAAACAAACTGAGGTATATTATTCTAATCTCCATAACTGGCAAATTTAGCAGGAAGGTGGGTTCCCTTTTATTACATTAAATCTGTGTTCACAATGAGGGAAGGTACCTACACAGAACTCTTGAGGTGGGGAGGGTGTGGGGAATTTATACACATCTGACAGTGGGATAACTGACATTAAAAACTTTCTATTTACACTAGAGTGTTATTCTGAACCAGATTTTTAATCTGCTTTTAACACAACAGAAATCCACTTGGCTCTCAGTGTCTGAATTGCACCATAAACTTGAACCATTATTCTTAATCAGGATTATAAAAAGATAGATGCCAGGGAAAGGGAAGTTACATTAATGAAGATGAGAAGAAGCTTTAAGGCCAAGGAAGCTGCTACTGCCTTTCACCTATGTCCATGCACCGAGCATGTGTTATTGGACATATTTAGAGGCTGAAGGCCAGACAGCAGGGAGCACGAAAACCAAGGGGTGTTAGTGAAATTTACACTGGATGATGTTGTTCATATATTGGAGTGACTGGAGAAATGGTGCATTGAAAAACACACTTCATCTGATACCTTGTAGCAGCATTTTTCCTCATGGCATGAAAGCGAATATTTAAAATATGAAGCAGGTGGTGTGTTTAGTGAGAATTTCCAGCAGAAAATACAAACTTAAAAAAAAACCCAAACAAACTGAAAGAACTTTTTCAAAAAAATTTTATTCTTCAGAGAGTCTTTGACTGTCAAGATAGAAAGTCTGAGAGCACTTCAGTTAGAAATGAAATAATGGCTGATGAAGATATTAATCTAATTTCAAGCTGTGTCCAGGGATATGGGATGTTCAGGATCAATAATTTCTGCTGGAAATGTTTAGTAATTTGCACAGGGAAGGATAGTTCCAGGACAAGACATGGGGACAAACCCTAGCCAAGTGAGGTGCATAGGTTGATCCCACTCTGTAGAAGGCACAGGTTGCTGTCCTAGGTGATGCAAAAAATTGAAGGAAGGCTGCTTCTCTGTCCATCTCTTCTGCTTTCAACCTCCTTTCCCCAAAAGACTGAAAGTCTTATTTATGCTTGAGCTTAGTGAGAAATCTTGGAATATAAAATACATAGACATGACCTTGAAAGTTAATGTTTGACAGCATGCGCAATTACTGTGAAGATTATAATGAAAAATTACTTCTACTGAAATCCTTTGCAGTATTGTTTTTAAGCAGGAGCTTGTTAACTTTCCAGACATACTTTTCATATCCACCTGGCTTGTAATATTTTACTTGATAACACATACTGAAATGTTTGTGAGGCTTATTAGGAACTTGGTTGGTTAGTTTCAAACAAATACAACTAAATATTTATAAATCTTCTTGCTGATAGAAAGGAAATGGTGCAATATATGCACCATAACACACCATAGCTTTCTTGTTGGTCATCAGTTCTTTCTGTGCTTGGAAGTGTGTGCATTTCTTGGACATGCTGTAACTCATCGCTATTCTATATTGTTGCAAATTCCTGAAAGTCAAGCAAGCATGCTTTTTAAACAGAATCCTTGGCAACAAGAAGAAAGGAAAAAAAAAATCCAAAGGGCTTATTTTTCTACAGATTGACAGAGGCTACAAGTTGAGAGGTGAATCAAGTAAGCTGGATAATGTCCAGAAAGTGAGATTAAAAAGAAAGGAAAGAATCCTAGGCTTGGGCAGCAGAATGATAGAGTAATTTTCTAGGACTTAATAGCGTGACATCAGTGAGCCTTTTAGTTCTGTCTGCCAGTGTATTTATTTCCTTTCTAACTTAAGTTCAGCTTGTTTTACTTTTAATTCTGTCCTCAGCAAAAGCATGAGTCACCTCTTGCAAACAGATCCATGTTCCAGAACAGTGCAAGTTTTTATACATGAACTGAACGGTTTTCAAAGTCAGGAGAATGCAAAACAAACAAGTTCTTTAGAATATACTTGAGCTGCTGTTGGTCACTAAATAGTTGCAGCCAGATCCTTTGCTGATGCAAATGGGTATAACCCCCATTGATTCCAACAGGGCTGTGTTGAGCCTTTACAATACAATAAGGTACTGGGTAGAGAGCTGTTACCATCCCACAATCAGGTTTTGTTGAAAAGAAGTCTTGCAAACTTTTCTCTTGAGTGGCCGTATAGTACTGCTTGCAACAGGCTTCATTAAATGCTGCTGAATAAATGAAATTGTTTTAATTTTCCTCTGCTCAGTAAGTACTGTCAGCCTAGTCAGTACTATCAGTCACTTGAAATTAGGTTCTTCATTTACCAGAGCATCCATAAAGTTCAAGAGCACCAGAACCCTGAGAAAAGCTATTTCCTGTACATTTATTCCCTGGTCCAGCATGAAGAGTCAATAGCTAATAGCAGCTCAGAAGAGATAGAACAGGACATGTCCAGCTCTAGGACTGAAGACAAAACAAGTATTAGATTTCTTATGCATGTGTTGGCTGCTTAGTGCTGTGTGGTAAAATGGTCAGAGTTAAAAATTTGCTGTTGGTAAAGAAGACACCATATTATGGCTGCCTGTGAAGAGTTACATTATCAGTTTCTTTAGAAGGAATAAATGCATTTGGACGTAAAGAAAACTTTATAGTCAATATGTTTCCTTCTATTGAAAAATCAGGCATTTAAAGTTCAGTAATTTTTTTTGGCTTTGCCAATACACAGAATTTTATTCTATTACATGATCATATTTTTCCCATATGTACGTCATTCGGGATATATAATAAGTATATTTGGAAGAGTGTCAAAATCAAACGTCACTCATAATTTATTTGAATATATTTTGTTACCTGAAAATATTTAGTTTTTTATTTTCACCTACACATAAGTAAAAAAAATCCAAGAGTCTTCTAATGCTATAATATTGATTTATATATACTAATTCTATGGGTTTACTATATACTATATAGTATCATTTTCCCTGTATTTTAGTTGAAAGATAAAATGATGAGAAAAATGACAGTGGAGGAAACCTTCTTGCTCCCTCGCCTTTTTCTAGTGCACAGGTATTTACAGCAAGAAAATGGCAGTAGATATTTCCTTTTACTGATGTTAACTTGTGTGTTCTTAAATAATTAACTTTATTTCTTTATTGATGACTTTGAAGACCTCTACATGATAGACACTATAAGACAAAGAATGTTAATGAGTCTTGGCATTTGTACTCAGAGCTGATCAGAAGCTGTTCTAGGCAAAGTAATCATGGACCCAGCACTTCCAAGAGGGAGAACAGTCAACAGAAGCCCTCATTTCAGGACATTAACAGTATTAACATTTTTGGCTAGTGAAATTGAAGCACTATACAACTTATTCCCTCGTCTAGTTCATATAGAGCTCTGCAGAGATGAAAACACCATGCTTTAGGTCACATTTCTTATTCTTACCTACTGCCAGACATTGAAAGGGGTATTTATTTTTCCACCCTAGGCTACCAGTGGGTTACAGCAAAAATTCCAGACTCTGTTGGAGAAGATGTTAACCCCTGACTTCAAATGAATCACAATACCCTGTTCCTGCTGGAATAAGAGCAACTACATTTAAAATCCAAATTTGAATATATAGAGGTAAACTACCTCTCTGCAACAATTCATTTGAGTCTGCTACAGTAGTGCACAGTCTACACTATCTCTGTTTAAATGCACGCTTAAGAATGCTTAAATGTATAAATAAATGCATTGGCATTGGCTGCTTCAGTTTCCCATCAGCACTGTGTAAAGATCTCTGTTAAGGCTCATGGCTTTCTAACAATACTATCAGCAAATGTTTTCCTGTGTCACATATAAAGTAAAGGGGAGCCTGAAATTTGCTTTCATTGTAAGTGGTACATTTGGTGCTTTTCTTTAATCAGACTCAGATTTGACCAAGTGAAAATGCATTAAAAGGAAACTAGGTTGGCCTGGTCTCTTTGAAATGAAACATGTGAAGTCAGAGTTGAAGATCGAGGAAGGACCTCTGAAGACTATTTAGTCAAACTTCTGTGCAAAGGAAGGTCCCTATGAGCAGCTTGATATTAGCCATGTCCAGTCTGGTCTTAAATATCTCCAAGGATGGAGACTTTATAACCTCTGAAACCTGTTCCAGTGTTTCATCACCTTAAGCAAAAACTTTTTTGTTTAAACAATTTCCAGTATTTCAGTTTGTGTCCATGCCTCATCCTTTCTCTGGCTACTACTGAGAAGAGTCTGGTCCAGAATCTACATGCTCCCATCAGATACTTCTCCAGGATGAACATTCCTAGTACTTTCAAGCTGTCATATGAAAAACACTGAAATCCTTTAATTTCTTTTACTTCCCTTGCTCTGGTATGTGTAGGTCTGTCTTGTACCCAGGGAGCCCAGCCTGTACACAGCGGTCTCAGCAGTGCTGAGCATAGGGAGAGAACCACCTCCATCAGCCTGCTGGCTAACGCAACTCAAGATGTTGGCATGTTTTGCTGCACAGGTTGGGTTCAACTTGTTTTCCATGAAGATCTCCAGGTTTTCTCCTGCCATGCCACTTTCCATTCATATGCACCCCTGTGTGCTTGGGCACTTGGGTTTATTCCTCCTCAGGTGACGGATTTTTGCACATCTCTTGGATTATCAGGATTAGCCTTGAAAAGTACTTCTACTGAAAGACTCTTCTTTTTTAGAGATTACATAAAGCTTCAATAGCAAAATGGTTTGGATTTGGGCAGAACTATGGGAATCAGAAGAACAAATCATGACCTTGCCAACTCTAAATACTGCAACCTTAAATCAAAACTTGTGGGTAAGTACAGATGTAAAATGAGTTTTTATAGACAGTCACTTTATCCTAATTTCACCATGTATTTCCCTATTACTTCCTAGAAAATGCAGTTTGCAAGTGAGGGCTGGTACAAAGTGCCTCTTCCAGATTTTATTTTCTAAAATTATTTGTTCAGTGCTGCAACTGGGTGGCAATGGTGGTATGCACTCTTGGAACCTTGCCTTGACCCTGCCAAAATCCATTCAAGCAATGATCTTTGAATACTTCATTCCAAACCACATGATGGGCTTTTGGCTTCTGCAAAGGTTATGTTTAACCAAAACCACCCTTAAAATTCAGTCCAAAAAACCCCAAATGTCCTGTTTAGGATATCTAAAATCAGCTTCTTGTGATTGTTTTGTTTTTTCATGCAGCTGTTGGCCATGAGCTTAGGCTGTGCTTCCAGTCTGAATTATTAGTTGGAATGGCACTGTTCTCCTAGCCTTGCTGGCCACGTGTGTACGTGCATCTATAAAGATATTTTCCCTTTTACTAATGCTCGATCCAGGGTAGTACTACAGTCATAAATGAAAGCTGTCTTTGCTGTATGTCATTGCAACAGCATTTGAAGCATCAAAATGAAAGTTAAAGAGATTAAAAGCCAGCTAGTTAAGCAGGTTGCATTTGCCACAACATATGTATTTGTTGCAATGACAGTTTTGCATAGAGATTTTGAGTAGTTGGGGAAGACTTAGCATGGCTTCATTGCTATCAAGAAACGAGATGACTGTTCTTATTCTAGGGCCCTAAAGTCTTTTCAATGCACTACACATTGACAAAAGCATAATAAGTTTGGTTAAGCAGCTAAGCTGTGGAAAAACTTGATGATCAATAAAAAATTGCAGCAAAAATTCATAAAATACTGTACAGGCTGCAAAGACTTTGATTGTTATATTGCTCTGTCTTCTGAAGCTAAACGTGGTATCAAACCTCCGTGAAAGCATCTTTTTGAGACATTCTAAAGTAAAAAATAACAATGCTACTAAGAAAATTGAGATGTTCAAGCAGCCGTTTAGATGCAGAGGAAAAAGCTTCTGCATTTTTAACTGGTTAATGGGCTATATTTATTTAAGTTACAAGTAAACAGCATGAGGCTGTCTTTACAGCATAAGTCTTATTAAGGTGATTTTTCAGAGGACTAACTTAAAGTTGCTGTGCTTTGAAGTTAAGGGTCTGTAACTTCACTCCCTTAATGGACTGTGGTTGTAGAAGGGTTCTTCACAGCACAACAAGGTTGGTAGTGAAAAGAGGTGGTGACAGGTTATCTTTTAGCATCTCAGGGACTCACCAGGGATGACTGAATGCATTCCCCGCCACACTTGCCATCACTAGAAAGGTTCCCTGCCCCTGGTGTTTGGCAGGTCAGTGCAGTGAGGCAGCACTTTGATGCACTCTGCAGTGTCCTGAACCTTCTTTCCATCAGGCATGCTCACTTGCCCTTCAGCTCAGGAGCCTATCTTCCACTCTCTTTCCAAAGGATTCTTCTTCAGTCTGTGTAGGAGATACAAACATAGTAGCTCATACAAGAAGTAAAGTACGTCAAAAGCAAAACATCCTGTAAAATGTCAAACCCTGCAAGAAGATACATCTGTATGTGTAGGTTGAAGTAAAGAAAAAAGGCTTATACCCAACTGTGCCTTTAGTGCCTAGCTTGTTTGCTTGTTTCTTTTACTAAAACTGAATATCCACTGCAGTGCATTAACTTTCCCATTCAGTATCATTTGACCGGAGCTAAGTGGACCCTTCTGCCATAATTTTTGTCCATTCTTTAAAGTAGCATTTGAAAGTAATTTCAGAGGCATGAGTGATTTAAGTTGCTAGCTTAATGACTTCCCATGACTAAATTAGTGAATTTATTATGCAGTGAAATAAGGAACATAATGTGAATACCGAAGTATCACAGTCAAATTCTACTTTTGCTCAGTTCCAGTTACAAGAGCAGGCTTTGTAGAAGAGTACGAATAATAAGTTTGTGCTGGGGAATGCCAAGGGCTGCTCAGCATTCGGTGCAGTGTCATCACTATTTCCTATTTCACAGCTATAAGTCTGCCTTTTATCTTGGCACATAAACATTTGGCAGACTTTCATTATTTATGTTTATCACAGCCCTTATGCCTTTGCATAAATCATTAAGATTGGTTTTTAATGTGACCTAGATAAACAGAATCGTATTGTACATTGTAGGAAATTTCAAGTTAGAATCCTGTTTCATGAATACCTGCATTCATAAGCTACACAAATATAACATTGATGCTTGTCACACTCATTGCTTTCATGTTTCCAAAGACAAGTTTGGAAAGGTATGCATGAGAAACCTACTGCTGAGACCTGGGGTAGCAAGTTTCCCATAGCATTCCTAGAATAACAGAGGAAGAAATATGCAAATCACTTCAAACCCAGACACTTTGGACACAGCTTACAAATTAGTCTTTTTGGCATAAATCCTAGTTCAATAGCTTGATTATTCAACTGTAGTTTTGCACTCCTGCTACAAAAGGAAGGAATTTCAAGCACGTTGCTTGTGAGCTGCTTACAAGCCCTCCCCTATGAACCCTGGACCCTTTTCTTAACTGCAGCAAAGCAGGCTGAGAACATACCACAGTGTGCTGGAACAGTTTTTAAATGTTAATGAATAATATGATTACTTTATTAGAGAACCCTTCTGTGATGTGTTTCCAGGCACTGTTCAGGAATGTATTTATGCACACAATGTTTTATTTGCTTAAGAGAACTAATCATTTTTTTTTGATATCCTTTGACCTTCCCCCCCACTCACCCTTTTCAACTTTTCAAGTTTTTGATGTAAAACTTCTGTGAAACAAAGCAGGGTAACTGGCAGAGAAAAGTGTTCCAATGTCTGCTGTAAGTATTTTTGAAGAGTCACGATCTATTCTGTATCTAAATGATTAAGGAGATCCTGTCTATGCAGCAGCATTAATCACTCCTTCAATTATGTCCCTGAACTGCTTCCAGAGCTCTCATATCTTATTTCTTTATCTCATATTACATGTGACAGGAATGAAAAGTGGCTGTAAAAAAGAAGTGGGCACTACTTCCTATTCTAGTTCCTGGTATACATAAAACCATAATCTTACTTACATTTGGCATCAAAAATCTAGATAACATTCTCACTTTTGGAGTGAATACAACAACATTGATGGGAAAAATTCAGGCACATTTCTTTAAAGCAAGTTGACAACTTGAAAAACTGTGCTGTAAATTAAAACAACTCATCCAAGCAGCTGTAAATTGCATGACTAGCACTTACTCAGCAAATGACTTCCTGTGGACCTCACTGACCTTGTCAATATTGTGAGGGGCATGGCTTCAGATGGAGAGAAATTGCTTTTGAATAGTTGCTCTGAGAATGTACAAACAAGTATCTCTGTAACAGGAGGCATGAGATAACTTAAAAACACATGACCATTTTTAAAGCATAGAAAGAACATACAAACATTTTCTGTATATTTGGTGTTCCTGATCCACAGCTTTCTTGCTTGTCTCACTGCTTTGTGTTTAAAGCTATAATTTTAAGAATAATTATTTAAAAAAACAAAACAAAACAATCTCAGCTTGTTTGGAGGGAAGGTTATTTATTAGCTGTCATATTTATGTAAGAGCTTCCAGCTGTCAATTTAATTTGACTAACATGCAAAATAAGGCTTTCTTAGCCCAAAGTTTTACTCCTGATGTAAGGTCAATTTCAAGCCAAGCTGAGTTTTTCTGAGAATGATCTAAATTATGTGTGTGTCATGGTTGCAGTTGTCAATACTGGCAAAATATGCTGCTCTGCACTAGATTCCTTTTTGTACTTGTTTAACTTAAAGTAAATATTACGTATTGAAAAGACATTATTTCAAGGCGTAACACTCATGTTAGCTTTAAGACCCTGGATTCTGTGAAATTTATTCTTTTATTTTTTTTCTTCTAATAACTGTTTGTAGCAAAAATTTATCCAGGTAACTTAGTAGACAATTAAAATAAGATTTGAACCCCTTTATTTTTAAGTTTGCAAATATTTTGTTTCCCTCCATAATTTTTAATTTTTTTTTTTTTTTTGCAGTTGATCTCTGAACTTGTCTACAAAGCAGACAAGTTACAGAACTGTACTGTGAACTGTCTTGCTTCTTGACAGAAGTGATTTTACTGGCAATTTGAAGGATTTGAAGGATTTGCTGTCTCTTACATATTGTTTCCTGAGTATCTACTGTAACAGCCTTGGTAGCAGAAATGAATTGGAAGTTAAACAGTATAGCTCAAGCAAGCACCATTTGACTCAAGAAGGTTTGCTGTATGCTGTAAGATATGTCCAGCCATTGTGACTTAGGTAAAGACAGCTCAATGCTGTTGCACGCCCTGAAGTGTTCCTGGACTACAGAGCTTGCAAGAACTGTAGAGCTTGCACTGTGGATCTTTTGCAGATTTTTTTGACATTTCAAATTTGAATCTTTCTACCAGCACTAACACTTTGGTAATGGCCAGAATTTAAGGCTGTCAGGCACTCTGTAAATTAAGATACTCTGTGCTCAAGGACTTAATTCACACAATACCCAACTGTCTGTAACAGTCATTTCAATGGAACAAGAGAGAATGGAGAAAAAACCAATACAATAATCTGCTTAAGGAAGCTGGTAAGGCCTCAGATTTCATGGTCAGTTCACTTTCAACACAGGTGGGAAAAATCTCATGGAAGGAACTGATTTGGAAAACCAGTTCAATTCTAGGCTGTTCATTCCTGACTGCATGCACAAATACAGCTGATAATATGCAGTACATTCTATCTGCAGGTACCCATGTTTTCTCTAAAAATGAAAAACAAATTCAATCTCCACCTATAGGATAGAGAAAATGATAAAAGGGTAGTAAAATAGCCAGCCCAGGCTTACACTGTAGGGGCACAAGGAAGGATAGAATTTCTTATGATCTGCATACTATTTGCAACACTCTTATCCTTATCTGCAACAGAACTAACAACATGACTTCCTATTGAGATAGTTTGGAATAAAAGTATTAAATCAAAATCATTCATCACTTTTGCTTTCAATTCATGTCTTTTTAGATACAGTAACCTGTGTTGAAATTCAAGTACAAAAATGTTCTACTACCTATACTACCAGTTCAACATAACTTATCATTACCATGTATGAATAGATTTCATAGCTGGCATTGATGAGCAGTGTAAAAGTCTAGATTCCAATACCAAGTGTTCCTGCATTGTGAATTTTCACATTTGCTGTTCAGACCTGCTTGCTTCTACAAATTAGCACAAGAATTCAGAAAGGAAAAACAGGTCAAAGGCATTTTAGTAAGGCATATATTCTCACGGCAATAAGTAAAGTGAGCAGATAGAAGACACACTTAGCTGAATCAGGAGAGAAATTCTCAGGCACTTTGTTGCCAAAAAAAACCCTCCCAAGTGCTTGCAGCTTTCCGGTTTGATGTTTTGTTGTTGTTGTTAGCTTGTTTGTTTTTTCATAATTGTAATTAATCCACCACCAGAAAATCATATGAATAGTTTGTGGGCAGACTTGGGGAAGGTTAAGGCTTTTATCTTAGGAATAATAAGCCATGTATTTTAGGTATCTCAGCACTGTCATAATGACGCACCTCTGAATTTTACAGGATGTAGTCTGTTATAAAACTGTTAAAGTGCAGTTCTGTCCATATGCTACCCCTTATGTTATGTGGATAAAATTCTGGTAAATTCAGTAGCAGTGCAGGTGGCTTATGAGTAGTGATTGCAATACATATACCAGATTCTATAGGCTGTGGTCCTGCCTTTTTTTTTTTTTTTTAGCTGAATAAAATTATTAATTCTATGTGTATTAAATGTTTAGTCATTGAGGATAAGATTGTGGAATTTCTTGTAAGTCTAAATTTAGTTCAACAAATTGAGTTGTGCCAGCCGTGTAGCCCTGATTCTGAACCAGTTGCAGGATCACTCCTTATGTTACACATTTTCCGTAAGGAAGTTTGGACTTCGTGAGCTACCTTAAGGGTTTGTACCGATTTCTAAATAGAAACCAACCGGTTCGTTTGCATTTTGCAGAAAGCTACTGCTGACATCTAGTGGTGTTCTTTGAGAGTACTAAACCCTGACAAATTTGACACCTTCATGAGTAAGTGCAACTGCTAACCTGATACGTCTATGCTGCCTTTTCAAAATAATAAAATGTGACATTTCCTGTAATAAATAGCTTTCTTTGGGAGGGGCGGGGCGGAATACTGCCAACAGCATCAATTGCAGCTCTATGCTTTTAAAATTATTTTGCTCTCTTATACAGAAAAGGTGATTCAATGCATTTCTCCAAACTTTCTTATAATTTAGGTACCTAAAATAAAATATTTCTCATAGTCTCTTACTAGGTCAGTTGCTAAATAATGCTGTGCAAAAACATTTTAAAAGTATTCTGGATCCATTATTTTTGTATCTATCAATTTTTATTTCAACTATTAGCCATAATAAAGCAGTGACTAGTAGTTTCAGGTCTCAAAATCTCAAGGAATTTCAAGAAACTTATTCAGTATTTGTATGAATACTGATGTATTTGGCCAGGTAGTACTATCAGGGATCAAATCTGCTGTCTTTGCTGCCTCCTATGGTTTCTCCAAATGAAAAGCTCATTTTTTGTTTCAGTGCTTTAATTTAAGGTTTTGGTTTGTTTGGGTTTATTTTTTTTTTTCCCCAATACTGTTAACACAAGGAATTCAAATCAGAACAGATGCATAGTATCCACTGACTCTTCAAAAAATACACTAAGGGATATCACTTCCAAAGTAGATTCTTAGAAATTAGAGAAACTTCAGTTATGTAGTTTGGAGGATACAAATAACTGTTGCGAGACACTCTGGCTGATGCTATATACACATACTTTTATTTTCATTACAGGTACAGATATTAGGTATACAGATTAAAGATGCTGAACTTCAACTGAAGAGAAATTAAGTTGATTTATGGTCATATGTATGTAGATAGATGAACCTGATTTTACAAAGTGTTTCCCAGTGTGATCAGGAGCAGCCTAGCATGAAGAACATACGTGGTATAATTAAAATGAAAAATTAATGTGAGGTCACTAAAGGCAACACAGCCTATATACTTTATTTCCCCAATATGGATTATACTTTATGCTTGACATAGCTATGCATGCTGAACTGAAGTAGGTTACTAAGATATACTCAGACATCATTTCTCACCTAAATTCCAGGATGTCCAACAGGTTGGAGCTATTAACTACACAGATGCATACGATGGCAGAATTAGAATTGTAGACTTAATATTTGGACAATTAATAAGAAATTCCTGATGGGTTTTGTTTATTCAATTGGGTAGAATTAGGGCAAAGATGTAAGAACCTACTACTGCCTAATACATGGCTGTCAGAAGGTTAGCCTATATTGTAAATTTAAACTGTCAATGATCTTCGTGTGCAAATCCCATTTTCACATGTGTACATGATCAGAAACAGTATAAACATGGGAGCCAAACATTGTAAAGAAATTGCACTAAGGTTGAACCAATCAAAAAAGGCAATGTTCCAAAGGGAAGGGCTCCAAGGAAGCTAGAACGCAAATACATATTCTGGGTTTACTTTCCTCATCTTCAGTAGTGATGTCAGGGCAATGAGCTGAAGGCTGGTGAAACCCACCAAATCTTTCTCAAATCTTTCAGCCTGCAAAACACATGCAGAAACTGCTGCTTCAGAAGCTTCTAGACAGTCCAGAAAGCACTGCTTGGCAAGTTCCCCCTTTTCTTTTTTTCACTGTTACATTGCTTCTACAGACTGCAATGCTATAACATAAATGTAACAGTTTTTCACAGAACTTTTTAATGCTCTTCTCATAATTTCCTGTTGCTGCCTGTCTCTTTACACTTGCTTTCTCCTTAAGCAACTTCCAAATGAGTAGCCCGGCTTTCATCATCCATATGCAGAACACAGAATGGAAACCTTAACAAAAAAAAAAAAAAAACCCCAAAAAAAAACCAACCTAAATCTGTGGATAGAGAATTTTTTTCCGGCTATCTTCACATCCAGAAAAATACCAGACTGCTAGTTTTTATTTATTTTCTATTGACCACATGACAAGAAGCCTATAAATTTTTCTTTAAAAGAAAGTTTTCGACTGTGCATAATGTGAATGACATGATTACAACCAATACATGAACATATTAGACGCTTGCATTTTCCTTTTTGGAAAAATAGAATACAGGGATTCTAAAATCTCACATTCTTCTGGTAAAAATAGCTTTAGTTTCCTGAAAAAGTAATACTTTAATCTCTGTATTGTTGAGCAACCCAGAAATTCAAGTAAGTGTAAACCATAAGCAAGCTATTAATTGACAGGAGGCAATGTCTTGCTTCATGTGACAATTTTTCTAATAATTCTTTGCTCTGTACATATTACAGACAGGCCTATAACAAATTTTCTTAATGCAGGATGCTACTATGTATGTCAATGTATGTTCTCACTCCTGCACTTTTCCTGTGCAATATTCTCTTTGCTTTTCAATTGTTCTGCAGGTTTGGGGTTCCTTACATTGTGGGTAGTGTTTCATGGTCTGTGACAATGGTCTGTGCAGATGTTTTGCAGATCCTCCTGATCTAGACTGTCTGTAAAAGCAGGAAGCAGATCCCAATGACGTGGACTGTCACTTCCAGGTTTAATTTGGCTGTGTTGCTTGGCAAGATTGTCTGCAGAATATAAAATCATCTCTTGCTGAATCTTTCTAGCTCTCAGTATCTTTTTTTAATTAACAATGATCACCAATTGGTTGCATAACACAAGGTTTCAAATGGATTTTAGAAACTCATTATAGAGATTTAAGTAGTCTCTGTGGTGACCTTCAATTGTCAGGTCATCCTGCATATTGTACTAGCAGTGAATGATAAATGCTTATTTCTGGTAAATTAGGTCAGAATTCACCCAATGTAACCTGCTGTGGAGCAAGATGCCAGTCTGAGATGGAATTTTTCTATATGCTCTGTTCTGATCCCCGGTCCTTATGCTTCTTACATTTCTGTGTGCCTGAGGTGGTCTCATTACTACAGCAAGGACCCATATTTTAAGTGCATAAACTCTGTATCTCATTTTCTCTTGTCTGCACAGATGCACAACACACTGCAGGATTTCTTCTTGCCTTTTCTGCCCGTTTATATTATCCTCCAGTACCCCCTGATACTCTGGAAAATAGAAACCCCACAGATAACCAGTTTCCAATGTTACAGACATGCTGTTTTAGTTGTGCTGAACAGAGTGGTGACTCACACCTCCTTAACATCGTTCTGCAGTTTTACTTTCCCTAATGCAAATTAGTCTGAATGTTATGCTGTTATTCCATTCAATTCCCCACTGGGTCGAAATTACAGCCAAGTTATTGGCACATTAGGTAATTAAATCCCCTTATCAGGATGGCTAAAGGAGAGCAGCACAGCTGTTACCATGCAGGGGAACATATTTATATGCAAATACCTATTTGTATTTACAAACAAATGTTTCCAAATTTATTTCATATGCTCAAAGCAATAAGGTGTAGGCAAGAAGAAACTGACCTCAAGGAATGCATTTTGTGCAATACAGAAAAAAATTGTACAAGTCTCTAGTTTAAAGACATTGAATCAAGCCCAGTGCTTTCCAATTTGTTTTTAAAATATTTTCATGAATTTCACAAATTTTAATAGATAAATTGCAGTCCAAAATAGTCATATTTCCACTACTTACATGAAACTTGACTTACTAATTAAATGAAATTGTAAATGTGTATCAACTGTTAAACCCAGTATTTTTTTTTAAGCCAGTTACAATAAGACACACTTCTCTATTTTTTGTGCCTTTGTCATGGCTAGGAAAAGGAATTGAAAGATATTGTTCCATGATTTATTTATAGATAAAAGTTTCCACATTCTTAATCTTAGAAAAACAAGATGTTTAAGGCCTGCAGATGAATTTGGTAATAATCTAACACACAGGTGTTGGGATTCAGTCCTCATATTTCAATCTAACAAGATTATAGTTAAAGCCTGATATTTTTGCCAGAAGTTATGATTGACCTTTCTTTTTTTTCTTGTTTGTGAACGATTTTCTAACTCTCTCTGTTTGTCTTTCAAAGAGTGGGCTACAATGGCTCTGTTGACAATGGACCTAAAAAAGCTGCTGATTGGGTTCAAATAGCTGTTGTGTTCTCTTGGATCCAGAATGAAAAACAGAATTTTTTTAAATACCTGTAGAACATAAGTTTTATTTTAAGAACATTGAATCATATTGCTTCATCCTATACTTTTACTGAGTTAATAATTTTTGTGTTATATTTGTTACATTTAAGATTATATACGTCACATTTACCACCACTAAAATAAATTCTAACATGTCAAAATTTAATGAGGAAGTTGAAATTATTTGGTATTTCTTCTTCAAAAACTTTGTCCAAGTGGTTGTTCAGATACCAGAAAATATCTGATTTTCTAAGGACTGTTATAATTTCTTTGGCTATCCTGCTCAGCAACCTCAAAACTATAACTAAAATTGTATTATGTTGATTTTAGTAGCTAATCTAAGACAAAAAAAAAAAATCCTATTGGGAGCAATGTGTGAATATTCTTCACAATAAACCAAAGCATTGCCAAAACTCCCACACAGTTAGGTAGAATACACAGAAGGATCATCTGTGTGAAGTCCATGTAAACAGTGGTACTCGCAGAAGGCTCACAATCAATATTCACTGCATTTAAGAGCAAGCTCATGATTTTCTTGCTACCTTGTAAGTGAAGTTAGATGCAGCAACTTGTGTATGTGGCTGTTGTGATACACCTTAGAAACTTTTTAATACCTGGCAGCTGATAGTATCTCCTTTCATACCACTGAAATTTGATAGGGTTTAAAATATATTTATTTGCATGAGAAAAAAAATAATCTAAAGAATAACTTATTGCTACTGTTTCCATATTTTCATGAGACACATTAGAAAATAGGTGTGGACAAGACATGTACTTGGGCCATTGTAAAGAAGCAGTTTGGATTTGAAGTCAGCTGTCAGCACAGCCAAATACTTTTCGGGAGTGAGGAATTAAAAAGTGTGGACAATCTGGCTGTGTTTGCACAGCTATTTACTTCTGTGCATCTTACCTTCTGTGACCTCAAAGGGAATCTGAGCATTTAGGGCTTTGAGGCCACACTGTCTCCAGGAAAAAAAAACAATGCAAAAATATACTGGATATAACTGGATAGAGATTTTAGTAAATGGAAAGCTAAAATGCAGCTGTGGCTCTTTTAAATACAGCTTACTTTCAGAAGCCAGAGATTACTTTGCCTTCAGAGCATAGTGGGAAAATATTTCTAAAAGTGGTAGGCTTGTCCTAATGTTTGCTATTTGTATTGCAAACGTGAGTGTAAATCAAATGACGGAATTTCTACTTTATTATTTACGTTTCCTGTGTTCACAGTGAAACCACTTGGCATGGCAACCACTGTATATAGCCTGCAATGGGATATAGATTTCCTGCTGGAAATATACTGTGAAAACATGCGTTTGTTGTGTGCCAGAAAAAGGGGAAACAAGTGTGCCAGAAAAAGGGGGAACAACAAAAAAAGGAAGGGATTCTGAAACCAGACAATTAAATACTGTGGGGAGATGCTGTTAAATAGAAACTATTGTAAATCAATGTTTAATATGCATGCTTAATTGAGAAATCTGATTTTAGGAAGGCTGTCACTTTTTGGTGAGAGTTCTTGGCGGTACAGAAATATTTCCACAACGCAAGAATATCTAAGTCCTAAATTCTAGCTTCTTTACTACTTCCTTATGAAAAAAGGCTAAAACATTTAAGCACAATAGTTACATATACATGAATCCAGTGCTGCAAACATGAAACATTGAGAGACCTCTTTTATAAAATGGTGACATAATCAAGAGAAATTTTTTGACCTTCTCTAACCCTGTCTGAAAGGTTAAGTCAAAAGTTACTGACTTCCCCTTTGTCTGGCTCCAGGGTTCTCTCTTTGGGATTAGAATTCCCTGGATGAAAAGTAAAGGCATTGACATAATATGTGTGCTGGTATTGATGCACCCTTGCTGGAGAAAGATGAAGAGAAAAGATGAAGAGAAAAAGGTTGCAAAGGCTGCTTTTAAACTGTCCTAATAAAGAGAGGAGAGGTGGTATTTGAACAGGAATCCATCCTAGAGCTGAGTTCTCAGTTCTCTAACTTGCCTCCTGGCTAGGCTAGGCAAAGCAATCTAACTGTAGTGAAATGAGCTTTAGTGAATGCTCTTACAGGCCAGAATATTTCAGATACCTGTTCTGCTCAGGTAATGCGACCTATTCTGCAGTTGTAGTTGATTTTTCCAGTCAGTGCAACACATCAGAAAAGTGTACACCACAGTATCAAAGCTGATGAGTCAATGCTGTACTTTATCTGTGCATGTTCACTGGCAGTTTGAATGTTGCTTCCAGGTGACAAACACCTTAGTCAGAGCCACCGCTCTTGGCTGGCTACTAGATAGCTTAACTCCCAAACAATGGGTGGAGTTCTCAGCTACCTGCCCAGGTTACGTTCTCAGATTTTATTCACAAACATTTTTTTTATTCCACAAAAGGAACTTAAAAAAGAAATGCATGGAAGAAATCCTTCTGTCTTTGAGGTTTGGGACAATGCTAATGAACATATTCTGTCTGTGAATCCTCACATGCTGTTTTCCACTTTTGTGTCAACAAAAAGCTAATGTAATTTAATTTTTCAAACTTGTAAATTAGCAGTGACTGAGCAGCCTTAGAGGAACTATTACACCCAAAAGTCATGTGACCTGCTAGATACTTCAACAGTACAGTTAACTTAGCCAAATTCATGTAATCACAGGAGAAGAAGCATCTATTCTTGTCTTGGGAGGCAGTTCCAAGCTAAATCTGTCTGCCACACTGTCCTCCCTTTTAGCTGCCTTGCTGTTGCAGGAAGTCCCCTGTCAAGACTTGACTCAGATCTTCACTGTTCAGGTCTGATCTTTCCTGCTTTCTTTGTCCTGGTAGCTGGGCTCACCTGCAGACGTCTTTAAATTCGGTTTCCATGAACCTGTCCACTGCTGCATAGGATGTCTGAATCCAACCCCAATATATGGTGCTTTCACCTTTTGAGTGGCTGACAGTCACTGGAAGTGTCCACATGTGTTCTCTCATTTTGGGTCTTCCCCCTGATGCTTGCAGCATAATTTGCAGTTTACAAAAACACTGAAGCCCCATTAGCCATGTGCTAATTTAATACACGTTTTTTTGGATCTGAGGATCAGGTAAGATCTGTAGACTTCTTTTTTTCCTAGGCTCAGTTTTGGTGGCATGTTAGCTCTGGGAGTGTTCCCTGAGACACTGCAGATACATCCCCACACTTCTGTGTTTATAGACTGAATAAGCTTAAGCTGGGTCTGTGCAGCTGCTCTTAAACATGTAAGTGAAATGGCTACATCTCCAGTATTTTGCCTGACTGTTTTGTCACCATTCAGAACCACTTCACTTAAGCTTACCTTGAGCACAATGTGAGAGCCTTGCCTAATTTTTGTGCTGCTTTTTTTTCTAAATTATTCTCTGGACGTGTGGATTGCTTGACTGTGCTCTTCATTATGTGCTGTCATGTTCTTTGCAGCACTTGAAAATATAAGTATAGGGTAAAGTAAGCTACATTGTTGTAGCTACACTTTGTTGTCTGCCTCAGAACTACCAACCATACTTGCTGAATCTGCACTGGTTCTGTATGCCCCAGAGTGTAACTTGCACAGTACTATCTGCTGGCTCTTGTAAACCACACTGCAAAAAGTTTACAAGAGTTTCATTGCTTTGAAATTTTATGTAGTAAAATAAATGTTCTTACCCCCAGTGCAAGAGCTCCAAAAGAGTGGAGCTTTTGAACACCCATGTGCTGTTGTCTCCCTGAGCCACTGATATTTTTGTAAGGCTAGAGTGTTGAAAAGGCCTTACTGAAAAAATTAACAGCTTCATCAGCTGTTAATCTAATCAACCATTAGATGGTTTTCCTCCATTGTGCCTGGGACAATTGTAGCTTCCTAATAGTCTCCTATGTGTATGGGGAAGAGAAGTTTGAGAAGCAATAAATTGTGAGGTGAGATCAAAGAGTACATTTTATCTCTAGTATGAGTAGGGTGTAGGGAAAGATAAAATACCTGACAGTATTGCTATGCTGGAATAGTGATCTGAAAAGGTTGTTAATTATTATGTTTCTTACCATCAGTGTGATCTCCTGTGTTCTAAAGCAGCAGAATTACAATACACAAAGTGAAAATCCTCTTCAGATTAACTTAATGTGACTTCAGGTGGCTGTGCTTCTGATCAAATGACCTTATCCTGACACAAGCACACAGGACAGCATGGAACAGAAATTTACTCTTCCCATAGCAAAAGGAAAGGGAGGATCAAGGTTTACCTGTGAAATGGGAATGAAAGGCTTTAGAGCCTTTCAGCGCCAAAGGAACTTGGTTCTGGTCTCAGTTTGCACCCCAATTCCAAGAATAAAAATTAATTTATATTTGGCAATTGCTGAAAGAGAACAGAAGTAGGAAATAAGGGCCCCAACCTCTTTGTCACCCAGCCTATCTCCTAGCCACCCTCCTCCACAGCAAATCTCTTGGCAGTGCCAGATTTAATGGGATAAAGGGTAGAAACCAGCACAAGCTCCCTCCCTCCCCAGAGCTCCTGGTGGGCAGGCAGTTAACACACTGCTGTAGGTTATCATTTCAAACACTTCCAATGAAGAATTAAAGTCCAAGTTTATTATTTTCTGGGTTAGTCTGCAGCTACGTGCTCATCACTTAAAAGAGAACCACGTAACTACCTAAAAATATAAGGCGACCTCAGGTGTTGGTGTGTCCTAAGTATAGCTGGAGGGGTTCTGCAGAATATTTATGAATGCCAATGTAGTTGAAGCAATAGCACTTCTTGTCATGTCCAGAAGCTGGTACTGAGAAAGTCCCTGCCAGGAAACTGATGGTCAGGTCCTTGGGAAAGCAGGGACACACAAATTCACAAACAGAATGAAGACAACTCTCATCTGAAAGCTGAACCTGAAGCTTTAACTTGGACTTTTAAAAACAATTTGTTGGCTTGATTTTTTTTAAAATACAAAATATTTTATTTTCTCTCTCAGAAATGAAATATACTTCTTTCTTACACAATCACATTCCCTTTTAAAAGGAATACTGTACACGTCTCTGTAGGAAACGTTGGTGCTGTGTTTCTACTTTAAAAACTAATATTCCTATATCAATAACCTGTTGGTCAGGATATCTGCTTTCAGGATACACCCTTGAGGATTTTCAGAGACACTGGAAATAGCCAAGACTAAATTGCAACTGAGTTTTAAATAGGATCGTGAGATGCGCTCACTAGTGCACATCTGTGTGCCTAATTCGGTTTCCTTGTGGTCAGCAGCCACAAGCAGCAGCCCAGCTCTGAGGTTAGGAGCTATCTCCACCCTCAGCACCTCTGAAACCGTTCATGGCAGGACGGCTCGGGGCGGATGGGGGAGCCGTGGCTGCCGCTGCTCGGGGGATGCTCATCCCGCCGGCTGGCGGAGCCGGCTCCCCGCTCGCCCGCTGCCGACGCGGCGCCTGGCCACGCTTTCGGTTTCACTTCTTCCGGCTCTGGGCAGTGTGTTTCCTCATGGTTTTCGTGTGCTGAGGAACTAGTGCAGATGCTTCCAGACAGAAGGGGATAAAGCCTGCAGAGGTGAGTCGGTAAAATTCTTCACTTCATAGTAATAAATGTGAATATCGAGGTGCAAAGGCAAAGTGTTGCTCAGGAGTTTGGGTGATTTCCTTGATCCTGGATTTCTCTTAACTTGCAAGTTAGCCAAGTCAGTGCCAGTTTTTAAAGTTCTTGCTCATAATGTTAAATCTGTAGCTCTTTCTTTTGCCCATCTGAAACGCTCTCCCTGAAGTTTGATAATGGGTGTGTGCTTTCTTCACTGGATCCCCAGCCAAAGCTAAAACACCGAAAGCTGATTCCAGATTTCTTGCAATGAAAAAACAGGCAGTCCATTGGGCCTTGCTGGAAGTCAGCTAAAGAACCCATTTTGCGATTGTGCAATACATTTTTTCTGCCTTTCAAACTTAAAGATGAGCTGGCAACAATTGCTGCAGAACCCTGCAGCTCTCTGATCACCCTAAAACAAACCCTGGGAATGATGCAGACCAGGATGCAAGCTTCTGTCACAGCCAAGCTTCCCTTTTTTAGTGTTTCCAGCAGTTGGGGTGCTGAGGAAAGAGGTAGGACAAGTGGTCCTTTATTTTCCTCAGCTACAGGGACACGGATGTTGTGTTTGGCAGCAGCTGTAGCAGGCCAGGCTGTCTGCAGGATTGAGAGTTTGCTGTCCCCTCCTCTTCCCCATTAACCAGTGGCAGATGAGTGCAGAGCCAGGCTATGTGAGCTGCAGGATGTGGGTCAGTCTGACATGCAGTACCCAGCAGGGAATTGTTTTTTCATTGAGGTTTATTTTAAACCATCTTTTGTAGTCGTTTGTGTGTGCCTTTGCAATGTTTTAGGTCCCTCTATCCCTTGCTTGTATTCCCACTGGATTTTACAAATGTTTCTCCTTAGATGGCCGGGTTCCTCCCATAAACGCAGTGATGTGGTTCCCCTCTGGCCACTATAATGTGACTTTTTGTCACTGGAGCAGTCCTAATGTGTCCCCTCTGAAAAGGCAGGTCAGCTGTGGAGTCAAACTCTGCTGGGGTCAGACCTGCTCAGCTCCTGCTTGGCTGCAGGGTACAGTGTCGATTCCTTAGAGTGTTTTGTTATGCTAGTGGAAATCTGTCTCTTTAGAAAACATCAGTTATGAAGAATTTTTCTTTTTTTCTATACAAATGTGTTGGTTTAATTTCTCTTCTAATTTCTTGTTTCATTGTTTGCTAATGTGCAATACTCTTATGCGCTCAAGGCTCAATCATATTAATTAAACACAGGTTCCTAGCAAAGGAAAATGGGAGCTGTAGAAGTAAGAAAGCTCTTAATTCCTGTGAGTTAGTCTTTTGAAAGCTCTTCTAGCTTCCTGTTAAGTCTAGGAAGGTTTATTCCCATCTGTAGCCTGTTCTGTACTGGGGCACTAATGGCCTTCTCTGCCTGGGAGCCCATCCTGCTGAGACTGAACTCATTGGTAAACTGAGGTTGGTAGGTAGATTCCAAGCTTGTTGGCAGAAGGCCATACAGATGTGTGTGTATTAAGATTGTGGAGACACTTAAAGCTTTGGAGTTGAAATTATAAGCTTTCTATTTACTAAAAAAGAAAAAATTGAAGACAGGAACCTAAGCTTACTGTCCTCTGCTAAAGCATGAAAAAACCATTCTGCAAAGCACTCACAAAATATGTTGTTCCTCTACTAAAGATTAATTCTGTAGAGAATAATATGGAAAATGCAGAGGACTCCTTTTTTTGATTAGCAGAAATGCCATTTAATTAGACAAGCTCTATGACTCAGAAGGCTAGTCAAACACTTCTGAGCTCTTACATCTCTGTTCTGGTCAGAATTTATATGGGATTAATTTTCTTCCTTGTTACAAGATCACCAGGTGAATTTAAATCTAATGGATTCTAAATGGTGTGGTCGTTTGGTTCAAAATGCCCATTACTTACTTATTTTCCTTCTGTGAGATAAGAACCAGGAGAAAAGCAAAGCAGGCACAAAACTAAACCTTAAAAGCATAAAGAAGTTTATTAACAGAACTAAAAGGCAGGAAAAAAAAGTTAGACTAAACCTTCAGAACACTTCTCCTCCCCCCACCTTCTTCCCTCCTCTCACCGACAACGTAAAAAAAACAACCCACAAGGTTTTTCCTCAGTCAGTTTACCATCTCTATAATAACGTTTCTCAGTCCACTTAGGGAGAGGAGTCTCTCTTGCTCACGCTATGGAGACATCTCCACACGAAAACAGCTTAACAGTTCCCTTGTGGCTCAGTGTCACAGCAAGGCAGCCGCCCGGGATGGTTTCTGCTTGCCTTTGAAAGTCCCTTCCCTCGACTTGCAGCTTTCCCCACAACTGCTCGAGGGTTTCATCTTTAGCTAATGGGGTACCATTTTAAGGATGAGCTGTTCAGAAACAAAAGTTCTCTT